>CM052895.1:58937822-59127822 GCA_028534135.1 Potos flavus
TGGTGATGTCAGGGTCCTGTGATCCAGCCCTGCATCAGGCTTCCTGCTCAGCAGGGAGTCTACTTCTCTGTCTCTCTCCCTCTGCTCCTCCCCACCACTCGTTCTCTCTCTCACTCTCAAATAAAATCTTTAAAAAAAATCCTTTCAAGTCCATAGTTTATATTATACTAACAATAATATTCCTGGTCAGAAATCATGCATCTTTGCCCATCTTTTGCTTTCCTTTTTCTGAGTTTCAGAGTCATGGAAGTTAAACGCAGTCACATCATTTCAAATGGGGATTTTTCCTTCAAAAATTTCAGACTATTTTGCATTGAACTTCCAATTCTTAATTAGAGAAATCAAAAGAAGAGGGAGACAGGAGCAAGAGGAAAATAAGATAAAGTAGGGGAAAATGAAGGGTTATTGATTAAGGTTTAATCAGAAAGTCTCTCTGTACTTCTCTGTTTAATTCTCTTCTGGAGATAACTCAATATTTTGAATACTAAATAAATTCACAACATACATTTAATTGAAGTTCTTTTATTATGCATTTAACAAAGTCACTTTTGGGTGGATTTTATGAACTGCAAATTGACCAAGTAAGTGAATACAGACAAAACACACATTTGCCATCAAGCAGTTACCTAACAAAATGTTTAGGTGTATGTGATTCAAGTGAATGTGTTAAAGTTGGGTTTTGAAGTTGAATTTGAAAGTCCATCCATTTGAATATTTTTTTTTTAATAAGCAAAGATAATGCTTTGTGATGGGTACTTTTGATATGATACATATTATAATTTTCAGGATTTGTAGTTGCTGATTCAGAAGTATTGCCTAAATTTATCTATGGTAAAGGGCAGTACTATATTTTTAAAGATCATATTTCCCAAGGATGTCATATGATTGAAATAGAGTTTTTCAGAGACATATGATATACTTTGTTTGAAAATATACATTCTTTGAAAATGCTGCATAATGATCATTATTCCCTGAGTTATACAGTCCATTGTGGAGACTGAGATTTAAATATCAATTACTATTAATTCAGATTCATTAAATAAGAGTTACTGAGTGAAAAGTGGTAGATAGAATTTTTCAGAAGTAAATCTTTCTTTAATACAGGTAAATAAATTTTTGAAGAGTATATTTGCATGTGGAAAATGAAATAGAAACTTTTTTTCATGACAAAGATGATGTCGTGTTTCTTTTATTTATAAGCTGTTAGAAATAACTTCTACATTTTGATCCTCATGAGCACTTATTAATCACAATAAAACATCAAACAACCCTGTGAAGAGACAAAAGACTATAAAAGAAGTCTTTTACACATTGATTTTTATAAAAGCATTTTTCCTGTAGAATCGATAGATGCATAAAGTAGTAAAAGACAATTGATTTTAAAGTATGAAAAGGGAGTTTATGAAGACTGTGGTCTCCAATTGCAGTATATTAGTACTCCTTTGGGCATTTTTGCAGGGATTTAGGTGTTAAATGAAATTCTTTTGAAATTTTGAGTTAATCAGTGTTTTCTATAAATGTTGTATTCTACTTTTTTGAATCATAACTGTAACTTAGACTTTGAATTGTTAGATGTAGAAAGTTGCATTTAGGGAAAGAATCAAGAATCTATTTTTTATTCAGAGTTTTCAGAGCAATTGAGAAAATCATGTATCTTTAAAAATATTTTTGAAATATGGATATGGTTTAAGGAATATACTAAAACTGTATTGTATTTATAATGGTTGAAATAAATTATTTGAATTATGTTGCTTAAAATAATAAGAATATACTACCACATATCCAAATTTTTAAATAAGAAAACAGTCTTAGTCTATCATTTGGAAAAAATGTTTTGTAATATCTCTGGTGGATTTGTAGTAATTTGAAGACATTTTCCTGGACCCTTGAACAAATGGGTGAGTGGGTAGAAAGATGGATAGATAGAAAGGAAGGAAGATGGGTTATGTTTTGATTAAAGAGAAAGATAGGGGCACCTGGGTGGCTCAGTGGGTTAAAGCCTCTGCCTTCGGCTCAGGTCAGGGTCTCAGGGTCCTGGGATCCAGCCCCACATCGGGCTCTCTGCTCAGCTGGGATCCTGCTTCCCCCTGCCTCTCTGCCTACTTGTGATCTCTCCCTCTGTCAAATAAATAAATAAATAAAATCTTAAAAAAAAGAGAAAGATAATGTTATCTATATATTAACAAAAATGTTTTAAGAACAAAAAAATTAGGCTTTGTTGAATTGCAATTGTACTTACAGTATTAAAGGTGAGGGAAAGATCCATAAACCCTGAAATCTAAAAGTTATAAGTCCCAGTTCCTTTACCTGTATTCAGTTTTGTGGGGAGATATATATATATATATATATATATATCCATTAGAATAAGCCACTATACAAGCACTAGATTCCAGATTAAAGAGGAAACAGGTGCCATTGACCCTCCATTACATTTTTATTTTTGATTAATTAAATTAGTCGTCTTTCCCCTAACATCTGTTCTTTCTACAGAATTCCCCAATTTTTGGTATTTCCATGTTCTTCTTAGGCAAGTCAATAGGAGTATTGGGTTAATTAATCCTCTGATGTTCTGACTCTCATTTTATCTAAGGCCAGGTCCCTTGTGTTTTATTTCTTATGCTTCATAGTTACATCTATTTCAATTCTATACGATTCTCTACTAATCTTGTCTTGTTATGACTTTTATTGTGTGTCACCTGAAGTTTACTATTTTAATTCATTTCCCCACCTCCAACCTCAGCACATCTTTAAACCCGCTGACAGATTTAGGTATGATCATGTTACTTCTCAGCCCCTAAACCTAATGGGTATACCTGTTGTTCACAGAATAAAATATTTTTATGCACCATGGAGATTTCTCTGAGACTTGATTCTCGTATATCTTTCTAGCTTTTTCTCCCACTATACCCATTTACTGCAAGTCCTGTTAAACAATTCAGCGGTCCTGGAATGGACTGTATTCCCTCTACCACAGCTTCAAAGAAAATGCTCTTATTTATTAGCTTCAAAATCAAGCACTATAGTAATTTTAGAACTTAAGTTAATAAATAGATGAATATATGATACTGTTTTAAGAGAAAAGATCTCTAGAGACATAACATCTATTTACATTAACAATATATATTGGAAAATGCACAAAATTATATAAAGTTAGTTCTGTTCTGAATAGCATGTACCTGTAGATGACTGATGAAGTATAGATGGCCTATCATCAAAATAACTGAAAACCTTGGGCTGCAGGACAAGATAAAAGTGAACAAGTGTGTGAAAAACATGACAGGTAACTCTGTTAGTTTTTCATATTACTTGAATTAATGCATTCCATAACAGTTTGGATAATTTTCCTTTAAAATGTTTTTAAAAAAATCATTAGATGTAGTAATAGTCTGCATTAAATTTCACAAACTTTAAGAGATTCCAGTTTATAAAAAGTGAGCTATACTTGAAAGATTTTTTTCATTTATGTTCTTTGTTGAGTAAAATATTAACTTCAAAAGTTATTTCAATAATTTATTTTTTGTTAAGTGTCTAAAGCCATTTATTGACATTCTTTTGATGATGATTGAATATTTAGTCCTAAACAAATAAAAAGAACATAAATAGCTAAGATGATTTAACATTATTCAAAACACAACATGAGAAAAAGAACGAAGTGTCAAAAAAACGACTGAATAGGAAAGATGTATCAATGAGAGAAAATATTTTTAGTCTTCTTAGAATATTGTACAATGGAAAGTAAATTAAAGATTTGAAAAAAATGACAGCATTCTTTTCATAAAATGTTGAAAACTAGAAAACGAAAGAAGGAAAAAAATAGCTGTCTTAATTTTTCTTCTGTCTTACACTGTCATGAAAACGTGAGAATAACAAAGATTTTAAGTCATGGGAAGAAATAAAGTAAACATGTTTTTAAAGCATCAGAATATTTATTTTACATATTTTAATGAAGGAACCACTATTGTATGGTTGATATTGGACATAGAAAGTTAAAGTTTTAGAAATTATGATACATTTTTACCATTTGCACCATTAGCTTTGGCCTAAGGTTTATTTTTAAACCTTGAGTATAAGTTGAATGTGGGCCTTAAAATATATTAAATTTGAAATTTATGCTACTAGGCTAAATGTAACATAAAATGATTCAAAATTATTCAAAATAATAGACAAAATATGTCTTTAATAAAGTCATATTTCTTGGTTGAAGTAGATAAATACAATGATATAGTAATGAATATGAAAACAATTGAGACATTTCAAATTTACATAGGAAGTATATCAGTTGGAAATTAAAATGTTGAAAACAGTATATTCACCATTTTATTCGCTTGAATTCTTTTCAAGAATTTAAAAGTGGTAGGCACTGAAGCACTGAGAATGCCACCTCCTATGCACATGTATGTTCACACATATCTATGTTACATATTTTCATATGCACGCGCAGAAGTACACATGCACAAATAAACACACATTTCATTTTTGCCCTCTTACAGTAACACACGTATGCAGACATGCTGGTATATACCATTATGCACATGCATATTGACACAGACTCATACACATTTAATACATATGCATGTGTCTGCACACATATACTCAAGCATACAAAAATACTCTCATCTATACAAAAATACACACATGCACTCACAAAACCACAATTTGTATTAAGTACTATAATGGAGTAAACCCAGACTGAACTATGTATTCTATAAGCAGAGTTCACAATATAGATTAGTATTAACTGCATGCTTTAATAAATACTAGCAGATTAAAAAAATCACACAAGTAGTTTTCTTTTGATTTCATGACACAAAAATGTCAAGTTTGTCATATTTATATAATCTATGTTCAAGTAGAGTTGAATATTTGTCAAAGAAATAGAAATTTTCATAGACTTATTTATTAAAAATATTTTAAAGTACATTACATTACCTTTTTTAACTTAAAAAACTCTGCTCTGTGCTGATTTTTTCTTTGATCAATGTCCCAGGGTTAAATGCCATTTCAAAATCGAGGAAAAAATAGATCTAATGAAAAGAAGAATGAATAATCTTCCCCACAGATAACTTCATTTTGATAATAAACTTCATTATGGTATGGTAGTAGAAGTATTTGCAGTACTAGATTAAATTATTCAACTTTAATCAGTTGTTTCACAGGCTTCCATGACAAAGTACCACAAATTCCATGTCTTAAACATCAGAAATTTATTGTCTTGAGATTCTGGAGGCTAGAAATCTGAAAGCAAGGTGTGAGAAGGGCTAATTTTCTCAGAGGCCTTTCTTTGTCTTTGGCCTTCTCCATTCTGGTTGGCTCTCTTCTTGTCTTCCTGTGATCTGCCCTCTGTGTGAATCTATATCCTAATCTATTTTTATAAGAACAATCATATTGGATTATGGCCCAATTTAATAATTTCATTTTAGTGTAATTACCTCTTAAACTATCTCCAAATATAGTTACATTCTAAAGTACTGGGTTAGGACTTCAACATAGGCATTTTGAGGGGAAACAAGCTCATAACACATTGGGTTTCAAAATATGCCAGCACTATACGTAGATCTAACTTCAATCAGTTGAATTAAAAAAACCTTGTAAGTTATATCAAAATTATTCAAATTTTTCATTTTTTGAGTTTGTTTTGGAATTCTACGTAATTGAGTCAGTGTATAGTATATGCAATTAATTTTTATTAAGCATCTTGAAAATGAAGATGCAACTTATTTTATATTTGACAAGTTCTTTTGATCCACATCAGATATTATTTTATTAAGTAAAGTCTATAGCAATGTCAGGAATCTTTTCCCCTAAGTTTTCTTCTAATTGTTTTATCGAGTCCTTTTACATTTAAATCTTTATTCCATTTGGAGTTGATTTTTGTATATATAGAGAGGTAGGAGTCCAGTTTCATTCTTCTGCATGTAGAAGTCCAGTTTTACAAATAACATTTATTGAAGAGACAATCCTTTCCCATTGTGTGCTTCTTGCTCTTGACCACTTGGTCAAAGAACTGTTGACCATAAATACATAAATTTATTTGGGGGCTGTCTCTTCCATTCCATTCCATTCCATTGAATTGTGTGTCTGTTTTTATACCAGAACCATACTGTTCTGATTACTTTAGCTTTATAATATATTGAAATCAGAAAGTCTGATGTATCTAACTTTGCTTTTCTTGCTCAAGATTACATGAGCTTTTGAAGTATTTGGATTTCCACACAAATTTTAGATTTTTTTTTTCCTATTTCTGTGAGAAATTCCATTGGAATTTTGGTAGAGATTCCACTGAATCTCTAGATTATTTTGGACAATGTGAACATTTTAACAGCATCAGTTCTTCTGGTTAATGAACATGGAATATCTTTCCATCAGTATCTTCGATTTCTTTTAAAAATGTTTTATACCTTTAAGTGTGTCAATTTTTTACTCCCTTGATTAATTCATTGCTAAGTATTTTTTGATGCTATTGTAAATGACATTATTTTCTTATTTTTTCCTGATAATTTGTCAATATTGTACAGAAATGGTACCGAGTTTTCTATTGTGATTTTGTATCCTGCAACTATTGAATTCGTTTCTCAATTCTAACAGTGTTTTGGTGGACTATTGAGGGTTTTCTCTATATAAGGTAATGTCTACAGACATTTTTACTTCTTGGTTTCTGATTTGGATCCCTTTTATTTCTTTTGCTTGATTAATTGCTCTTACTAGGGCTTCCAATACTGTGTTGAGTGACAGGTGGTAAGAGTGGGCATTGTCTTGTTTATAATCTTAGAGGAAGAGCAGGAACTTTTCACCACTGAGTATGATGTTAACGATGGTCTTGTCATATACAGCTTTCAATATGTTGAGGTATATTTCTTCTATACCTAATTTGTTGAGGATTTTAATCACTAAAGGACATTATTAAGTGCTTTTTCTGCACTCATTGAAAGACTCCTATGATTTTTATGCTTCATTTTGTTGATATGGTGGATCACATTGATTGGTTTGCAGACATTTAATCACCATTGTATCCCACTGTGAAATCCTACTTGATCATGGTCTCTGATCCTTTTAATGTGCTGTTGAGTTTGGTTTACTAATGTTTTGTTGAGAATATTTGCACCTATGTTCACCAAGAATATTTGCTTGTAATTTTATTTTCATGTAGTGTCCTTGTCTGGCTTTTTTTTTTTTTTTTTTTTCTTGTCTGGCTTTGTTATTGATAATTTGAGCCTCATTAAAATGAGTTTGGATGTGTTCCCTCTTCTTCAATTTTTTGGGGAAGAGTTTATGAAGGATTGGCACTAATTCTCTTTAAATGTTCGGTAGACCTCACCAGTGAAGCCATCTGGTCTTGGACTTTGTATTTTGGGACATTTTTGATTACTGATTCAGTCTCCATACTAGTAATGGTCTGTCTAAATTTTCTATTTCTTCATAACTCAGTCTTAGTAGGTTGCATGTTTCCAGGAATTTATCTATTTCTTTTAGGTTATCTAATTTGTTAGTGTATAATTTTTCATAGTAGTTTCTTAAGATCTTTTGTATTACTCTGGTATCAGTTGAAACTTCTCTTTTATTTCTGATTTTATTTGAGGTTTCCTCTTCTTTTTTATTATGGAAGTGCCTAGAATTTTTTCTTCTTTTTTTTTTTCTCCAAGTTTTTATTTAAATATCAGTTAACATACAGTATAATACTAGTTTCAGGTATAGAATTTAGTGATTCATCACTTACATACAACATCCCCTGCTCATCACAACAGGAGCCCTCCTTAATCCCCATCACCTATTCAACCCATCCCCCCCACTCCCCCATCCTTTCACTTCCCTCCCCTCTAGTAACCATCCGTTTGTTCTCTCTAGTTAAGAGTCTTGAGGCCTCTCTTTTTTCTTAGGTACTCTAGCTGAAGTTATGTCAGTATTGTGTATGTTTTAAAAAACAAATAAACAAAACCCAAACCTCAAAAAACAAAAGAACAAAACAGACAAACAAACCCTCTTAGTTTTGTGGAACTTTTCTGTTACCTTCATAGTCTCTATTGCATTTGTTTCTGCATTGACCCTACTTTCTTCCTTCAACTAACTTTGGGCTTAGTTTGTTTTTCTTTTTTATTCCCTTCAGGTACAAAGTTAGGTTGTTTGAGATATTTTTATTTCTTAAACTAAGTATTCATTACTATGAAATTTTTTCTTAAAACTGCTATTGCTGCATCCTGTATGCTTTGGCATGTTGTATTTCCATCTTAATTTGTCTCAAGATATATTTTGATTTCTCTTGATTTTTTATTTGAACCATTAGGTGTTCAAGAGCATGTTCTTTAATTTCCCCATATTTGCAAATTTTGCAGCTGTCCTCTTGTTAGTGAATTATAGTTTCATATTGTTGTAGTTGGAAAAGATGGTTGATAAAATTTCAGTCATTTTAAATATATTAAGATTGGTTGCCTAACATATGATCTCTTTTGGTGAATATTTTGTGTGAACTTCAGAAGGATATGAACTGTGCTACTATTGAGTGAAATGTTCTGTATATGCCTGTTAGGTCTACTTGGTCTAACAAATAATTCAAGTCCTTTGTTTTCTTATTGGTCGTTTGTGTGGATCATCTATTCATTGTTGAAAGTGGAATTTTGAAATCCCCTACTATTACTCTATCACTGTCTATTTCTCCCTTCCAATCTGTTGGTATTTGCTTTATACATTCAGGAGCTCTGATGTTGGGTGCATAAATATTTAAAATTGTTTTAACTTACTGATGAATTAATCCCTTTATCATTATATAATGATCTTTTTCTCTTAGTTACAGTTTTTGACTTAAAATCTATTTTGTCTGATATAACTATAGATAGCCCTTTACTCCTTTGGTTTGCATTTGTGTGGAATATTTTCCATCTCTTCACCTTTGGCCCATATCATTTTTAAAGCTGAAGTGAATATCTTCTACATAGCCTATAACTGAGGTCATTTTTTTTTTTAAATCCATTCATCCACTCTTTGTCTTCTGACTGGAGAATTTAATCCATTTTGAAGTGATGACTGATAGGTAAGTGCTTGCTATTGCCATTTCTTTAGTTTTTTTCTAGGTGTTTCATAGATCCTTTGTTCCTTTCTATCTTCCTTTTTGTTTGTTTATTGATTGATTGATTTGATGACTTATTGCTTTGATTCCTTTATCTTTTATGTATCTATTACAGGTTTTTGCTTTGTAGTTACCATGAAGCTTACATAAAACATCTGATAGTGAGGCGCCTGGGTGGCTCAGTGGGTTAAGCCTCTGCCTTCAGCTCAGGTCATGATCTCAGGGTCCTGGGATTGAGCCCCACACTGGGCTCTCTGCTCAGCAGGGAGTCTGCTTCCCCCTCCCTCTCTGCCTGCCTCTCTGCCTACTTGTGATCTCTCTCTCTCTCTCTCAAATAAATAAATAAATAACATATTAAAAAAACAAAAAACAAAAACAAAAAAAACACCTGATAGTTAAAACAGCCTATTTAAGCTGATAACAACTTACCTTTGATTGCCTACAAAAACTGTATATTTTAATTTGTTATAGTTCTTATAATTCATTCATTCAGTATATGTTGAGATATTCAGACTTATTAATAGTAGATATCTAGAAGAACATTTCACTGATAACTATTTTTACTCACCTGTTTCATTTATTTTCCTTTTTTAAATTTTTTCCCCATAATTTCTTTCTAAAGATTTTTTTCTTATGAACATAAGTCACTTTTTTCCCCCATATTTTATATCTTCCTACAGAAGATAATTGATCCCCAGATTTGTTGTGTAAACACCCTTACACACATTAAATACCATCTTCAAGTATGTGAAGTATGTAGAGTATACTAAAGATGTTAACTTCATGGTAGGTTGAGGTAAATACTCTTTGATTAATTAAATTCATCTGCCTTGCCAATGACATATAAAATTATTTTTAAAAGTTTTCTCTGTCATATATAATCAAATGTAATACAAACTTCTAAAATGTACTCAAAGTAGCAATCTTTATTCAAATTCCACTTTATTGGTGAAGAAAATGAGGCTCCAGTCTACATAATTTTACTAGTAGCAGTAATTTTTATGTGCACTATTCCTAACAGGCACCATTATCTTAACATTATCCCCATTTTAGAGATGTGAAAACTGAAGCACACTGACTTAGAGTTCTATGACTGGCCAGTGATAAATCAGAGAATTGAATCCATGAAATCTGTCTCTCAATTCTGTGCTCTAAATGCCATGCATTATTACATATCATTAAAGTTTTATTCAAATGCTCTTTCTCTTATACCCAACTGTATCTTATATCTCACCTACTCAGGAAAATAGAAAAATAAAGAACAATTTTTTGTTTTTTAAAACAATTTTAATTTTTAATTTTCTAAAACAATTTCTTAAATGAGATGCTGATTACATTTCTCTAACTACTACCTGGGAAACATAATCATTAATAAAATTCGGGTGAGTTGTAGCTAGATCAGGAACACATAATTGACAATTCCTGAAAGGGATCTTTAACTAATACCTTTATGTAGCTGATGATTTAAGAGAAGAAAAGACCCAACTTTGTAGAAAGAAAGCAATATGTTTTACTATTTATCTTAAATATACATAAGGGAGTTAAAAGAATTAGACTTTAAAGCTAAATATGAGTGTAGTTTCTCCTTTTCAAAGAAATCATGGAACCAATTACTCTTCCAAGTATTATAGCTCTTAAAAATGTTACACATGGTATGTCCTTACTTTGCTGTGTAGTCTTATTTCTGATTTCCATTAAATATTTTAAAAGTCTGGACAGAAACTTGGTGACATCAGTTACTAGTTTTACCATTTAAAGAATTCTGGAATCCCAAATTGGGGCCACTTTTATAAAGGAAGTTTTACTCATTTTTCTGTTATCATGATACCCTCCCTTGAAAAACATAAACTATTTCCATTTTTTTTAAGTCGAAGTTGAAGTACTTACTTTCAGTTAACATAAAATATTTAATTTTTTGAATCCTTTCCTTTGGTGTTTTTAATGTCTCTGAAATCAAATGAACAAGATTTAACTACATGGCTCTAAATAGATAACAAAGCATATGAGCAAAATGAAAGTGTGAGGGGTTTTACATCCTTAGGCCAGTGGCTTATCTATCAGAGCATGTTGGGTCCCTGGTGTGGGACAGAAACAGTTGATTTCACTCTTGCTTCAGAGAAATACCTCTGTATAAATGGTCCATGTAGCAATTTGATCATTTACAACTGAGGGGCCACTTTAAACCAGAGTAATACACCCGAGAGAGTAATGGTTTCCACACATACACACACACACACACATACATACACACACAAAAATCACAATAGGCTTATGCAGTAGTTTCAGGCACCAGAGGAAACAACTTCTTTTTTTTTTTTTTTAAGATTTTATTTATTTATTTGACAGGGACATCACAAGTAGGTAGAGAGGCAGGCAGAGAGAGGGGGGAAAGCAGGCTCCCCACTGAGCAGAGAGCCCCATGCGGGGCTCGATCCCAGGACCCTGAGATCATGACCTGAGCTGAAGGCAGAGGCTTTAACCCACTGAGCCACCCAGGCACCCCAGGAAACAACTTTTCTTAAAGATTTTATTTATTTATTTGACAGACAGAGATCACAAGTAGGCAGAGAGGCAGGCAGAGAGAGAGAGGGGGAAGCAGGCTCCCAGCTGAGCAGGGAGCCAGATGAGGGGCTCCATCCCAGGACCCTGAGATCATGACCTGAGCTGAAGGCAAAGGCTTACTTAACCCACTGAGCCACCCAGGCGCCCTGGGAAACAACTTCTTTACAGACAGAAGTCTTAAAACGAAGTAGTGTGTTCCAAAACGAACAAAATGTCTCCTTAGAATGAACAAGTAAGTTGGTTTCACTAAAACTACAGACAGTCTCAAAAAATATTGTGGTTAACTGACTTATTTCCACTTCTGTTTGTCCTAAATTTCTCTAGCTTGACATGCAGTGACATTATGAGAAGTGTTTCAGTAGTTTTAAAAATAGAAAACTTTATTGATTGGGTTAAGTTATATTCTTTTTTAAAAGAAAAGACAGTTCTACTGTAAAGGATATTATAGGCTGGGCCTGGAACACAGGATCATTTCCATCTCCTTGAGTGTGTTATGCGTGTGTGTGTGTGTGTGTGTGTGTGTGTCATAGAGAGGGAGAGGGAGATTTGAGTCAGACCAAAGGAGGTAGTGGAGGAACTTGAGAAACGTCAGTCCCAGCATTTTGAAATGAGTCATTAGCCACAGAAATCTATAGCCAAAGATGAAGAATGAGAATGAGTGGGACATTCCTGGGAGGTTGAGTGTGTTCAAGTGTCAGTAGCAAGTCTTTCTGTGTTGAAGTGGTCAAAAAAAAGACAAATAATCAGAATACATCACATAAAATTAAATATAAATCTAATATGTCGACATGTCAGGATATTCCAGTTCTATTTGTATACAGTTATGCCTTCATTTGCTGACTAATTTGTTTAGCCACATTGCCCAAAAATTTCAGAGTGGTGTTCTGAGGTAGTAGAAAAAAGGTTTGAAATCAGATTTGGATTTTAATCTCAATAATTATACTCCTGATGGCTTGGTGAATTTGGATAAGTTATTCACTAACCCAAGCCACAGGCTCCTTACCTGTGAAAGTGGTTAGGTAAAAACTTTGCAGGTTCCTGAGAATATCAAATAAAAAATACATATGAAATTCATATATATGGGCCCTAACACATGGGAATGTGGTTAATGCTGTTTTTCTTTCTCCCTCTATTTTTTCAGCCTTTCTTCCCATATAAATTCTAGTTTATTACTGGTAGCCAAATAAAATTAGATGTGTTTATGAAAATTCCTTCTGTAAATTAGCTTTTCAAAAGACAGGATCAGAGTGGCACAAAACTTTCTAGGTTTATCATATAGCAAGACTCACACCTCTTTACTGATGAGAGGATTTCAAATTTCCCTTGCCATCACAGTCAATCCTCAATAGCCAGTCATTCCCATATCAAAATTATCCTTTTTCTTTGATATGTCTGTGAGGAATGTTGCACTACCAAATAAGCTGAGGCTATATTCAGATTTAGTAGAAAAGAGTACCATGATTGGCTATCATGCTTTATATATGTTAAGAATGATACTTTTCCTTCTTCTTCTGGAATGTTAGTTTTAATGTAATGGGATAGAAAGGTGGGTTTAAAGGTAGATAAAATATAGATAGATTGATTTTGCATACATAAGGTGCCTGATACCCTACTCTTGTTTTTTTTTTCCTCATCAGATAAAGTATCCTTCTGGAAAACATTTTGTAGGAAAATATATTACAAACCAATAATTTAAGAGCAGCTAAATTCTGCTCAGTTTCTATCTAACTGTACAAAGAGCTCAGTTAGTATTTCGAAGGTATCCTTTTCATTCCAAAAGTATTACAGGGATCTTGATATTATTTAGTGAGTCAAAGTATCAAGTAAAGGAATGTAGGTGATGGTGATAGTCTGAATTGTTTTATTGAGCATTAATATTATTTTCTTTGCACAGAGCCTGTTTGAGCCTAGAGATTAATTTTTCTAGTATTAAGAAACTTATATTTTTGAGAAAAGTATTCAATAAATTATATTCTTTTTAACAGTATTTATAAATTTCAAATTTATTTAATTAAAAATGAATTATGAAATATATTTACATTTTAATTAAAATATACATTTAAAAATAAAAGTAAAAACACATCGATCAAAAAGTTGTGGCATTTATCTGTTATAATTTACTAATTTGGGAATACATTGTATTGTGAAATAATTAAACATGTATATAAATATATAACTATGTGAATATTCTCTTTTCTTCATACTAAGAAAGTTAGAAAAATATTTAAGTATCTTCAGCTGTGGTGGCTTCAGTACATATAGTATAGTTCATTCATACAATGGAGAATAGAAAGCATGCTGATGTTAAAAATGAGGTTATTAAAAAACAAACCTTATACATGAAATAGAATTCAGTCATTCTAGCCTAAATGGTATTAAACTATTAGAAAGCTACCCGTTTTGGGAAGTACAATTGTTTTTATATTTCTAACACATAAAAAAATTGTACACTTCTGATTTTTCTATCAGATAGTAAATAACATACCTGGTTTTGTTCAAAGACTGAAAATAAATACACCAGTCAGCAAAACTTAACAATAAGAGCAACAATAAGAACAAAAATATAAAGACAAAAAATTTAGTCCTGTCATGCATATTCTTCCCTAGCATGTGTGAAGGAGGTGTCTAAGTGCATCATTTGGCTGATGATTAATTGAGTGCTTAACTTTAGGCAGGCAAAGGGATGTTGGAACCAGCATATGTACAAAAATAGCTCTCTCTACGTGGAGACATTCCTTGCACAATCTGCTGAATTTATATGATCAGCATCTCCCTTTCTCCCCCTACTCCCCGACCTTCTCCCTAAATAACGACTTGATTAAAGTTTGAAGCCTTCTTTTGCTCATACTGAAAGTCATCCCCAAAAGAAGTTGGGTCAGATTGTATCGTTAGTATTTGAACTGACAGTGGTGACCTGATCTGAGCACAGGGCCTTCTTCCCTACCTTTGATGTGCTGTCAGATGATAAGTTAAATCCCAGGCTTCTTGGCATCAGGTTTTAATTTGATATTGTGGAAATGAATTGCATACTCACTACTAGGAAAGATAGTGTCTATTACTGATCTTGTGGAGTGGTTGGAAGCATCGCTTAAGTTGAACAATCAGGAAAAAGATTATAATTTGTCAGCTTCATTATGTGTCTGGTACTTTGCCTCCCTCATGATAAGTGTTTAGGACATTTTTGATTAGATGTCAGGCGTTTATTGCCTCTCACACCAGACTCTGTTGCCTGTACTCTGGGAAAGCACTGGTTAACGGCATATGGGAACTGTTTCTCCTGCTTGAAGAAACATTTAGCAGTACTACAGTTTTAGAAACTATGAGAAATCAAAGTGCCGAGATCAAAACAAAGAGGATGTAAACTTCTTACAATACTCAATTCTTAAATGTCTTCCACTCTGTGACAACACACACACACACACACACACACACACATATAAATATATAAACACACACACATACACGTACGTGCAGATATGTGTGTGTACATATAATTTTAAAAGAATGTCATAATATTTTAAAAGTAACAAGAAACCTTGGAAATTGAAATTCTAAGTGAGTTTATCCTGAACAGCAGTGCAAAGTTCTGTTTTTAGGAAGAATTAAGAGCATATGTTCCAGAATTTAGCTCTAATTTGCAACGAATTGCTTTAGTAAAACCATTTATATCACTATTGTTAATCTTAATGGTTACAAGCGACCCACATTTTAGTAATCCACACCATCAGTTGAGTACAGAGCTCTCTTTTTTTTTAATTAAGAATGTTTGACCACAAGAGGGAGTTCCTTGCCAACTGTTTGTTTATCCTCAGTGGATATTACAGGCCTGGATTTACAAAGAAAAATACCTTAAAATATGTTTAGTCTCTTCAGTGCTTTTAGGCTAAGAAAATAATGACAGTCTACTTAAATTTAGGCATTCATGAATTTCAAGAATGAAATATAATTTGTGCAATGAAATTCTCAGGCTAATACACTAAATATTTTTCAGGAAGGAAAATGTTTTTGAAAGTGCTTCCAAAATTGCACCTGCAAAATTACAGTGCACCAGTGTGTGAACAAAATCCACATTGACACACGGAGGTGCCTTTGAGGGCAGAGATTATGTTACTATACACCAATTTACTGAATTTGTGTGAGTAAAGATAGCTTTGTCAACATAAATTTATGCATGCATTTTTGCTGAATTTGGTAGCATCAATGAATAGAGTATAGGATATGGCATGTGACTTTCAAAATACAAAATTAAATTAACATCTTTAAAGAGAAAACATGTTTTAAGTACTGAAGTCCTTAGACTATAAATAAAGGCTATTTTCTTCATGATTAGGTGCATAATATACACAGTAACTCAACCATATGTTAGAGAACTAAAAATATTTCCTACCTCATAACTATTTGACTTAAAATTTCTTGTGACTCAGAGCATTCCAGTAAAATATGCACTAATACAATTTCGAAAAGTATCCGCATTATTAGAAATGCTGTTATTCAGTACTGTTGCATGCTTCTTTTCATGTAAAGTAAAACAGTAAGATTGTTTTAGAACTTGTAAATGATTCCTCCAGTAACGTGACTTCTGTTTTGATGATACACCACAGCATCCAGAAGTTAGGTTGTTCAACAGTGTCCTTCCTCATCTTATGATTAAAGCAAGAATTGCCTCCAGGTCAGAACACATGGACATTTAGAGATAGACATTCCAGCAGTACGTATTGAGATAATTAATTAAATGTTTCAGTAGTAAATGCAGTAATTTTGGCAAAACTTATTTGGAGAAAATGACTGCATCTCACATGTCTTCCTGGTGTGCTTTTATGGCACTAGCTATAAATATGGGATATGGGGAAAGAAAATACCAGTAATTCTTTTTGCTGTTCCCTCCCACCCCCTATGGTTCTTGCGATTGTATTATTTTAAACCATTTTTGACACATTTGGCCACATGAAGTCATGCATTTTTAAGAGCTGTTCTTTTTACAGTAACTGAAACTGACAAGTCAGGAAAGCAGACTTCTTTGGTGACCCAAGTAGTCATGCAGCTCACTGAATGAGTTTTCCCCGCCTGTTTCCAACACAAACACAGCGAGGAATGAAAGGGTAGCACAAGTTTACGTATATTCAGGAGTAAGAATTCAAGTAGCATAAAATAACCCTATAAGTCATAAGACACTGTGAAGACAAATACATACAAATTATAGACAGAAATATGTTTGAAATGGATATTCTTTGTTAGTGTAGAAATGAAGTCATAATAATTCCTTTCAATCTGAGATCGAAGTCAAGATGACATTAAGCTGGAGAAATGAAAAAATCTTGCTTATTTTTTTCAGCAAGTGGTTAGAAGATATACTATGTTATACTCTGGAGTAGGAAGTAGGAATCTTTCCTCTTTTTTCCTTCTCTGTCTCTCTCATACACACACCCTGCCTATACCCTTCTTTGGGGTTAGTAATACTGAAATCCTCAGGGACATATTGACAATATGCCTAGCACTAAAACTCAGTGAAAACATCTGGATGTTTTGGTCTCCATAATGTAAAAGATCCAGATGTTTGAAAATATGCTCACTGAATGATGTGTATTTGTGTATGTGAGTGTGTGTGTGTATGTGTGTGTAATCTTTTGTGTCACTACTTGGTATCATGACGATAAAACCTTTATCGTCACATGTTGTCATTATAAAGCATAGTGATATCCTAAATTCATCTCATAATGATGTAACACATTTACTTTTTGAACATTTTATTTTTTGGTAGGTCTCTGACACTATCAATCTATGCATATCTGAAGGTAAATTTGGAATCACATCAGTCATCTGGAAGAAAGCTTAAAGATCAATAAGCCCAAGTCTTAAATTTAACAGTTGTCAGCATCCAGCTCTTTCAAAGTTAGGCCTAAGTCACAAATTCTTAACATCTTTACCTGGTAGCATGGTATCCTGACAGAAAAGGAAAAGGATTTCAGCCTAAAGAAGTCCACCAGGAATTTCATGTGTATATGAACTTCTAAGAAGGGGTCACATGTTATTCTTTTGAATAATGTCTTGGTTTGACTTTACTGATAAATATTAAATATTACCAGTGCTTTTGATACCTTTGCTATCTTGATTATGATGTCAGTAAATTTTGATTTCACCATGTAGTTTACATAGAAACACAATAAACAAATTTCCTCAATCAAGATGAATCCTCAAATAAGAAGAGCTTCCTAGCTCTGAGTTCCGAGCCAGATAAGGTGAATAAGTTTTTTAGATCCAAATATCTTAGATAAATTCCAATAAGCTGTTCAAAAAAGCATGGTTTAAAATATGCCAACATATCCACATGCTTTCACTGGACTGAGGGCTTCAGTTAATACTGCAAAAAGCTATCTTTAATAGCTATTGGATGCTCAGCAGGATGAGAAAGGCTGGGATTAGAGATAATGATACTTGTTGGAACGGCAGGGAGGCAGAGGAGAAAGTGATCGGCCTCCCTTGGCTTTGAAAAAGCATACTGGGAAGAAACTTACATTCAGGAGGACATGATACTAGACAGTGATACACTTGATAATATAAATATTTCTTTTTTTAAGTTGATCTGAGACAGCGATTTCAAATTTAAATATAGTATTAAAGCACATTGTTAAGTCTCTTCATATGGATGCCTTCTTTTTTCTAATTTCTCGTCTTCATTCTCTTTCAATTCTTGTCATCTTAGTAAATACTGGTATACTGAAAATTTTTCCTAAGTGATTGTCTAACACGCATGGCTTTTCCAAAATAGTCCAAATTGGAGAAGTCAGACTGATCTTTCTAATGGGCTGCTGTGGTTGTGTTACCTTCTTATTCTGACAGAGACTTTCCTTTCACGATAAACAAAATACAGATTTCATACACTGGCACTTAGGTTCCCCTCCTAGAAGACAACAGCCTGCCCTTCCTTCCTTCTTTCTTTCCTTCCTCTTTCTCTCTTTCTTTCTTTCTCTCTCTCTCTCTCTCTGTCTTTCTCTTTCTTTCTTCCTCTCTTCCTGTCTTTCTTTCTCTCTCTTTCTTCTTTCTTTCTTCCTCTCTCTCTTTCTCTCTTTTCTTTTCTTTTCTTTTCTTTTTTTCTTTCCTTTTCCCACGTAAAACATTCCTTAAACTGCTGTGTCCTTTCGGACTCCTGTATCACAGAGAGAATTTTACCAGGAGAAGACAATCCACATACCTTGCCTAAGGAAATATACCCACTATTTAAGGCTTACATCAATTAGCATATGTTCTAAAAGTTTTTCTCTACATCTGTTACGAATGGGTCCTTTAATGCTCTTCTTCTCATAGCACTTTATTTGTACCATTTACACAAGAATTATCGATATTTCTACATAGATGCTACCTCCCTTTTACATTCTGCTACCTCCTATACTACAAATCATGTCATATTCAACCTTACCTTACAAAACTATCTATTTGATAGATAAAATATGCCACAGAAGTTCTTTTGAATTGAGATAAATTAGTCAGTGTTTGAATAAAGTAGTTAATTGCTTAGCTGTTTCTTTTGGCCAGAGGTCATGTCTCTCATCAGGAGGGTCTCTCCCAAGCGCTCTCTCCAGGTTCCAAAACTGTCCCTTCTTCTTGCCCTTCAGATCTAGGTGTGGCACTACATCTCCTCTGTTACCAATAGTAAGAGGCCACAGTGTTTCTTGTGGCCTCTTCCCAGCCCACTCATGCCATAGATAGTCCTTTGAGTAAAGCGTAGTCACATTTTCCTATTGAATGGTGTGATCTGTTTCTTGAAAAGATTCTGACTGATGTATCTACAGATGTGCATGTGTTTTGGGGACATGCACATTGTGTGTCTACAAAATGATAATTCTCAACAGACAGGGGGACTTATAAAAACTGACAAATGACTGTCTTTTACCAAGAGTGTTGTGGAAACCATCTGAATTAATTCAGTCACCAGTAACTCCATTTTATGGGTGAGCATTAGTTTAGGTTGGCTATTAGCCATTATTATATAACAAAGAAAACAGGTACATACAAATACTTGTCCTTTTCAGAATATAGAGTTATTAGAAGTATTCATAACCTATGTACAGCCAACATCTATCTCCAATCAATGCCTGTATAAAGTCAAGACACTAGTCATGCAAATTCATACTTGTGAGTCATACTTGTGTCTTTGATTTAAAAAAAAAAGGGGGGGGCACTTGGGTGGCTCTGTCCGTTAAGCGTCTGCCTTCGGCTCAGGTCATGATCTCAGGGTCCTGGGATCGAGTTCCGCTTCGGGCTCTCTGCTCAGTGGGGAGTCTGCTTCTCTCTCTACCTGCTTCTCTGCCTACTTGTGATCTCTTTCTCTGTGTCAAATAAATAAATAAAATCTTAAAAAAAAAAGCTTTCATATCATTTAAACTGCTTGCTAACCTGAAGTTGCCGAAGTAATTTTTTATTCATCCATAAGGAAGCAACACTGATTGTAAAATTGTTCTCTAATAGGGTATACTACCTAGTATCTTGTTAGAGGATAAAGAGACCTGACACTAATATGCAGTATGTAATTTATAGCTGGTATGGTAAAATCATTAATAAAACATGTATGTGCAGTAAATATTTTTGGAAGCTTGTCAAGAATTGAAATGAACAAATTGGATGTATAGTGTTGGTCTTCTTGTAAGTGACCACACAAAATCAGCAAACATAAAATGCTATCATAAACCAGTTCTCCCTCTTAAGCTGAAAACAACATCAACACATTCTTGCAAATTCAATTCAAAAGACTTGTATTTTAAAAAGAAACATAATTTTTTTGTTAGTATGTTTAAATGCTTTTCTCCAACTAAAATATGGCTGAACCAATTTGAATCCAATTTTGTAATTAAAAATTGCTCTCCCTCTGTGAACTTGTAGTAATGTTTCATCCAAAAGCAGATTATTATAACCAAATTATGAACTCCTAAAAAGAAGGGGGGCATTATAAATGGAAATACCCACACAACCTTAAGTACAATATAGCAATGCAAACAGCATTGCTCTAATGACAGTAATCCTGCTTGCCTTAGCTGTATTCATGCAGATGACAATTTAGTACAGATGTGGTACACATTTGCATGGTTAATGGCATCATTTTTTTTCTCCTTTTCTACTCCTTTATAGTATGATCAGCTGTTATACTTAACATTACAAATTCTATGTACTGTTCTTAACATTAGTGGAAACATAAGGCTGGTAGTTTCCTTGTCAGTGATTTAACTAAAACATGAATATGCACAAAAAAGCATGAGATGTAGGAAGAGGGATGAAGGTGGAAAGAGGTAGTTAGTGCCTGGGTGACACTTTCTGCATATAAGAGATTTCCTTTTATAGATAACTTTGGAATTCAGATGGTAATACCTGAGAAACCTCCATAGTTTCCCTCTGTTTCAACTACAAATCCAGAATATTCCACATGGAAACTGAACTCACATAAGTTTCCTCACCAGATTTATCTGTGCATCTCTCACATCCCATTTGTAAATATACAGTTCAATTCATGGAAAACATTTTACTTTTTGTAAGATTGGTGAAAATTAATATGAAAATATTAGCAGTTCAGTCAAAGAGGGTTGTTAATAAACACATAAATTATTTTTCTTGGTATTGAACATTTCCTAATGCCACAATTGCAGTATGAAATAGCAAGCATGATATTAAGAAGTAGACACATTTCTGGCTAAGAAAAGTAGTTGATTATCTTCTTTCCTGATGTTTCACTCAGGGCCTGCGAATGTGTACATATATACAGAGAGAAAGAGAGCAGAGAAGCAGAAGAGAAAAAGCTAAATGTTATTTTATGGTGGACACAAATCAGTTCGCTTTGGTTAATGTGATACTGCAATAAGTATTTTAATTTTTTGATTTTGAGAAATTGTAGGGAATTCCTTCATGTTCATTTTTTAAATAAAATATGAATTTAACATTTCACATGTTACATTTTTCTCATCACTTTACTGATTTTCAGATTTGTATTACTTATTAAACCTAAGAATGAAAAGGAGCCTAATTCTCAGTTAAATATTTTATTTTCACTATTCTTAGTTTCTTATTTGCTTTCCTTTCCCCAGAATCCCTACCCCAATGTACATGCTATCATTTACCACTATCCAAAGACACTTTTTTCAAATTTTTTAAATTTTAATTCCAGTGTGGTTGACCTACAGTGCAGTGTTATATTAGTTTCAGGTATACAATATAGCGATTCAGCAATTCTATACATTGCTCAGTGCTCATTATGATGTGTGTTCTTAATCACCTTCACTTATTTCACACAACCCCACCCACCCATCAACAGCAGGTAACCATCAGCTTGTTCTCTATAATTAAAAGTCTGTTACTTAGTATGTGACTTCTTTTCTTTTGTTCATTTGTTTCCTAAGTTCCATATATGAGTAAAATCATATGATATTTGTCTTTCTTTGACATTTCATTTAACAATGTATTTTCTAGATTCATCCATGTTGTTGCAAATGACAGGAATTCATTCCTTTCAGTGGCTGTAATATTCCATAGTGTTTGCGTTTGTGTGTGTGTGCTTGTGTAATATATACATACATGCATACATACATACACACACATATATATGGTTTCAGGTCTCATATTTACATCCTTAATCCATTTTGAGTTTATTTTATATATGGTGTGAGAAAGTGGTTTTGTTTCATTCTTTTGTATGTAGCTAGCTGTCCAGTTTACTCAAAATTATTTGAGGAAGCGACTCTATTTTTCCCAATGCATTTCTTTCTCCTTTTCAGAAGATTAATTGTATAATCATGGGTTTATTTCTGGGTTCTTTATTCTGTTCTGTTGATCTGTGTTCTGTATTGGTGCCAGTACCATACTGTTTTCATTACTCTAACTTGGTAGTGTATCTTGTAGGATTGTGATACCTCCAGTTTTGTTCTTGTTTTTTAAGGTTACTTTGGCTATTCAGGATCTTTCAGGTTCCGTACAAATTTTGGATTATTTGTCCTGGTTCTGTGAAAAATGCTGTTGGCATTTTGATAGGGATTGAATTAAATTTGAAGATTGCTTTGGGTAGTATAGACATTCTAACAATATTTATTCTTCCAATCCATGCGATTGGAATATATTTTTTTAAGATGTTATTTATTAGAGAGCAAGCCTACGTGAAAGAGCATGAGCAGGGTGTGGTGGCAGAGGAAGAGGGAGAAATAGACTCCTCGCTGAGAAGGGAGCTTGATACAAGATTCAATCCCGGGGCCCTGGGATCATGACCTGAGCTGAAGGCAGACACTTAACCAACTGAGCCACCCAGGTGCCCCAAGCTTGGAATATCTTTCCATTTGTTTGTGTCATCTTCAGTTTCTTTCATCAGTGTTCTATAGTTTTCAGGGTACAAGTATTACACCTTCTTGGTTAGGTTTATTGCTAGGCATTTTATTCTTTTTGATGCACTTGTTAATGGGATTGTTTTCTTAATTTCTGTTTTTGCCGCTTCATTATTAGTGTATAGAAATGCAGCAGATTTTTTGTATAGAAATGCAGATTTCTATACATTGATTTTGTATCCTGTGAATTTACTGAATTTGTTTAACAATTCTAGTAGTTTTTTGGTGGACTCTTTAGGGTTTTTATATGGAGTATCATATCATCTGTAAATATTAAAAGTTTGACTTCTTCTTTATTGATTTGGGTACCTTTTATTTCTTTTTGTTGTATGATTGCTATGGCTAGTATTTCCAGCACTGCACTGAATAAAAGTGGTAAGAGTGGATATCCTTGTCTTGTTCCTGACCTTAGGGGAAAAGCACTCAGTTTTCCCCTCATTGGGCATGATGTTTGCTGCAGGTTTTTCATGTATGGCCTTTATGATATTAAAATAAGTTTCCTCCAAATCCACTTTGTCAAGGTTTTTTTTATTTTTGTTTGTTTTTAATCATGAATGGAAGTTGTATTTTCTTAGTTTTTCTGCATGTATTGAAATGATCATATGATTTTTATCCTTTCTCTTATGGATGTGATGTATCATGTTGATTAATTTGTGAATATTGAACTACCTTCCCAGGAAAAGTCCCACTTGATCATGGTGAGTGATTTCTTTTTTTTTTTTAATGTATTATTGAATTGAGTTTGCTGATATTTTGGTTTTTTGTATTTATGTTCATCAGAGATAGTGGCCTACACTCTTTTTTGGGGTGTCTTTATCTGGTTTTGGTATCAGGATAATAAGACCTCATACTGTGAATTTGGAAGTTTTCCTTCATTTTCTATTTTTTTGAAATAGTTTGAGAATAGGCATTAACTATTCTTTAATATTTGGTAAAATTCACCTATTAAACCATCAGGTCCCGGATTTTTGTTTGTTGGGAGTTTATTACTGATTCAATTTCATTGCTGTAATCAGTCTATTCAGATTTTCTGTTTATTCCTGAATCAGTTTGGGGAGATTACATGTTTCTAGGTATTTATACATTTCATCTAGATTCTCCAATTTGTTAATATATAATTTTTCACATACAAATATTTCCGTGGTGTCGGTTTTTATTTCTTCTCTCATTTGTGATTTTACTTGAGTTTTTTTGTTTTGTTTTCTTTTTTTTATAATTCTGGCTAAAGATTTGTCAATTTTGTTGATCTTTTCAGAGAACCAGCTTCTGGTTCCATTGATCTGTTCTATTGCTTTTTTAGTTTTAATTTATTTCTGCCATAATGTATATTATTTCCTCCTACTGGTTTGGGGTTTAGTTTGATCTTTTTTTATCTCCTTTAGGTATAAGTTTAGGTTGTTGGGTATTTTGTTTTGTTTTGTTTTTTTGAGACTTTCATTGCCTATATTGCTACAAACTTCCCTTTAGAACAGCTTTTGCGGCATTCCAAAGATTTTTGACAATTGTGTTTTCATTTTCATTTGTCTCCATGTATTTTTTGGTTTCCTCTGCTTTTTTGGTTGACCTGGTCATTGTTGGGAAGCTTGTGGTTTAACGTCCATGTATTTGTGGTCTTTCTAGATTTTTTCTTATGGTTAATTTCTAGTTTCATAGTTTTGTGGTCAGAAAATATTCATGATATGACTTTTATCTCTTTGAATTTGTTGAGACTTTTTTTGTGCTCTAATATGTGACCTAATATGTTCCATGTGCACTTGAAAAAAATGTGTATTCTGCTCTTTTAGGATGGAAAGTTATAAATATAACTGTTAAATACATCTGGTTCAATGTGTGTTTCAAAGTCACTATTTCCTTGCTGATTGTCTGAATAATTTATCCATTGATGTGAGTGGGATGTTAAAGTCTTCTACTAATATTGCATCACTATTGATTACTTCCTTTATGTTTGTTATTAGCTGTTTTATGTATTTGGATGTTCCCATATTGGTTGATAAATCTTTATAATTGTTACAGCTTCTTGTTAAATTCTTCTCTTTATGATCTTTAGTGTCCTTTCGCTCTTGTTATAGTCTTTTTTTTTAAAGTCTATTTTTTTTTTCTGATACCAGTATTGCTAGCTAGCTTTTTTTCAGGACCATTTGCATAATAAATACCTTTCTATCCCTTCACTTCCAATCTGTCTGTGTATTTAGTCCTGAACTGTTTCTCTTGTAGGGGGCATATGTACGGGTCTGCTTTTTTAGCTACTGTCATTCTGTGTCTTTTGATTGGAACATTTATTCCATTCACATTCAAAGTAATTACTGATAGGTATGTATTTATTGGCATTTTGTTACTTGTTTTATGGTTGTTTTATAGTTTTTCTCTTTATTTTTTATCTTAGTCTCTTATCTCATGCATTGTTGATTTCTTTAGTGACATATTTGGATTCCTTGCTCTTTATTTTTTGGCATGTCTATTAGCACTTTTTGATTAGTGGTTACCATAAGGTCTGTATTTAACTTCTTAGCATATTACAATCTATATTAAGTTGATGATCACTTAAGTTTGAATCCATTCGTTACTCCTCCCTCTACCACAGATTAGGTATATGGTATCATACTTTATATCCTTCTATTTTGTGAATACCTTGACTGATTTTTACAGATAAACTATTTTTGCTGCTTTTGCATTTCCTACTTTTTTTACCCCTACTTATGGCCTTTGCTTTCCATTCAGAGTCCCCTTTAACATTTGTTGTAAGGCTGGTTTAAAGGTAGTGAATTCCTTTAACTTTTGTTGTCTGGAAAACTCTTAACCTTCCTTCTATTCTGAATGATAGCCTTGCTGTATAGAATATTCTTGGAACCAGGTTTATTTTTTTTATTTATTTTTGTCGTTGTTGTTGTTTCTTCTTTCAGCAGTTTGAATACATCATGCCACTCTCTTCTGGCCTAAAAGTTTCTGCTGAAAACTCAGCTGATAGCTTTATGGGTTTTCCCTTGTATGTAACTGTTTTATTTTCTTTTGCTGCTTTTGCTCTCTTTATCACTTTATCTCTTTATCACTACTTTTTGCCATTTTAATTACAATGTGTCTTGGTGTGGACATCCTTGGGTTGATTTTGTTGGGGGCTACTTGTGCCTTCTGGCTCTGGAGTTCTGTCTTCTCTCAAAAATTTGTAAAATTTTCAGCTGTTACTTCTTCAAATAACTTTTCTGCCCCCTTTTCTCTCTCTTTTCCTTCTGGGATACATATAATGTGAATGTTATTACACTGATGGTGTCAATGAGTTCCCTAAGTTTATTTTCATTTATTATTATTATTATTTCTCTCTTTTTCAGCTTGATAGCTTTCTATTATTCTGTTCTCCAGATCACTGATCCATTCTTAAACTTTCTCTGGTGTATTATTTAGTCTGTCTAGTGTATTTTTATTTTCATTTTGAGTTTTTCATTTCTGATTGATTCTTTTTCATGTTTTTTTATGTCTTCATTAAGTTCTCATTCTGGTTTTCCATTCTTTTTGCAAGTCCAGTGAGTATCTCTATGACCATTATTTTAAATTCTCTATAAGGCACATTACTTATCTCCATTATGTTTATGTCTCTGGCTATGAGCTTGTCCTATTCTTTCATTTGGGACATATTTCTCTGTCTCCTCATATTGTCTAACTTTCTATGTCTGTTTCTATGTGTTAGAAAATGGAACTGCTCTTGAAAGCAGTGGCCTCATATAGAAGAGGTCTGTAGTGCCCTGAAATGCAGTTTTCTTTGTTCACCAGATTCTTGCACTTCAGGGTCGTCTCCTTTGTGTGTTGTTTGTGCCCTCCTATTGTGGGTAAGCTTCTTGTGCTTTCACCCCATCCTCCACAATGGCTCTCTTTGCCTGTTGTGAACATTGTTTGGTCCCTGTGTTGTTAGTCGGCCAGTCAGGTGCCTCCTTGGGCTTAAGTTGAGTCAGACCAGGCATTTGCTAGAGATGCAATAGCACTGACTACAGGAGAATGTGGAAGGGGCATATGATGCCAGCAAGGTCCCTGCTGGACTAAGGGGACCTGCAGCTGCTGGATGGAGGCAGGCCAGGATGGAGGGGTTGGATTCATAGAAGCAGGTGGAGGCAGGATATTAGGTGTTAGCAAGGTTTAGGCAGATCTTATTTGGGAGTAGACCTGAAGCTGAGGCCTAACTAGATGAGACATTACAAAGGAGAACCTGTGGCTGAGGCATCCTGTTAGCAAGGTAGATGACCAGTGTTGTGCTGGTTCCCACAGGTATCCCTTTGTTTATGCTGGAGGCAAGGAGGAAAATGGCACCTGCCTTTCTTGTTCCTTGAGAAGTCTCCCAGGGGTCCCTGACCCTCCCACATGTACTCTGAGATTAGTAAACAAATCTCCCTTCTTTATAGGCCAGGAATTTTTCAAACTGCTCCTTTTATACTGTATCTCTGCAGGAGTGTTTGTTGTGCTGTCTCTTCAGGGGTAGGACTCAGTTTCCTTTTACCCTTTTAGCTCTCCTAGACTAGCTGATTTTTAAAGTTGCAAGTTTTAAGCCCTGCTGATTTTAAGAACTCATGAAATTTGGTCCCTCTAGTTTTCAAAGCCAAATGTTAGGGGGATTTTTCTTCCCCATGAAGGCTACCTGGTGTGAGAGTCTGTTTCTTTCCCCTTTATGCAAATGGATTTTGAAAGAAGGCTAGGGTAGCAATACTTATATTGGACAAAGTAGACTTTAAAACAAAGATTGTAAAAAAAAAAAAAAAATAATAAAAGACAAGGGCATTTTATAAGCATAGAAAGGACAATCCAACAAGAAGATAGAACAATTGTAAATATTTATGCACCCAACATGGAAGCACCTAATTATATAAAACAATAATAAACATAAAAGAAGTGATTGAAAACACAATAATAGTAGGAGACTTTAACACCCCACTTTCATCCATAGATCATCTAAACAGAAAATAAACAAGGAAACAATGGCTTTGAGTGACACACTGGACCAGATGGACTTAACAGATATATTCAGAACATTCCATCCTAAAATAAAGGAATACACATTCTTTTCACATGCACATGGAACATTCTCCAGAATAGATCACATAATAGGTCACAAAGCAGGCCTCAACAAATACAAAAAGACTGAAATCAAACTGTGCATCTCTTCTGACCAACGCTATGAAACTAGAAGTCAGCCACATGAAAAAAATTGGAAAGACCACTAATACATGAGGATTAAACAGCATGCTGGTAAATAATGAATGGGTCAATCAGGAAATCAAAAAGAAATTTAAAAATAATGGAAATAAATGAAAATGAAATCACAATGGTCCAAAACCTTTGAGATGCTGCAAAAACAGTCCTAAGAGGGAAATCTATAACAGTACAGGCTTCAGGCCTACCTCAACAATCAGGAAAATCCCAAATAAACAACCTAATTATATACCTACAGGAGGTATAAAAAGAACAAAACAAAACCTAAAGCCAGCAGAAGGAAGGGAATAATAAAGATTAGAGAAGAAATAAATGATAGAGAAACTAAAAAAAAAAAAAAAAAAAAGGACAGATCAATGAAATCAGGAGTTGGTTCCTTGAAAAAATTAATAAAATTGATAAACCTCTAGCTATACTTATGAAAAAGAAAAGAAAAAGGGCTCAATAAAATCACAAATGAGAGAGGAAAAATAACCCCACAGAAATACAAACAAGTATAAAAGAATATTATGAAAAATTATATGCCAACAAATTGGACAGCCTGAAAGAAATGGCTAAATTCCTAGAAACATAAAACTACAAAAACTGAAACAGGAAGAAATAGTAAATTTGAACAGACCCATAATCAGCATGGAAATTAAATCAGTAATCAAAGTAATCAAACAAAAGTCCAGGGCCAGATGGCTTCACAGGTGAATTCTACAAAGCACAGTTAATACCTATTCTTCTCAAAGTAGTCCCAAAAATAGAAAAGGAGGGAAAACTTCCAAATTCATTCTATAAGGCCAGCATTACCTTAACACCAAAACCAGAGAGACACTCCCAAAAAGAGAACTACAGGCCAATATCTGTGAGGAACATGAATGCAAAAATTCTCAATAAAATGCTAACAAACCAAATCTAACAGTACATTAAAAGAATCATTCACAATGACCAAGTGGGATTTATTCATGGTTGCAAGTGTGGTTCAATATTCCCAATTGAACAACATGATACACCACATCAATAAAAGAAAGGATAGGAACTATATGGTCATGTCAATAGATGTAGAAAAAGTATTTGATTCATTCATAATAAAAATCCTCAACAAAGAAGGTTTAGAGTCAACATACCTCAACATAATAAAAGCTACATATGAAAAACCCACAGCAGATATACTCAGTGGGGAAAAACAGAGCCTTTCCTCTATGATCAGGAACAAGTCACGGATGGTCTCTTTCATCACCATTATTTAACATAGTACTTAAAGTCTCAGGCATAGCAATCAGACAACAAAAAGAAATAAAAGGCATCTAAATCAACAAGGAAGAAGTTAAACTTTCACTATTTGTAGATGACATGATAGTCTATGTAGAAAATCTAAAAGACTCCATCAAAAAACTGCTAGAACTGATAAATTCAGTAAAGTCACAGGATACAAAATCAAGGTATACAAATCCATTGCATATCTATACACTAATAACAAAGCAGAGAGAGAAATTAAGGAATCAACCCCATTTATAATGGTACCAAAAAGCACAAGATACCTAGGAATAAACCTAACCAAAGACCTGTACTCTGAAAACTACAAAACACTGATGAAAGAAATTGAAGAGAGCACCAAGAAATGGAAAGAAATTTCATGCTCATGAATTGAAAGAACAAATATTCTTAAAATATTTCTACTACCCAAGGAAATCTACACATTCAATGCAATTCCTATAAAAATACCAACAATATTCTTCACAGAAATAGAACAAAAAATTCTAAAAAAAATTGTACGGAACCACAAAAGAACCTAAACAGCCAAAGCAATCTTGGGGAGGGGGGAAGCTGGAGACATCACAAGTTATATTACAAAGCTGTAGTGATCAAAACAATATGGTACTGTCACAAAATGGACACAAAGATCAATAGAACAGAGTAGAAAACCCGAAAAGACTCCATAATTATATAGTTAATTAATCTTCAACAAAGCAGGACAGAATATCCAATGGGAAAAATTGTCTTCAAGAAATGGTGTTGGGAAAACTGGACAGCAACTTGCAAGAGTGAAACTGGATCACTTTCTTAACACTATATACAAAAACAAATTCAAGATGGAAGAAAGCCCTAAAAGTGAGACTTGAAACCTTAAAAATCCTAGAGGAGAACAGGCAGTAACCTCTCTGACATCAGCCATTGCAATTTCTTTCTAAATGTGTCTCCTGAGGCAAGGGAAACAAATCAAAAATAAACTATTGGGATCTCATCAGGATAAAAACTTCTGCATGGCAAAGGAAACAATCAACAAAACTAAAAGACCTGGTATGTATCATAGAATATTATTCAGTCCTAAAAAAATAAAATCTTGCCATTTGCAACAATGTGGATAGAGTTAGTGACTATTATGTGAAGCAAAATAAGTCAGTCAGAGAAAGATAAATACCATACGATTTCACTCATATGTGGCATTTAAAAAACAAAACACAGGAGCAATGGGAGAAAAAAAGAGAGGCAAACCAAGAAACAGACTCTTTTTTATTATTACATTCAGTTAGGCAACACATAGTACTTTAGTTTTTGATGTAGTCTTCAAAACCACAAAGGAACACACTCCTAACTATAGAGAACAAACTGATGGTTACCAGAGGGGAAGTGGCTGGGGGGATGAGTTAAATAAGTGATAGGTATTAAGGAATGCACCTGTTTTGATGAGTACAGTGTAATGTATGGAAGTGCTAAATTACTATTATCATACACCTCAAACTAATAGAACACAATGTTAACTAACCGGATTTAAAATAAAAATTATAAAAAAAAAACCACAAAGACCAAAAAAAAAAAAAAAGACAGAAGTGTGAACAAATAACAAAGGAAGAAATAGGAAAAGTAACAATTATAGTAGATATAAATTCAAAATTTTCAATAATCACTTTGAATGTCAAATAATCTAAACATTGACTCAAGTCAGATTTTCACAGGATCAAAAACAAGACCTGACTATATGTTGTTTACAAGAAGCTCACTTTAAAGATCATGTTGTATATAGAACAAAAGCAAATGGATGGAGAAAAATAACCATGTTAAAATTAATGACAAGAAAGCAAGATTAGCTTTATTAATTTCAGACAGAACAGATTTCAAAAGCAAGGAAAATGATGATGAATAAATTAGATCAGCACAAAAATGATAAGTAAGTCAATTCTTTAAGAAGACATAATAAATTTTAATACGTATGTGCCTAACAATAGAGTGTCAAGATATTGAGGCAAAAACTAATGCAACTGAAAAGGGAAACAGATGAATCTACTACCATAGTTGGAGAATCAAGACCCCACTATCAAAAAAAAAAAAGAAAACAGATTCAGCAGGCAGCAAATTAGTAAGGACATAGTTGATGTCAACAACATCATCAATCATCCGGATATAATTGTCTTCTGACTATTTCATCCAACACTCACAGAATATACAACCTTCTTAGACATATATGTAACATTCACCAAGATAAACCACATTCTGTAACATAAAACTCACTTTAAGAAAATTAAAGATTTAAAAAAATCATACAATGGTGCTCTCAGACAATAATGCAATTACTCTACATAAAAATAACACAAGATAACTGAAATATGCCAAAAGGCACACCTGTAAATAATACATGAGGCAAAGAAAAAAATCTGAAGAGAAATTTTAAAATACTTTGAGCTAAGTAAAAATGAAAACACAACTCCAAAATTTGTGGGATGTTGTGAAAACAGTGTTTAGAGAGAAATTTATATTATTAATACATATGTTAGAAAAGAAGAAAGATCATAAATCAATAATCCAGGTCTTCACCTAAGGAAACTATAGAAAGAACAAATTAAATCTATACTAAGAAGAACAAAAGAAATAATACAAATTAGAGAAGAATACAATAAAATTAAGTAATCAATAAAGTAAATCAGTGAAACCAAAAGCTAGTTCTTGGAAAAGATTAATACAATAAATAAGCGTGTAGTCAGGTTAACTAAGAAGAAAAGAGAGCAGACACAAAATGCAAGAGGAGGCATCACTAAAGATCTTGTGGACACTGAAAGAATAATAAAAGAATACTCAGAACAACTGTACTCACAAATTTGATAACTTATATGAAATGGACCATTTCGTGAAAGATGCAAACAAAGTCACACAAGAAGAAATAGAGCACCAGAAAGGATGAATACCTACCATTTACATCAATATGGATGGAACAAGATAGTACTACGCTAAGTGAAATGAGTCAATTAGAGAAAGACAATTATCATATGGTTTCACTCGTGTGGAATATAAGAAATAACACAGAGGATCATAGAGGAAAGGAGGGAAAACTGAATGGGAAGAAATCAGAGAGGGAGACAAATCATGAGAGACTCTGGGAAACAAACTGAGGGTTGCAGAAAGGGAAGTGGGTGGGGGCATGGGTAAATGGATGATGGGCATTAAGGAGGGCATGTGATATGATGAGCACTGGGTGTTATAGGGAACTGATGAACCATTGAACACTATATCAAAAACTAGTGATGTACTATATGTTGGCTATTGAATTTAAATAAAAAAAGAAATAGACCACCTGAATAGGGTTATATCTGTTAAAAGATTGATTGAATCAATGACTAATAACTTTCTAAAACAAAACACCAGGCCCAAATGGGTTCATTGGTGAATTATACCAAATTTTACCACTTAATAAAGAAATTGTATGAATTTTCCACATTCTCTGGGTAGAAGCAGTGGGAATACTCCTTAACTCATTCTGTAAGACCAGCATTACCCTAATACAAAAACCAGGCAAACAAATAACAAGAAAACTACACCAATATCGCTAATGAACGTAGATGCAAATATTCTCAACAAAATATTAGCAACTTGAATCCAACAGTATATAAAAAGAACTATATCTTACAACCAAGTGGAATTATCTCAGGTATCTAAAACTGTTTGAACATTCAAAAATCAATTGATGTATTTACCTTATCATTAGGCAAAAATAAAAACAAGCCCCATGTTAATATTGATAGATGCAGCAAAAGCAATTGATGATATCCAACACCCATTCATGATAAAAACTGTTTGGAAACTAGGAATAGAGGGAAACTTCCTCAAATGGATAAGAACATGAACAAAAAAGCTACAGCTAATATCAAACTTGATGAAAACATGGCATCTTTCTGCTTCGAGCAGGAACAAAACAAGGACATCTGTCTCACCACTCCAATTGAACATTATACCATAAGGCTTAGCTAATGCAGTAAGACAAGCAGAGGAAATAAAAAGTACATGGATTGGTAAGAAAAAAAATAAACTCTTTGTTCACAGATGACATGATCATCTATATAGAAAATCCAAAAGAGTTGATAAAAAAAATCTTCATAAGGGGCACCTGGATAGCTCAGTCAGTTAAGTGGCTGCTTTCGGCTCAGGTCATGATCTTAGGGTCCTGAGATGGAGCCTGGCATCGGGCTCCCTGCTTGGCAGGGAGCTTCCTCTCCCTTTGCCTCTCCCCCTTTTGTGCTCTCTCTCTCAAATAAATCTTAAAAAAAAAAAAAAAAAGAATGAAAGAAAATAAAATCTTCAGAGAACTAATAAGCAATTACAACAAGGTTGCAAGATAAAGATTGATATACAGAAGTTAATTGCATTCCCATACACTAGGAGTCAAGAGGTGGAATTTAAAATGAACACAATACCATTTACATTCATACCACAAAATTGAAAGAGATAAATCTAACCAAATATGTATAAGATTTGTGTGAGGAAAATTACAAAACTCTGATGAACAAAGTCAAAGAGATAAATAATGGAGAAATATTCCAGGTTCATGGATAGGAAGACTCACTATTGTCAGAACATCTCAGCTTGATCTACAGAGTCAATGCGATCCCAGTCAAAATCACAGCAAGCTATTTTGTGGTTATCACAACCAATTCTAGAATTTATATGAAAACACAAAAGACAGAATAGGCAACACAGAATTGAAAGAGAACAAAGTTTGAAGACTGATACTATCTGACTTCAAGACTTACTATAAAGCCATAGTAATCAAAAGAGTGAGGCATTAGTGAAAGAATAAATAAACCAAAAAAAGGAACAGATTAGAGTGCTCAGAGATAGACCTAGAAATATAGCTTCTGTAAGAAAGTAGCAATGGCAATACAATGGAGCCAAGACAGTCTTTTCAGAAAATGATGGCAAAAATAACTAGACATCTACATGCAAAAATAAATAAATCTAGACACAAACCTTGCAGACTCACAAAAATTAACTCAAAATAGATCACGGACTTAAATTTAAGACATAGTAATGTCCGGAGAATAAGAAAACAAGTCACAGATATTTGTAAAATATTTGCAGAAGAAAATATTTTTTCCTTTCTAATCAAAGACTGTTATTAAATATTTACAAAGAACACTTAAAATTCAACGATAAGAAAACAAACGGCTCAATGAAAAAATTGGCCAAAGACCTTAAAAAATCATCTCACCAAAGAAGATAAACAGATGGCAAATAAGCATGTGAAGAGATGCTCCATGTCATATGTCATAAGGTATTGCAAATTAAAACAACAAGATACCCACTACATACCTATTAGGATGATCAAAATCTCAAACACTAAAAACACCAAATGCTGGTGAGCATGTGGAGCAACAGTACTCTCAATCATGGCTGTTAAGAATGAAAAATGGCACACCCACTTTGGAAGACAGTTTGTCAGTTTCTTGAAAAACTGAACATACTCTTACCATATGATCCCACCATTCCACTTTCTGCTGTTTACTCAAAGGACTTGAAGACTTATGTCCAATCAGAAACCTGCATATGGATGTTTACAGCAGTTTTATTCATAATTGTCACACTTGGAAGCAACCAAGATGTCCTTCAGTGGATAAATGGATAGATAACTGTGGTACATCCAGACATTGGAATACTATTTAGAGCTAAAAAGAAATGAGCTATCAAGCCATGAAAAGACATGGAAGAAACTTAGCGCATATTATTAAATGAAAGAAGCCAATACGAAAAGGCTGTATATGGTATAATTACAATTACAATCTGACTTTCTTGAAAAGCCAGAACTATGGAGACAGCAAAAAGATCACTGGTTGCCAGGGGTAGAGAGAGCGGGTAGGATGAGTAGGTAGAGCAAAGGATTTTTAGGACAGTGAAAATACCCTATTTGGTACTATAGTGATGAATACATTTGTCCAAACCCATAAAATGTACACCAAGAATGAACCGTAACATAACTTACGGACATTATACAATTATGATGTGTCAGTGTATGTCCCTCAGTTGTAACAAATTCAAATGTACTTCTCTGGTAGGAGATGCTGATGGTAGAGGTGGCTCTTGTGCATGTATGGGCAGGAGGTATGTGGGAGATCGCTGTACCTTCTTAATTTTGTCATGAACCCAAGACTGCTCTAAAAAATTAAATGTTTAAGAAAAAAACAAGCAAGAGATTCAATAGGTGATAAATTTCTAGGTTAAGTGTGTGCACTGATATATACTCAATAACCGAAATATGGAATGTGGTGAAGGTAAATAGAAAGGCCAGGGGAAGTTAGGAATACAAGTCTAGAACTCAGAACTATGATTAGGTAATATGGCTTTTGAGTCAGAGTTTCAACATGAAGACTATCAAAGTGAATAATCAAGATAATCTAGGGAAAAAGTATAGCATTATTTAAAAGTGGGTTTAAGAACATTACATATGCTCAAATGTGCAGAATGGAGTGAAAAGAAAGAAGAGCTGATGAAAGAAACTAAAAATATAGTAACAAAAGTAAGAGAACTAGAAGAAATCTAGCAGTATCATGGAGAAAGCTAATGTGGTAGACATCTGTTTTTGTCAGAATCCTCTAGTAACATCATAAGAATTTCTTTAAGGCAGCCCTTATCTGTACATGATCACATGACCCAAACTTGACCAACTAGGATAAGAGTGACTGGTTAAAAAGAGGCCTAGACTTTGTCAGAGGTCTTGTAAAAGAACACTTTTTCTGTCACACTGGTAACATTTTACCTGGCAGTTTCAGCAGCCAACTTTTCATCCCTGGGGATATCCTGGTTAAGAATAAGCCATATCAAAAATATGATAACTGAGTTTGTAAGACACTGATTCCTGAGGTCATTGTTTGAAAAAGTAACTGAAGGTTGATTAACCCTGCATTTTTCAATTTTCTTTTCCTTTTGCTAATTCGAATTGGTTTCTTATATTTTTACAAAGTTGTCTCATGAGCTCAGTGAGACATGAATGGGATAAAGAAAGGTTTGATTATCTGGTTTTTGTTGTTGTTGTTGTTGTTTTTGTTTTTTCATCTTTTTCTCTACTGGTATCTGGCTGTATAGGGATGGTGTGTGTTTTTCATGACCTTGTGGGGGTTGAAGGAAATAGTATTTTGATGCCCTCTTGTATCCTTTGGGTCATCACATTTCTCTTGTAGAATAATTGTTCAGGGTTTCTCTTTAGACTGGTAAGATCTGAGATCTAAATGTACCCCTGATTAGGGATGCCTGGGTAGCTCAGATAGTTAAGCTACTGTCTTTGGCTCAGGTCATCTTCTCCAGGTTCTAGGATTGAAAACCACATTAGGCTTCCAGCTCACTGGGGAGTCTGCTTCTCCCTCTCCCTCTGCCTCTCCCCCTGCTTGTGCTCTCTCTCATAAATAAAATTAAAAAAATAAATTTATCCCTGATTATCAATAGATACTATTGGTATCTGATGCTAATGTGATTGTGCTCCTAGCCTAACCTTATCTGCTATTTGTTAGTTTGGCTAGGACACTATTGTGCTGCGGGCTGATTCATTTCAGTTAGAATCTCACTGGATATGATATTCCTTTGAACATTTGCCATGTTCCTTTATCTGGCTTCTGGCTTACCTAGTTCGTACCACAGCTTCTGCTATAGTCTAACCTCATGCTTTGCTGTGGTAGCCCTCAAGGCATGTTTCCTGGCTCTCAGCTCAGTTCCTTTATATAGTCCCACTTTGTGATACACAGAAACATTTGGACTCATACATACCATGCAGGACTTAAGAGATGCTGTCAAGGAAAAATTGTGTTCTGTGTGCCTTCTCTACTCTCAGTATTCCAATTCTGATCGCCAAATGTCACCACCTTCAGGATGTTACCTGTGCTTCTCACTGACTAGCTATAAATTAGAGGTTCCCTTACCCCCAAACATAGGTTCCATTAATTTACTGCCACAGCTCACAAAACTCGAGAAAACATTTTATTTACTACATTGTTGCTTGATTACAAATGTATATAGCTCAAGAACAGCCAGGTGGAAGAGATGTATAGGACAAGCTATGGGAGAAAGAAGCAAGAAGCTTCCATGTCCACTACAGGGTGTGCCACTCTTCCTTCATGTCCACTCGTTCACTAACTAAGCTCTCCTAAACTTGTCCTTTTGGGTCATTAAGGAGGCTTCAATATAGAGGCATGGCTGGTTAAATTATTGGCAGTTGGCGATTGAGTCAACTTCCAGCTTCTCTTCTCTCCCTGGATGTGGGGGTTGCAGGAGTTGGAGCTGAAAGTTCCAACCCTCTGATCAAGTGTTTTGTTCCCCTGGCAACCAGCTCCCATTCTTAGGAGATTTCTAAAAGTCACCTCATTAACATAAACTCTAGTGTGGTTGAAAGGGGCTTGGTTAATAACAGACATCTTCATTGCTTTATCATTTAGGCAATTCCAAGAGTTTTAGGAGATTTGTGCAAGGCACAGGGACAAGGACCAAAAACATTTTTTTTTTTTTTTTTTTATAAATCACAGTATCACATATGCTCAGGAAAGTAACACTCCTGAGTTCCTTCTCCTTTAATTAGCTTTTCATTAAGACTCCCTTTGATATGGCCACTTTCAACGTTCTATTTTGGGGCACCCATCAAGGGAATCTCCCTCTAGAAGTGAGACAAAGCTTCTCCTTTACATCTCATGATCTTACCTGCCTCTCCACGCTGGGACCAAATGTGGACACAGGAGATCAAAACACACACTACAGCCTTTGTTTCTCATTTGAGTCTTTTTTCTTGTTCCATCAATCATATGATGTTGTGGACACTAGATTTTTCCTTTAGTACTTTTTCTATCGAGAAATGGTCTGATTTACTTCTTGTTCATAAAAGGGAGGAAAACATTTTTCCTTGACTTTCTGAGGATTTCTGGCTGGGTCTGAAAATTAAGCTGAGAAAAACAGATTAACAGGACAAAAGAATACAAGTTTTATTGCATTTTTACATCTACATGGGAGCCTTCACAAGAGAATAAAGACCCAAAGTAGTCATCAGAGCAAGAAGCTTTTAAACCTTTTAGATGAGGAAATAATAAATTTGTGAAAAATTGAGAAAACAAAGGAGTTTCAGTTAGGGGTAGTAAATGGTGAAGAAGTAGAGAGGAAGAGAAGGGTTAATTTAACAAGATTTGTCTGTACAGATTTTTTGGCCCCTCAAACCCCTGTCTTCAGTGATGAGAATGTTTTCTTTCCTCCGGGTACAGGGAGTGTTCCTTTCATGAGGGAGATTTATCTCTTGCTTTCAGGGAAGAAGGGTGAATTGGGGGAGGTCACAGGTCAGAAAATGGTTCTGCCATTTCCTCAGACTCCTTCAGTTTAAGATTTTCAGCATATCAAGGTGGCATATTTATGAATAGTATGTTTTAAATCCCATCTTACATTGGAGAGCTAAAGAAATTTGAATAGTATTTTTTTTCTTTTCTTTTCAGAAAGCCTAGCTGTCAAGCCTACTATTTTGATTTGAACTTGAAAATCCTGCTTTGGTTGTCAGGAGAATATGTCTTAACTCTTGCCTTCTCAATATGATGTATTTGGATAGGGGTTAGTTGCAGACAACACAAACAACTTTCCCAAACCTAAAAAGAAAATGATTTGTTGCTAGATATTTAATGGCTAAAAATATCTTTGGGCTTCTGGCCAATGTTCAGAACAACTCTTAATCTTTAGAATCACACTGCAGAATTCAGCTCCAGAGCTCAAAATCTGGGCATTGGTAACCCCAAATCAGTTCTCCTATGCCAGAGTAGGAAACTGCTAGTATTACTAAGGGAGTCTCCAAATCAAATGGTCATTAAACATAGGGCCATATTGCTGTTGACATCAACAAAATGGAGCCTCGTACTCTGCATCTCTTCCCACTTTGCACAGTTCCAAATTCAAATCATGTATGACAACATATGATGGATGGATGCTAAATCAAATCTGGAATCCTGACTACAAGAGAAACTGAAAATATAATTTTTAAGTTCTCAGCATACAGGAAAGCACACAAGAAGAACGTGAAATGGATATTGAATGTGCCAATTTATAGTATCTATTACACATGCAAAGCATTAAAGGCAGTTCCTGGCACAGAGTAATTTCAAAAAATATTTAAAGTGGTTTATTTTAGATATTGCTATTGTTATTATTTGCATTAAAGTCTTAAAAAAAATGTATCTTCCTAACACTCAGGTGATTTTAGATAACAAAGGGGAAGGTTATGTGCATGAAAGTGCATATGAGAAAACATTAGTATACATCTAAGTTACCCTTCTTTGTATATTAATACAAATTTTTAAAACAAACAAAAATTAAGATAAATTTACTACTCCCTGACCTTATTAGATCTAAAATTTTAAAATATTCAAGGTTCTATAAGGGACATTTGCCATTTGTTTAAACCTACCCAAAATGGAATCGTAAATAGTCAAAATGAATATCTTGGAATTTACCTTTTCTAAAGCTAATATCTCCTCTCTACTCTAAATTTTTTTTGATTCATTCTGTTCTCCTTCTCCTTTCTCAAATTTTCCATTCAATCTTCTTAGCTGATCTCCTTTCCTCTTTGTCTTGCCTTTTATCATCCCCCTGCCTTTTGTTTTTCTGTATTTGTATTGCCTGGACATTTGGGAAGCATCCTTGTACTTTTATAGCATTTCCACATTAACAATTAAATTGAAATATTTATTCATGTGTCTATATTTTAATAACATGCTATAAATTAACTAAATGTCTTGTCTATTTCCAAAGATTGAGTGCTTTGTCTTTGTTAATAAGAGAATCAGATTTTTATCCAATAGAAATTATTCAGTGGTAGAGGAAAATGATGTCACTGTAGGTTGCTTGTGCTATTTTTATGTATTTCTAATACCTAAAGTGTTATCACGATATGTAAATCCCCAACAGTACCTAGGAAAGTTTTATCAGAGTAGACACTTAATTCTTATCCATTAGAATTTGGCTCTTCCTTTTACAACTAGTATTTATGACAGCATTCCTGAATACATCAGTAATCAAAATCAGTCAGGCTAATGAGGGAAAAAGAGCATAGTATTTAAGAACTTATCAAAAAAGAGTTCCCTCCCCCCAAAAAAAAGAGTTCCAAATAAATGACTTACAAGTCAGATCAATTTGACTTTAGGTGATAGAATGGATGAAAGTCATGGTAATAGAAGGCAAAAAAAGTTGTGTTAGCTGTGCTTATATACAGTGAATTATTCTACAGTCTATGAAGGAAATAAAAATAATTAAAAGGCAGAGTGCTGTCTTTATAAAATGTGTTTATAATCAACATATAACACAGAAACAGCAATTTATCTGACCATAGGAAACTATAGGCATGTATCATCTAGATAAATATATTTTAAATGTGTTATATATGTAGTTTTTACAAATAACTTTCTCTTCATGGTTAAAATATTTATTTTTAAAAGTTTAATCATTTTAAAAATGTTTTACATAATATTTTGAGATTGAACACATTTTAGCCTTTTATTAACAGTGTGGGTCATTGTTTGGAATATTTACCATTAAACATTTAACATTAAACATTAACACAAACCCATATAAGTTTTTGTGTGTCCAAGCTTTCTTCTTTAGTACTAAGTGGTCAGTTTTACTTTCCTTTTCCTTTTCTTTCTTGTTTCTGTTACTAATGCATGATAACTAGGAAGTCCGATCACTATCCTGCTTAAACTTTGAATGATTTAGTAGTTAATAAATCCCTAAGAGTGGTCATAACAAATTTAATATGTCGCTTCAGCTCATAGGATCCCTCTATTTGGTTTTCTCATATATCTACTGTACTAATTTCCAATTTGGAGATTTCCAAACTTTCTTGGTATTAAAGCATTAAAAATACAAAAAATAATGGATTCCTTAGTTATACTATTTACTCAAAGAATACAGAAACACTAATTCAAAGGGATACATACACCCCTATGTTTATTGCAACACTGTTTACAATAGCCAGAATATGGAAGCAGCCCAAGTGTCCGTTGTTGATGAATGGATAAAGAAGATGTAGTATGTATATACTATGGAATATTATTCATTCATAATAAAGAATGAAATCTTGTCATTTGCAAGGACACATACAGAGCTGGAGAGTATAATGCTAAGTAAAATAAGCCAGTCAGAGAGAGACAAATACCATATGATTTCACTCACTGGTGGAATTTAAGAAATAAAACAAACAAGCAAAGGAAAAAAATAGAGTGAGAGGGAGAGAGAGAGAGAAAGAGTCAAACCAAGAAACAGAGTCTCAACTATAGAGAACAAACTAATGGTTACCAGTCAGGAGAGGTTTGGGAGGTGGCTGGAATAGGTGATGGGGGTTAAGAAGTGCACTTGTCATGATGAGCATGAGTGATGTATGGAATTGTTGAATCACTGTATTGTATACCAGAAATTAATACAACACTGTATGTTAACTAACTGGAATTAAAATAAATCTTTAAAGATTCAGGCAAATAAATGAGCAATAGAAGAGATTATCAGAGCAATTTTAGGAAGTTTACTATAGATGAGCGTGTATAAATCAATGCATTACAGACTAAAGAGTTTAGATGTGTTAAATAATATCCCATAGAAATATATATTATATATTTTAACTTGTTTTTATATTCCCGAAAATGAAATTTTTCTGCTTACATATGCTCTGAACTTGTTTAAAAATCCCGTTGTGGCATCTAAAGTATGTATGCGTGTAAATGTTGGCACATTTTGAAACACAATTTATAAAGAATCAGAGAAAGTCAGAGATTCACTATTTGTTTTACAGCTTTCCTAAAGGGGCAAAAGTTGGTAGTATCTTTTCCAAAGGGTGCTTTATTCACACTAACTAATTAAGTAAATGGGCTTTCTGGTTTTAATTAAGTGCAGTGTTTGTATATGTATATGCATGTTTGTATACTCAGAGGCAATAAGGATGAGATTTTTAATATAGAAAGGAAGAAATAGCCACTATGAAAGTTCAAGCCTGTTCAATTAAAAATCCTAACCTGATAGTTTTATGCAATGCAAAGTTAATGGGCTGGTTCAAATTCCATAAAGTGATACTTTTTTTTTATCATCTCAAATGGCTCATGGATCTCAAATGAACATGCCTAATATTTCTGGAGCATTACCTCTTCAGAAGTATAATCACACTGTGTATCAATAAAGATAAAATATGTAGTAAGTGAAATTTTGCTTTCTGGGTGCTTTGGGATTATATGGTTAATGGCAGTGGGGCAGATACTCAGGCAATTAGAACAGAGAGATTCCTTAGCTCTGAGAGCATAGCCAAGATTTCAAAGTGTGCAAAATGAACAAACCAACGAGTAGGGACAAAGGTGGTAGATTTACAGATGGTTGTAGGTTTTGGTTTTCAGAAATTTAAGGAGCAAGCCTGTCCAGGAGGTTATTTTGTAAAAGATTAAAGAAAAAGGATTTAGTACAATAACCGGGATATACATAGACCAACTGCATTGCCTAATGTGGTATATAGTTCTGTAGAAGATTGATAAATTTAGAAGAAGGGGAACTCCTAGTTCTACCAACAAATCAGCTAAATGGCTTTGAAAAGCTATTTGATATCTCTCTGAGCCTCAGTTTTCCCATCTATAGCATAAAGTGATTCAGATACATTAGTTGAATATCTCCCTTGTGCCAGCTTGTGAGCTAGGTTCGGGATACTAAGATAGACAACACTGTTCCTTTTCTGGATTGTGAGACTACCAATTAAAGAGGAAGAAGGCAGGTGCCCTGTAAGTGCTGTGAGGCACTGCTAGTGCTGTGATTTTGCTTCTAGTGTTGGAAGAGGGGGAGACAAATACAAGTATCCAATCTCATTTGCAAGTGGGGACAGAGAAGTAAAATAAGTAGGTACATGTGAGGGATTTGGAGACAATAGATTTTTAGGCTGGGGGAGGATTCCAGGAACAGAAAGTACTTTGACTTTCTGTTTGAGTATGACAAAGGCAGGAAGATAGGCAATAGCAAGCAGTTCAATGATAAAATCTTAAATGCCAAGGTATTTGAGGGAAACTGATACTCGTACTGAGATAGTCAATAATCATGGCAATCTTTGGAGTAGGAGGCGCACACTATGATTTCAGTGCAAACAATTGTAACAATTGAGATTCCATGCCACCTCCATTGATATGAATCAGGTAATTGTCCTGAGCCATGTAGAGTTAGTTTTGCTGTAACTTCTCATGTAATTTGACAGTTCAGAATCCTTGAGAAACTTCCTAATGCAAATGTCCTTTCAATTATCTGAGGCTGTTAAAATCTACATCAGGTTGAGTGGTATAGCATCCCCAAAGTACCTATGAACTTTGAGATTTCATGTTTAGACTTCATCTTCCAGTGGGTCATGGCCGGAAAGATTTTTCAACATAATGATGTAAAAAAAAAATCAATAGCGATAGCAAACATGGTAAGTGTCTCAATAATTAGAATATAATATTGCTTTTGTTTGAAATAGTATATTTACCCTTCAATTTAAACTTCAGTTTTATAATCCCTTTTAGTGAGAAAGAGAAAGTAGCTTAGGTTTATCATAAAATCCTCAAAAAGCAAGCTGGAATATTGATCACAAAATTGCAGTCCAGGTAGCATTGAGAGCCCTCATGTTACTGAAGCTCTCTGAATATCTGAACACTTAGAAAAACTTGAGAGTGTGCACGTGACTCTGCATGTGACAGAGACTAGAAATGAATCCTACAAATAGCTTACAGCACATCAAGAAAGAGCTAAATTACTTTGAGTAAACACTACCTTTATGCTGTAGGTACTGATTAGAAACTTCTAACATGAGGGAAGTAGCTGTTGCATCATGCCATATCATCCAGTTTTAGAAATGGAAGGCACTTGAGCATGCTTCTAGTAAATTCCTTTGGACTGTGAATTATTCTGGGTTCTCCAGAGAAATGGAGCCAACAGGATGTATAGGAATACCTTAGAGATAGGGGCTCAGTTCCAGTCCATTGCAATAAAGCAAATATCATAATAAGGCAAGTCACATAAATTTTTAAGTTTCCCAGTACATACTATATATATATACTGTAGTGTCTTAACTGTGCAATAGCATTATGTCTAAAAACAATATACATATCTTAATCAAAAAATCTTGTCAAAAATGCTAAGCATTATCTGAGCTTTCAGTGAGTCATAATCATGATCACAGATCATAACAAATAAATTGTAATATAATAGTTTGAAATATTGTGAGAATTATCAAAATGTGACACAGAGACATGAAGTGAGCAAATGCTGTTAGAAAAATGGTGCCAATAGACTTGTTTGATGCAGGACTGCCACACACCTTCAATTGGTTAAAAATGCAGTATCTGCAAAGTGTTGTAAAATGAAGCACAATAAATTGAGGTATGCTGGTATATACTGTGCTGAAAGAGAGAGATTTATCATATAATTGGTTTATGTGATTATGGAGCCTGAGAAGACCCACAATGTGCCCTTTCCAAGCTGGGAACTGGGAAGGCACGTGTCGTAATTCAGTCTGAGTTTGAAGGTCTGAGAACTAAGTGAGGTGGAGTTGCTGGTGTAAATTTAGTCTGAGTCCAAAGGCTTGAAAATCACTGATGTCCAAGGGCAGGAGAAGATGGATGTCCTAGTTCAAGCAGAGAGATGGTGAGAGAATTCACCATTCCTCTTTCTCCCTTTTTATTCTATTTGAGCCCTCAGGGAATTCAATGATGCCCAAAGGTACTGTGGAGGGCCCTTTGCTTTACTTAGTTCTCTAATTCAAATGTTAATCTCTGCAGAAATTCCCTCACAGACACACCCAGAAATGATGTTTTACCAGCTACCTGGGTGTCTATTAGCCTAGGCAAGGTGACACACAAAAATAACCATCACAGATTAGAATCAGAGACTTAAAAGACATGTTCAAGTTCATACAAGCCTGAAGTCCTGACTCTTGGTCTAATGCTTTCTTATGCACCTTGGCGCTTTGTTATGTAATATTGACAGTATATACAGAATCAAAAGGTTTTGGGAAACTTGTGAGCATGTATCATATTAAGCAAACCTAATATAAGGAAGTCCAGATTTATATACTTGATTCATTGTCAGTGATTTTTATCTTTGCAAAAGGATTCACTGAAATCTTTCAGTAAACCATCAGTCTTTTCAAGATTTTTATTGGTTTGGACTATATTCATGACACTATACATTTATAGCATAAAATACACCAACTCATAAACTGCCTTTGAATTATTTGAGTTATCTTTATTCTGATAGATTTTGAATGTATTAATGGATAGGTAATGCAAAAAGAAAACTTGATTAGTGCCCTGGTAACAGATGGTACTGTGACTATACCTCAACTAATATGCCATGTTGTAAAAAAATATTCCAGTATTTATAGCACTTAATTTTGAGTGGGGATATAGAAAACTGCTTGAAAACTATCACCCAAGTTCTAACATAAGGAGGAGCAAGTCTAAGGAAAGATTGGGACAAAAGTGTCTAAGTGTCTAACACTGTTGGTTAGTGAGCAAATAAGACATTCACAAAGAAAAGATTAAAATTTTTTGATTATCTTATTCACATGCTTTATAAAATATGACTACGGTTTGAAAAACATAAGTAAAATCTGAGATTTTCTTATACAGTGCTTCGTCCCAAATCTATTAATCATTTCTTAACATCCACGATAGTCAAAAGATCTTAAACATTGTTGAAAATACACCATTTTGGGTAATACACTCACTGTTTCTTCTCTCCTATACATGCCACTAAGTGCCTGCCACTTAGTAGACACTTAATACAAATTTGTTGAGTGAATACATAAATACATGGTAATTTTTAGTGTAGGAATAATTTTAATATATCAAAGAGAATTATTTAATTTCCTGGTCTTTAAACATTTTATTAGAGGAATAAATTCTTACCGAGAACTATAGCAATCACAACTTTATTATCTCCTGTTTATTATGGATGTTACACAGCAAGGAGAAACTAGGGTATCATTTGCTCGGTAGCCATAACTTCCATGGGTTTTCTCCCATCAGTATAATCACTTAGTCAAAGAAGTTTGATCGAAATATCAAGGAGTTTCTTACCAATATTCAAGTAATGTATTTTAATTGTGTCCTTGACCCTTGTGATTCAAACAAAAAAAAAATACTAAGGTGATTTTAAGATAGGAAAATGTAGATAAACTGCCAACTGCCCTCTCACATAGATCATCCTCTCTTGTCCTTTCAGCAGCTGCCCCAACTGAGAAAGCTTCTGCATTGTTGAGAGTCTAGCTAAACTACTACATAATACTGGTGCCTTGGCATCCATTTTTTGTGGCTACACAGCGTGCCGGGGCCTCAGACTGACTAGCCCTTCCGTCAAGTGCATGCCCTAGATAATAATCAGCAGAATCACAGGGAAATATAAATTCCTGGTATGACATCTGTAATACTCTGAAAATAAAATTTCTTCTGCTTAAATTGTCCCCCATCTTTTTCCCTCTTAAATAAGATCCCTGTGAAACCTACCAAAACCCCTAGCAATTTTGGATTGAATTGAGCAATCTGGCCCTAGCCCAGGAACAACCCCAAAAGCACTCCACTGCAGATCCTCATAAAGGCATACATCCCAGGTCCTGCAGCTCACTCTCTGCCTGCACCCTGCCTTGATCTCCCTGTGTGGTCTTTCAGGCATGTCCTGGAACACCCCTAGGACCTGTGAGTGAAAAAAGAAAAAAATTCTCTATCTCACTTTGCCTTACTGTCTTTGTTGATCTATGGCTCACTATCCAACACCTCCCTCCTCTGGAGACTCTACTCAACAAATGTTAATCTAACAAAATCGCAATATGCTGGGTCCTAGGTTTTCAAAACATCAATAATGCCATCAGTATGCCCAATATACTTTAAAATAAACACCCAAGTAACCGTTTGGCTCCTGACAATTGATAGAATTTTGGAAATGTAGGGAATTTAACATAACACAAAAGGGTTAATTTTACTTCGATGCCATTCTTTTAATAGCCTATGCCTGTAGGTAGGCTGATTTAGAATGCTCTGTGGAAGAAGGAATCTTGGCCACATTGCTTGCATTGGCTTTGGAACCTCCTTGTTAACTATTCTAGAATTATAGTGAAGCCTGAGGCCACATTGAAGGATCACTGAATGACTTGATTCTTCATAGTAAATTGCAGAAATTAAGAAATAATTTTTGACACTATCTTTATTGACCTCATGAAATCTATTTATATCTTTAAAAGGACTGGCTTCATGAAGATAGTTAAGTATAATGGTAGACTTAGTTTTTTGCCCCCGTATCTCTCTGTCACTGCTGAGGTCATTCAGTGAATAGTTATTGACTGGTTACTCTGTGACCAGATTTGCAGCTGATGAAGGCATGACAATTGGAGAGTAAGACATGATTATTCATGTAGCTTGATATTAGTAGCGTAAGAGAATCAGATTTAATACTGGGCTCATTTCAACCTCGTATGCAGATTCAAGTAGCTGTGTCACCCTCTTGCTGTCCTATCTGTTGCCTTACCTCCTTTTTTGAGGGATCATTTTGAACATGTTTTCTTTCAAATGTTCCTCATGGCTGGACTTCGGCTCCTGATCCTCAGAATTCATGGCGAGACTTTTCTGCAATATTACATTCTCTATATTAACGTAACCATCACAAACCATCTAAACATTAGTTATTGCCAAATTCTTCTGATAGTCAGTTTCTCTTCCATTCTGAGACTTCCAGATATATACTGTTATGGAAACTCATTAATGCAAGGTACACACCAACTTCTAACTCCAATTACTTTTTGACAGTATTAGGACCTTTGCTATAAATTGCAGAGTAGTGATGCAAACAGTTTTACAAGGGTGTAGAATGTTTGTGTTAAACACAGTCTGCTTTACCTTTTAACCCATAAGATTTTTGAAACATAGACTCAAACTGTATTCTTGTCACTCAGCATTTAAGACATGTTATGTTGGTTTCTTTCAACATAAAATATATTCAATGTTTTAACAGAATTACGTAGACTAGATGAAGAGGATTAATTTTTCTCATTCAAGAATGACTCCGCTAGCTTAGCCAAAAGAAGGGAATGATTGTTAACTATAATTTTCCTCCAGCTTGGCATCACATGCTGCCCCCCAATTGAGTTAACTTCAAAGTAGTCCAGTACTTCAGTGATGACTTATGTACATTGTCCCCCACAAACCCCATAACTGTATTCTTACTGACTTCTTTAGTAATGACTCCAGTAGCTGTAGTTATTTTTAAATTGAAATATAATTCATATATTAAAATATCCTTTTAAAGCATACAATTCAGTAGATTATAGTATATTCACAAAGTGGTATAGTTGTCACAGCTATAAACTTCCAGAATATTTTTATCGCCTGAAAAATAAATCCCATACCTATTAGCATTTACTTTTTATCCTTCCTGGCCTTTGAACCAATAATCTCTTTTCTATATTTATGGGTTTGTTTATTCTAAACATTTCATACAAAAATTATTATGTGGTCTTTTGTCTGGATCCTTTCACTTAGCATAATGTTTTAATGGTTAATCCATATTATAGCATGGATTCTTATTTTTTGTTTTGGCTAAGTAATATTCTATTATATGGAAATCTGCATTTTTTATCCTTTCATCAGGTTGTGTTCTCTTTTCTGACTTTTATGAATAGTAGTGTTAAAAATATTTAACTAGTTTGTGTATGGACATGTGTTTTTCAGTTCTCTTAGATACATACGTAAGAGTAGAATTTCTGTATCATACAGTACTTTTTGTTTAACTTTTTGAAGAACTGCCAAACTGTTTTCCAAAGTAGCTGCACTATTTCATTGTCTGACCAGCAGCATATGAAAGTTCCTATTTTTCCACATGATTGCCAATACTCGTTACCCTTTGTCCCTTTGTAAACATACTAGTATTTGTAAAGTGGTATATCACTATGGTTTTGATTTACATTTCCCAATGATGGTGAATATATCTATCATCCATTTGCACATCTTTGAAAAAAATCTATTCAAATGTTTTGTCCATTTTATAATAGAGTTATTGGATTTTATTGTTCTAATAGTTATTGATATATTTTGGATACTAGACCCTTTTATGGAATTTGAAAATATTTTCTCTCATTCTGGGAATTTTCTTTTCACTTTCTGGATAGTGTACTCTGAAGCACAAAAGTATAAAAATCTGATGAAGCCAAATTCATCTATTTTTTTCTTTGTTTGCTTTTGTTTTTGGTATCCTGTTTAAGAATCCATTTTATGATCCAAGCTTACATTTATACTGATGTTTTATTCTGAGAGTTTTATAATTTTAACCTCTTACATTTAGATCTTTGATCCATTTTGAATTAATTTTTATATATATTCTCTGATGAAAGATTACATCCTATTTTACATGTGGATATCCAGTCAGCTTCACAGTGTAAATTGAAAAAAACTGGTTTTTTTGATTGAATTATCTTGGCTTATTTGTCAAAAAATTTTTAATTGAAGTTTGACACAAAATGTTATATTTTCAGATGTATAACATAGTGATTGGCATATCTATACATTTTGCTATGCTTACCACAAGTGTGTCTATCATCTGTCACCATGGAACATTATTACAATACCATGGACCATATTCCCTATGCTATAATTTTCATCCCTTGGACCTACTCATTCCATATCTCGAAGCCCGTACCTCCCACTCCCCTTGACCCATTTTGCTCATGCTCCTTCTCTTTACTCTGGCAACAATCAGTTCGTTCTTTGTATTTATATGTCTGTTTCTGTTCATTGTTTGTCTATTCATTTGGGTTTTTTTTTTTTTTTTAGATTGTACCTATAAATGAAATCATATAGTATTTTACTTTCTTTGTCTGATTTACTTCACTTAGTATAATATTCTCTATTTTCATCCATGTTGTTGAAAATGGCAAGATCTCATTCTTGTTTAATAGCTGAGTAACATTTCGTTGTATGTATGTATGTACACCACATCTTTATCCACTCATCATTGGATATTTCGGTTGCTTCCCTATCTTGGCTATTATAAATAATGCTGCAATAAACATAGGAATGCATATATGTTTTCAGTAGTCAGCAGTGAAGTTACTGGATCATACGGTATTCATATTTTTAGTTTTTTGAAGAACATCCATATTATTTTTCACAGTAACTATACCAATTTACATTCCCAATGACTGCCATATCCTGCCAACTCTTGTTATTTCTTGTCTTTTTGATGCATTCTGAAAGGTGATATCTCATTGTGGTTTTGATTTGCATTTCCCTAATAATGAGTGATATTGAGCATCTTTTCACGTGTGTGATGGCTATCTGTATGTCTTCTTTGGAAAGATGTCTATTTAGGTCCTCTGCCGATTTTTAAATCAGATTATGTTTGTGAGTGTGTGTGTGTGTGTGTGCGCGCATGCATGTGTTTGCATTGTATAAGTTCTTCATATATTTTGGATATTAACCCCTTTGGATATTTTGGATATTTCCCTTTCTGGGAAATATCATTTGTGATTATCTTCTCCTGTTCAGTAGATAGCCTTTTCATTTTATTGGTTTCCTTGACTGTGCAAAAGGCTTCTTTTAGTTTGGCATAGTTCGAATAGTTTACTTTTGCTTTTTTTCCCCTTGCCTCGAAGACACATCTAGAAAATTTGTTGATAAGACTAATGTCAAAGAGATTATGACCTATGATTTCTTCTAGGAGTTATGGTTTCATGTCTCAAATTTAGGTCTTTAAACCATTTTGAGTTCATTTTTGTATATGTTGCAAGACAGTGGCTCAGTTTCATTTAGTTTTCCCATAACTACTTATTGAAGAGACTATCTTTTCCCCATTGTATATTCTTACCTCTTCTGTGATAGACTAATTGACCATATAAGTATAGATCTCTTTCTGGGCTCTCTATTCTGTTCTTTTGATCTATGTTTCTATTTTTGTGCCAGTACCATATTGTGTTAATTACTATAGTTTTGTGAAGTATCTTGAAATCTAGGGTTGTGGTATTTCTAGCTTTGTTCTTAAGACTGCTTTGGCTATTCAGGTTATTTTGTGGTTCCACACAAATTTTAAGATTATTTGTTCTAGTTCTGTGAAAAATGCTGTTGGTATTTTGATAGGGATTGCATTAAATCTGTAGATTGCTTTGGATAGTATGGGCTTTTAATAACATTAATTTTTCCATCCATAAGTATGGAATATCTCTCCATTTGTGTCATTGTCACTTTCTTTCATCAGTGTTTCAGAGTACAGGTATTGCACCTTCTTGGTTAAGTTTATTCCTAGGTATTTTATTCTTTTGGGTGCAGTTGTAAATGAAATTGTTTTCTAAATTTCTCTTTCTCCTACTTTATCATTAGTGGATAAAATGCAACAGATTTCTGTGTATTGTGTATTGTGCAACTTCACTAAATTCATTTATTTATTCTAAAAGTACTTTGGGTTTTCCATATATTGTATCATGTCATCTGCAAATGATGAAAGTTTTACTTCTTCCTTACCAATTTGGAGGCTTTTTATTTCTTTTTGTTATCTGATTGCTGTAGCTAGGACTTCTAGTAGTGTGTTGAATAAAAGTGGCAAAAATGGATGCCCTTATCTTGATCCTTATTTTAGTGGAAAAGCTCTCAGTTTTCACCAGTGAGTATGATGTTAGTTGTGGGTTTGTTATATATAGCCTTTATTATGTAGGGGTATATTTCCTCTATCCCCACTTTGTTGAGATTTTTTATTTTGAATGGGTGTTGTACTTTGTCAAATACTTTTTCTGCATCTATTGAGATCATTAAATTATGTATTTTTAAAAGATTTTATTTATTTATGACAGAGAGAGATAGTGAGAGAGGGAACACAGCACGGGGGAGCTGGAGAGGGAGAAGAGCACATTATGGGGCTTGATCTCAGGATGCTGGGATCATGACCTGAGCTGAAGGCAGATGCTTAATGACTGAGCTACCCAGGTGCCCCGAGATGATTACATTATTTTTATCCCGTATTTTGTTGATGTGATGTTTCACATTTATTGATTTGCAAATAGTGAACCATCTTTGCTTTCCCTTGCACTTGATCTTGGTGACTGATCCTTTTAATGTACTGTTGAATGCAGTTTGCTAATATTTTGTTGAGGATTTGTGCATCTATCTTCATATGGAATATTGTCCTGTAGCTCTCTTTTTTTGTAGTGTCATTGTTTGGTTTGGGTACCAGAGTAATGCTGGCTTCATAGAATAAATTTTGAAGTTTTCCTACCTCTAACATTGTTTGGAATAGTTTGAGGAGAGTGGATATTAACCCTTCTTTATATATTTATAATTTGATATATATTTATAATTTGATTGAATTTGCTTGTAAATTGGTCCGGTCCTGTGTTTGTTAGGAGTTTTTTGATCGTTGATTCAATTTTGTTACAGGTAATTTGTCTGATTAGATTTTATATTTTGTCCAGATTTGGTTTCGTAAGATTGTATATTTCATCTAGTTTGTTGAATTTGTTAGCATATAATTTTTTATAGTCTCTAAAATTTTTTCATTTCTTTTGTGTCTCCTCTTTACCTTCTGATTTTTATTGGATCCTCTCTTTTTCTTTTTTTTTAACTGAGGTATGAACGGAATCTTATTCTTTTTTTTATTATTATGTACAGTTAGCCACTGTATAATACATCATTAGTTTTCGATGTAGTGTTCAGTGATTCATTAGTTACGTATGACAACCTGTGCTCATCGTTTATATGTGGAACATAAGGAATAACACAGAGGACCATAGTGGAAGGGAGGGAAATCTGAAGGGGAAGAAATCAGAGAGGGAGATGAACAATGAGAGACTATGGACCACAGGAAACAAACTGAGGGTTTCAAAGGGGAGAGGGGTGGGGGGAGGGAGTAGAAGATCCTCTCTTTTTCTTAATGAGTCTGGCTACAGATTTAGCAATTTTGTTTATCTTTCCAAAGAATCAGCTTTTGTTTTCATTAATCATTGCTTTTTTGGTCTCTATTTCATTTATTTTCACCTTGATCTTTATTATTTCCTTCTTTTTGTTCACCCTGGCCTTTGTTTGCTCTTATTTTCTAGTTCTCTTAGGTGTAAGCTTGTTTGTTTGAAATTTTTCTTATTTCTTGAGGTAGGCTTGTATTGCTACAGATTTTCCTTTTAAAACTGTTTTTGCTTTGTTCCAAAGATTTGAGACTATTGTGTTTTCATTTTCATTTGTCTCCATGTATTTTGTTATTTTCTCTTTGATTTCTTGACTGAGTCATTTGGTTTTTAGTAGCGCATTAACTTCCACATATTTATGGGTTTTTCCTGATTTTTTTCTTGTAATTGTTTTATAGTTTCATACTATTGTGGTCAGGAAAGGTGTTTGATATGATTTTAGTATTGTCAAATTTATTGAGACTTGTTTTGTAGCCTAACATGTGATGTATCTTAGAGAATGTTCTATGTGCACTTGAAAAAATGTGTATTCTCTTGTTTTTCAATAGAATCTTCTGTATAAACTCTTGAGACTGGTCTAATGTGTCATTCAAAGACAGTTTCCTTATTGATTTTCTGCCTGTTGATTTATCCATTGATGTAAGTGGGATGTAAGCAATAATATAATACTATTATTGTATCACCTTCACTTTCTCCTTTTATGTCTGTTAGTATTTACTTTATATATTTAGGTGCTCCTATGTTGGATGCATAGATATTTATAATTTTTATATCCTTTTATCAGATTAACCCTTTTATCATTGTAAAATTCCCTTTTTTGTTTATTGTTTCAGTCCTTGTTTAATGTCTATTGTCTGATGTAAATATTGCTACTATTCAATACCATGTCTACCTCTCTCTTATTATTCTTGATGTTATCTCTCTTTTTTGTTTTGCAGAAACTGTTCAGTTAGGCTTCAATTCTTCTTCAGGAGGCATTGCTCTGTAAATAGTGTAGATTTGGTGTATCCCTGGAGCATATGTGTTCAGGGTCTTCTTACAACTCCGTCTTGGACTCTGGCCCCCACCCTTGTCAAAATTTAGTTCGCCGTAAATATATAGTTAATTATTTTACTCACAATTCTGTTCCATTCATCTTTATATCTATCCCTATGCCAGTACCACACAGCCTTCATTACTGTAGACTTATAGGAAGATTTGAAATTGGGAAGGCTGAATCTTCAAACTTTATTTTTCCTTTTCAAAATTTTCTTGTTTAGTCCCTTGCGTTTCCACATGAATTTTTATATTAGCCTTTCATTTTCAAAAAAAAAAAAAAAAAGGCGAGAAAGAAAGAAAAAGAAAGAAAAAGTAACTAGGATTTTGACAGGGTTCTGTTGAATCTGTACATGAATTTGAATTCGGGGTATATTGCCATTTTAGTAAGTCTTCCACTATATGAACATGGGATGTCTTTTCATTTATTTAAGTATTTTTTAATTTCTTTCAAAAGTATTTTGTAGCTTCCAGTGCACAAGTCTTGAACTTCTTTTGTTAAATTTATACCTAAGTATCTTATTCTTTTGAATACTCATATAAGTAGAATTGCTTTTTCATTACTAGTGTATATAAATACAATTAACTTTTGCATTATTTTGTATCCTGCAAATTTGCTGAACTTCTCTGTTAGCTATAGTGTTTTTTTTTGGTGATTTCCTTGGGATTTTCTCTACATAAAATTATGGCACTTGTAAATAAAGGTGGAATTACTGTCTTTCTAATCTTGATGTTTTTTATTTGTTTTCCTTTTCAAATTTCCCAGGCTAGACCCTTCAGTACAATGTTGAATAAAAGCAGTGAGCGTAGACATCCTTGTCTAGTCCCTGATCCTAGAGTGGAGGCTTTGACTATTTAATCTGATATTAGCTATGAGGTTTTTATTCATTCATTCATTCATTCATTCATTCATTCATTCATTCATAATAGTAGTAGTAGTAGTAGCAGCAGAAGAAGATATCTCTTACTACACTGAGGCAGGTTTTTTCTTTTTTTTTTTATATTCCCACCCTGGTGAGTGTTTTTATCCTAAAGATATGCTGAGTTTTGTAAAATGCTTTTTCTCTATGCAGATGACCATGTGAAATGTTTCTTTATCACTGTGGTATATTACGTTGATGGATATTATATATTAAATAAACTTGTATTTCTTGTATAAACCTCACTGAGACATGATGTAAAAATATTTTTATGTGTTGGTCAATAGAGTTATCTAGAATGCTGTTAAATATTTTTAATCTTTATTTATTGGGAAGGAGGTGTTGGCCTATAGTTTTCTTGTACTTTCTTGGTTTGGATATGGTATTTGGGTAATATTGGTTTCATGAGAAGAATTATGAAATACTCATCTTTTGCTTTTTGCTCACAGATGTTTATACTACCTTTATTTATAATACCCAGAATTAGAAATAACCAAAATGTTTTTCAGTAGGTGAATGGATAAACATTCTGTGGTACACTCATGTAATGGAATATTATCCACCTATGAAAGGAGATGAGGTATCAAGTCATGAAAAGGCATGGAGGACACTTAAATGCATATTGAGTTTAAGAAGCCAGACTAAGAAAGGCTTTAGACTCTCCATTCTAATTATATGACAATGTGAAAGAGGAAAAACTCTGAAGACAGTAAAAAGATCAGTGGTTGCTGAGGTTCAGGGATGGAAGGATAAATATGAGGGAATGTTGGGGCAGTAAAACTATTTTGTGTGATACTATAATGGTGGATCCATGATATTGTGTGTTTGTCAAAACTCATAGATCTGTATGACACAAAGTGTACACCCTAAAATGAACTATAGACTGTAGTAATACATTGATACTGGTTCATCACTTGTAACAAAGGCGGTACACTAATACAAGATGTTAGTAATAGGGGAAACTGTATGTGGGAGTAGTAAAAGAAACTCTCTTACTTTCTGCTCACTTGTTTGCTAAATCAAACCTTTAAAGTTTTTTAAATATATTATAGTCTAGTTCATGTTAAAGCCAACTGAATCATGGCGGCAGAAAAAAATGTAGCTATACATTTCCATTCTCCCTTCCATCTATTTTCTGTTATTATGTGTGAATGAGATTATATATTAATATATATAATATATATATTAATGGTAAGCCCATAAACACAGATTTGTAATTATTATTTAGTTTTTTTAAAAAGTCATTTTGGAGAAAAAATGCATTACAAACAAATAAAGCATTTATACTCTCTTATATATTCACCTGTGTAGTTACCTTTATCAACATTCTTTATTTTCCATGTACATTCAGGTTACTAGGTAGTTACTGCATGAAGTGAATTCACTTCCATCTGATGGAGTTATTGTGCTCATGGTTCAAGAAACCATCTTAGTAGTATAATAAAACCCGCTCTCGGTGTTTTTGCCACAAATTACAGAAGAGTTCTCCATGTCAGTAAACTCTTTCTTTTATTTTACCTTCTAGGTCCAAAACCTTCAAGGTACTATTGTATACATTCAATTCTTAGGATTTCTGGTTTATATCAGCCAGATATTCAATTATTTGGATACATATGCTATTTATTCTTACGTGGTAACTGCATTTCTCTGATTATGCTGTTATATAGAGCTAGTTATCGTACATCTAATGATGGTAATGAGGAAGGCACAAGCAGATTATGAAGACAAGCACCATTGTCCCAGGAAACAGTATGAGTTGAGATATTTAAAAAGTCTTCCTGTGAGGAAAGACCTTTCTGCTTTATCAGGGAAAAGAAAATTTCTTGTATTAACCTGGAAAATTTAGGAGGATCTTAACACTCAATATTCTTGGGCTTCTTTACCCACATGTGTATTACCTAGTCTCAGGTTTACCTATTTTTCTCTCAAACTCTAATGTGGACATAGGACTATCTTAGGGTGAGTGTTTAGTCTTCTATGCAATTTACTTAAACTCGAAAGCAGATTCTGTGCTTGATTTTAACATGTCACTCCCCATTGCTGTGAAAGAGTCTGTTTAAAACTGCTGTTGACGCCCTTTGCTTTTGAGACTACAGATTAAAATAACAATTTATAGCCTACTTCTTTTTCTTCTGTCCAGAGCATCCAGAATCATCGAAAGGAGTCAAGCCACTTCTAGTGCTAACTGAGGTAGTTTGGGCTTCCTAGAAATCTGAGCATGAAGTAAAATTAAAGCATTAATACTTTCCTGGGAGGTATGAACCAAGGTAATGCAGCTAAGGCAGGAGTGTCCAGAGTGAGATGAGAGGAAAAATAAGGTGATGAGTTTTTGATGAAGGCACTACATCATAAGCCATAAAGAGACAAAATAGTTTGTTAGTCTTTCAGGAAATCTTGGACAGGTAGTACATAAACCATATATCAGGACAAATCACAAGAGAGGTAAATAAAAATAAAATGAATATATCTTCCAGATATCACTTGCCTCTTGTTTCCCCTTGATCAATATTTATTCCATGGAAATTCAGCAACTTTGTACTTTCAAGTTGTATCATCTATCCCTTTTAGCACAATTGCTCGTTATCAATATTTAGCTTTAAGCAGTTGTTCATTATCTCAAATGTGGAGATTTTAATTTGCTGTGTGCATGGTAATTTATAGGTTGTAATATACAACAAATACTTATATATACTATACATTAATATATCATTTATAACATGATATAGTTCAACAAATATATATATACATACCATATAATATACAATATGTTTTTATATATGTACTTAATGTATGTATATGAAGACATATATATTAGCCCTGGCCAACAATATCATACTATTATACATTTAGCTACTCATAAAGTAAAAATTTAAACTTCACTTAGATATTCAAGGACCTACAGAAACACTTTCACATATTAAGGATGCTATCTCTTCAGAGTTTGTTAATTTTTAGTATGGATGTGAATTTTATCACATACTTTTACCATATTGATAGACATTATGAATTTAGTTGACATTTTGTTCAGCAGTTTTCTAATTTCATGATTTAAATACGCTTAAATAAAAGTAAATACAAAATTTTAAAAAAGTATCTTTTTGATTTGTGCTATCCTTGTCAGGCTTCGATATCAAGATTTTTCTAATCTCATAAAAGGAGTTGAATAATTTGTTTTTTTTATATATTCAGAAGTATGTAAGTTGGTAAACTTGGGAAAATTATTCCGGACATATTTAGTAAAATGAAATAAAAAATCCAGGAACTATGGAATTAAATATTTTCTTTGCCTGAATAAAATTTTATATCTGTAAGCTGTAGCTACTATCAGCAAAGAATAAACTCCTTCAGTTTTGGTTAGGGAAGTTGAAGGATTATGAATTTATTTTCACTTAGATATTTGTGTTGGGAGTTAAATGCTTATAAGTTTAAACACTATGATTTTTCAGTGTTAGAAATTTTTTTGATGGGCATTCTTTGTTGACAGCTTTTTCTCTACCCAATTAAACCATTTTAATAGTACAGTTTTAGAATTGGAGATTGGAATATCTGTGAAAGTAATTAAAATGTTTTTCCTACTATTGACCATTTTAATAAGAAGTATCACCATGACTAGTTTTATTAATTTATCCACTAGAGTGTATGGTTTTTAATATTTTAGATAGCAGTGAATTTCATGCAGCATTATATGCTCTAAAGACTGTGACAGCCTTGTGAATTACATTATTTTAGATTATCAACATACAGTAGTACACTCTAAGTATAAGTCTTCCAAATTCTAGTAATGTTATATTGTATAATAAATCTGGTAAAACTAGTTTCACTTTTTGTTTCTTTATTAGAAAAATTTAAATTAATGTTGCTGATCCAGGGGACAGTATGCCAATTAAAAGTTCTAAACCTAGTCTAAAGACTCAAAAAAAACTTTTATACAACACCAGATATTCAGAGCTATTTGGCAGATGCTGAAGATAGGTAAGAAAATGCAGAGCAACTTAACTTACACAACAAATAAATTCTCCATCACCCTATAAGTTAAACCAATGACTATATTCAACTTGAAGGGCTCTTAATATAGATAACTTATTGAAGTAAACTAGCTTATTGAAACAAACTAGTCCCTCAGTTACCTGAACCTCTCAATGAAATCTCATACATTTTGATGAACAATGAAGAGGACATTTGCACAAGAGATTCCCACATTTGTGCTACTGGGTTATTATTGCTGTAAGAAACTGAGGCAAGTCGGCTAGTTATCGCTGCTGCTTCACTAGAATTTAAAATGTGACTACTTGTGGTCTCAGTCACTCCCTTGTTGTGGAAATGGAATTTGAGTTTCTTTTGTGAGAGACAGAAATCACCTGGACATACGGACCTACAGGAGACAAGGAAAGAGGTGAAGAAAACAAGGGTTGGAGGGCAGAGGTGTGTGTGCATGTGTAGGCATGCCTATGTATGTGTACTGGTGGGTATGCATGTATGTGCTGGTTCAGAGGGATTAAGACTGCTAATAGTTGAGCAATTCAGAATTTACACAAGGTTTTCTTTGCAACACTTGGTCATATCTGGTTGTACTTAGGGACATGGGGCCTTCTACCCATACTCAATAGATATGTATTTAATTTCGTAATGTAGGTGCCAGCCAAGAAATAACTAGCTAGTTAAGTCTGTCTTCTGTTTGAATTTGTCACAATAGCTTGAGGGTCTAATATTTGCACCTTTAGAACTCTCTTGGCAAATTTGTGTTTTATGTCTTTAACTATAGACAACTTCCATTATGATATGCTTATTTGAAAACCTTAATAGAGGGTAGTTTTTAAAAACCATATTTCAAAGATTACTTCTGTATGTATCCAATCTTCCAATATAAGATAATACATCAGATTTTAATTATAATCTTAATTTTAGGGGAAGTATTTGGTTATACACAGGACTGTCTTTTAAATGACCCTATTCTGAGGGGCACCTGGATGGCTCAGTATGTTGAGCATCTGATTTCAGCTCAGGTCATGATCTCAGGGGTCCTGGAATCCATCCCTGAGTTGTTAGGCCTATCTATTCAAATATTGCAAATTGTATCAAATTGCTTACTGACTACCAGAAGACTATATATGTCTCTATATATGCATAGAAAAAAAATAATGTTTCACAAATAAAGACACTGTTACTTAAGTAATGATTCATGTTCATGATACATCTGCTATAACTGTGACTTCATTTGTTTTCCTTTTCTTTATCTTTTTCCAAAATCTTATCTTCCATTGAACTTGAACTTGTTTATAAGTCATGCATTTGTAGTATTTCCTTCTTAGACTAGAGCTCAGTGAGATGTTGTGATACAACATTTTCAAGTCAGTATGTTAAAATTTAATGCATATTTATCATCTTTTCAATTTTGGCTCACCAAACCATAGGTGCAAAGAAGCAATGCTCGTGCTGTTTAGGCTCAGGCTATAGAAATAGATATACATATTTCCTCAATTAATTCACTCTGCCTTTACCCATACATATCTTCTGATGTGTTGGTATGATAATCTTGACTTTATTCCTCATTTGAATTTGGATGTGGATATCTTTTGTTATTTCTCTTTTTAATTTTATGTTAACTCTTTAATATTGCTGACAATTTAGATGCTTGATTTCTGTGATTTATCAATATGATCATTAAAAGAAAATTATTTTTATTCCTACTTATATCCTTTTGAAAATAATATATACATAGCTTATAAATAGTAGTAGCTCTTAATAGTATTTTTGATAGAGTCGTTTTTCACAAATTAAGAATAATGAAGTGCAGGAACACAAGGGAATTCAATCTTGATTAGCTTATCCATCATATCCCGTGTATAAACCTTTAGTGGTTTTCCCAATGCTGTAGGATAAGCACAATTTCTCTCACGGGCCCCCCAAATCCTGAACCAGTCATCATGGTCATTACTAACTTTTCCAGCCTTAATTGCATGGCAATCCTAGTGGCTTTCTGTATTTCTCTTATTTCCCTTTTCCTTCAAGAGATTTCCTACGAGGTATTTGCAAGTTTGTTTTCTATGCCTGAAACTCTCCACACTCCACCCCAGCTCTGTAACTCTTACCTAACTTTCAGACCTTGGCCAATTTTTAGGATTTCTCAATGACGCACTACCTCATCTCCTTCAGAGGTCAAATTACTTAATACAGACTTATTTTATAACATTATATTCTTAAATTGCCTCCTTCATGATTAACACAGTTGCAATTTTACATTAGGTGATTATTTGATTAGTATTTGTATTTACTATTTGACTATAAGCTTATATGTTAAACAGATGTATGAATAGATGTGTGAAACTAGTTTATACCTATCGTAGATCAAACACAATGCTAGTGTGAACAAACAATACCTCTTTTACCCAGACTAGTGAGCTAAGTCCCATTTTATTATAAATGTTGTATATATGGAAAGTAAACTGGATGTTTCCATGTTTATACCCAGTTCTAAAACTCAGTATTGGTAGATGAATGTCTGTAAGTGTCAACCTATTTAATTTTTTAAAAATATGTTAAAATTGTGGAATTATTTGGAAGTTACTTGGACCATAGACTATAAGCTAAACTCTCCTTACCTAAATATTAACAATCTTCATATCAGCATTGAGTGTCTATTATCTTTCATGAACATCAGATTTCTATTTCCCAGAGATGACTGAACATCATCTGTTGATATTCCACAAATACTTTAATTCCATAATTCCCAAACAAAAGTGTATTTATTTCTGTACTCATAATATTTATTGCTTCTTTATATCCTCACAGCTAATGCTGTAAAGTTGTCCTTTTCTATTTTACCTGAACTATTCTAATAACCTTGCAAAAAATTATTGCTGAGCCTCCCTTCCCCCATCCCATCACTACTGAAAGATATAACACGCTCCCATCCATAACAGTGGGTTACTAAAGCAATGATTTACAATAAGGGATGCCTCACTGGGATGGGAAGGAATGTATCAGAATACCCACACATGGGAGTTTCATATAACTTAATGTCCCACTTTTATATTCAGAAACATCTCCTGTTACATGCAAGGAACAATGAGCTCAACATGCAATAATTTAAATAAATAGAAGTTTTCATTTTGTTTTTGACATAAGAATCCTGGAGGAGGGCTGCTATAGAAAACCCAAGGCTATCAGCTCTTAGCAATTTTCTTGGAAATTATGGACACACAGTGGTTATGGCACTTTAGGAATTATCTCATTATCTGAGATAGGTAGAATGGGGTGTGGGGAAGCATTAACAGTATGCACCTTGAATAAAGAAATCCATCCCAGAAGTCTTAGGCAGACTGATATTTATGCTTATTGACCCGAACTGTCACGTGCATACCCCTTGTGTCAGGAAAGGCAAGTTAAGTGGGTGTTATGTTCTTATCTACTATTATGAAGATAGGAAAAGGTGATTGGAAATAGGGGTTTGAGTTGGCCAATTCCTGGAGTCCTTCATGTCAAACTACAACCCTATAGATGTGTCTCATGTATATTGAGAATCACCGTGTGATGGTTCTCACTCCACTCCTTATACTCACCAATTCATTTTTTTCTCACAAAGTGTCCTTTCCTCAAAATAATGATCATGTACATTCTACCTCAAATATATAGTGCCCTTGTTTTCAATGTAGCAACAATTTAGAAAGTTGTGCTGTTAAAGGCACAGTAATATATGTTACCATTTTTTAAAAAAATTATTATAATTCCAGTATGGTTAACATATAGAGTTATATTAGTTTCAGGTATACAATATAATGATTCAAGAGTTCTATATATTACTCAGTGCTCATCATGATATATGTACTCTTTAATCCCCATCACCTATTTCACTGATTTCCCCCCCCCAGCCCAACTTACCTCTTCTCTGGTGACCATTAGTTTATTCTCTATAGTTAAGAAACTGTTTCTTGGTTTGTCTCTCTCCTTTGCTGATTTTTTCCCTTAATTTCCACATATGAGTGAAATCATATGGTATTTGTCTTTCTCTGGTTGACTTATTTCCCTTATCATTATACTCTCTAGCTTTATCCATGTTGTTGCAAATGGCAGGATTTCATTCTTTTCATGACTGAATAATAGTCGAGTGTGTGTATGTGTGTGTGTGTACACACACTACTTCTTTATCCATTCATCTATTGATGGGTACTTGGGTTGCTGAAGTAATTTGTGTATTGTAAATATGCTGCTATAAACAAGGAGTGCATGTATCCCTTTGAATTAGCGTACTTGTATTTAGGGGGCAAATACCTAGTAGTGTGATTACTGGATCATAGGGTAAGTCTCTTTTTAAATTTTTGAGTAAACTCCATAGTTTTACCACAGTGGCTGCAGCAGTCTGCTTTCCTACCAACAGTGAAAGAGGGTTCCTTTCTCTCCATGTCTTTACCAACACTTCTTACTTCTTGTGCTTTTTTATTGTAGCCTTTTGGACCAGTGTGAGGTGATATGTCATTGTAGTTTTGATTTGCATTTCCCTGATAATGAGTGACGTTGAGCATCTTTTCATGATCTGTTGACCATCTAGATGTCTTCTTTGGAGAAATGTCTTTTCATGTTTTCTTCCTATTTTTTAATTGGATAATTTGTTTTTGGGGTGTTCAGTTGTATCAGTTCTTTATATATTTTGGATACTAACCCTTTATTGGATATGTCATTTGAAAATACCTTCTCCCATTCAGTATGTTGACTTTTAAATTGTTTTAAGTGTTTCCTTCACTGTGCAGAAGCTTTTTATTTTGATTAGTCCCAGTAGTTGGTTTTTCTTTTATTTCCCTTGACTCGGGATACTTAACTAGAAAAAATGTTGCTAAGGATAATGTCAGAGAAATTACTGCCTTTGTTCTCTTCCAGGATTTTGTGGCTTCACATCTCACATTTAGGTCTTTAATCAGTTTTGAGTTTACTTTTGTGTATGGTGAAAGAAAATGGTCCGGTTTCATTCTTTTGCATGTTGCTGTCTAGTTTTCCTAACATGACTTGTTGAAAATACTTTTTCCCATTGCATATTCTTGACCCTTTTGCCGAAGATTAATGGACCAAATAAATACAGGTTTATTTTTGGTTGCTCTGTTCTGTTCCCTTAATCTATGTGTCTGTTTTTGTACCAGTACCATATTATTTGGATCACTACAGTTTTGTAATAGAATTTCATGTCTGGAATTGTGATACCTTCAGTTCTGTTTTTGTTTTTGTTTTTCTTAAGGATTGCTTTGGCTATTCAGGGTCTTCTGTGGTTCCATAGGAATTTTAGGATGATTTTCTTTAGTTCTGTGAAAAATGCTCTTGATATTTTGAGAGGGATTGCATTAAATGTGTAGGCTGCTTTGGATAATAGAGGCGTTTGAATAGTATTTGTTCTTTCAATTCATGAAGATAAATGTTGACTTCTTTTTGTTGCTTCAACTTCTTTCATCAGTGTTTTATAGTCTTCAGAGTTCAGGTTTTTCACCTTTGGTTTATTCCTAAGCATTTTATTATTTTGGGTCCAATTTTAAATGGGATTGTTTTCCTAATTTCTCTTTCTGCTGCATCATTACTAGTGTATAGAAATGCAAATGATTTGTGTGTATTGATTTTTTTTTTATTCTGTGCCTTTACTGAATTCATTTATCAATTCTAACAGTTTTTTGGTGGAGTCTTTAGGATTTTTTATATACAGTATCATGTCATCTGCAAATAGTGAAAGTTTTACTTCTTTGCCAGTATGGATGCCTTTTATTTCCTTTTGTTGTCTGATTATTGTGGCTAGGACTCCCACTATTGCGTTGAATAAAAGTGGTGAGAGTGGACATCTTCATCTTGTTCTTGAAGTTAAGGGAAAGCTCTCAGTTTTTCTCCATTTGGTGTGACATTTGCTGTGTGTTTTTCATATATGACCTTTATTATGTTGAGGTATATTACTGTCGGACCAACTTTGCTGAAGGTTTTTGTCATGAATGGATGTCGTACTTTGTCAAATGTGTTTTCTGCATCTGTTGAAATGATCATATGGTTTATGGATGTTATGTATCATGTGGATTTATTTGCGAACATCGAACCATGCGTGCATCCCAGAAATAAATCCCATTTGATGTGCTGAATGATTTTTTTAGGTATTGTTAGATTCAGTTTGGTAGTACTTTTGTGAGGTTTTTTGTGTCTATGTTCATCAGAGATATTGGCTTGTAGTTCTCTTTTGGTGTTTTTATCTGGTTTTGATATTAGGGTAAAGCTGCCCTCATAGAATGAATTTGGAAGTTTTCCTTTCTCTTTTTTTTTGGAGTAATTTGAGGCAAATGGATATTAACTTTTTAAAGTATTTGGTAGAGTTTGTGTAGCTCTCTGGTCCTGGACTTTCATTTGTTGGGAGTTTTCTGATTATTGATTCAATTTCATTGCTGGTAATCTGCCCAAATTTTCTATTTCTTCATGCTTCAGTTTTGGGCAGTTATATTTTTCTAGGAATGTGTCCATTTCTTCTAATTTGTCCAGTCTGTTGGCATATAATTTTTTATAATATTCTCTTATATTTAGTTTGGGTTTCTGTGGTGTTGGTTATTAGTTCTTTCATTAGTGATTTTGTTTGAGCTCTCTCTCTCTCCATCTCTCCCTCCCTCATGCCCTCTTTTTTTTTTTTTTTAATGAATCTGGTTAGAGGTTTATCAATTTTGTTGCTCTTTTCAAAGAACCAGCTCCTGGTTTTATAGCTTTGTTCTATTATTTTTGTTTTGTTTTTATATCACTTATTTCTGCTCTAATCTTTATTTCTTTCTTTCTTTTGGCTCCTTTGGGGTTTTGTTTTTTCTTAGTCTAGCTCCTTTAGGTGTAACGTTAAGTTGCTTATTTGAGATTTTTCTTGTAGAGGTGTATCATTTTAAGAATAATTTACTTCACCATATCAATTTAGGGAGAATAAAAACTATGATAATTCCACATTTTCATTTTTTTTGGTATGATTTCTTACATGCTAAAGCATCAACATAGATGGAGTGCGAGGAATTACACTAACCTTGGCTCTGCCCATGTCGTTGAGTTGTGTATGTAAATATCATCTGTCCTATGTGCTGCAAGGAAACACATGTTGAAAGCTGCTCGCTTGCAAGGTAAGGTCCAAAACCATTCATGTGAACCAAATAAGTTTCTGTGATCTGAACCTTATCAGTCTTTTCAATAACCCTGCTCTTGCAGGACCCAGGCTCTTTACTTATACAATGCGCTCTGGTCTTTGTGGCCTTATTTTCTGTTTCAGTACTTTTTTTTTTTTTCCTTTAGTATCATAGCATTTGCATAACCATGTCTAGTCATTTTTAAGAATTCTGAGTCATTCTTAATTGTCATTCTTAAAAATGACTCTGAGTCTTCTTAAAAACTCAAGTTAAACTAATTGTTCTCACCAAGTTCTTGACCTCTCTAGTCTTAGGTAAATTCTTCTCTCCCTCTGGTTCCCAGGGTGCCTTATTCATACTGCTGTAAAAGGTTGTAATTGCATTATTTTATGCCTCCCCTCTTTTGACTGTGAAATTTTATAAAAGTTACAAACTGTGCTCTATTAATCCATAAAATTTTAACTACTAACATTTTCTGGCACATAATAGGCACTCAATCATTTATTCATCCAAGCAACTTTTAAGTTAAAATAGGCAATCTTCATTTTGACAAACCATCTTATTGTGAAGCTAAATAATGGGTTAACTCCTTAAAATTTTTAAATTAGATTTTAGTTGTTGCCAAAATTTAGATCAGGTAATGGTATGCTGTCATTTAAGAGAATAACAGAAACAGCATATAGTACTCTAAATTGTTCTTCTAATCAAAATAACTTCTGCTGAATCACTTGTAGACTCAAGCAATATTGCTGCCTGGGAGCTGCAAAATACCCATGCTATTAACTGAAAAAATTAATGGCCATGATATCGTTATTAATGAGCAATTATTAAATGTCATCATAGCTAAAACCATCAACTTCTTATGTTCTTGAAGTTAGAATTTTTGTCGTATTTTTGTAATTTATTTACTCATGAATCCAGTCAATATGTATTTATGTAATCACTTCAATGCACTAGATTCCTGCTGCTCAGTTTGTGGTCCTTGCACCAGCATACCAGTAAGCATCTGCTTGAGCTTCTGAGTAATCCATAATTTGAGAGCTCACCCCAAACTTCCTGAAAAAGAGTATGCATTATAACAAGAAATCCAGGTTCTTGCAGCTATGGAATGAATAAGGTCTGAGGGTCTAATGTATAATATGGTAACTATAGTTGATTACCCTGGATTGTATGATTGAAATTTGTTAAGAGAATAGAACTTAGTTCTCACAAGAAAGAAAGAGGGAAGGAAGGAAGGTAGGTGATGGATGTGTCCATTAACTAGGTTGGGTGAATCCCTCCACAATGTATATTGAATCATCACAATTTATACTTTAAACATCTTATGATTTTATTAATCAGTTATACTGTAATAAAGCTGAAAGAAAAAAGAACTCTAGGAAATTCTTACACACATCGAAGTTTGACAAGCACTGCTTTATCTCACATGCTGGAAGTTCAGAGATGATGAAGAAAAACAACAACAACAAGAAAGAACCAGTTTCTGATCTTCATGAAACTTACAGCCTGGTTGAGATAATAGAAATCGATACGTTAATAAGCACAGAAATAACCACAAATTGTGATAGAGAAAACAATAAAGTGAAATAAAAGACAGTAACATGAAGACAATGCAGTGAATAGTCTAGACAGTCTTTTTTGTATCTATTCCACTAAACCTGAGACCAGGCATATGAAGGAGCAGAAGCCAGGAATGGGAGATAAAGGCTTTCCAGGCAAAGGGATCATATGCAAACATCTCAAAATCAGAAGTTGGCACCTTGGTTTGAAAATAGTCATTGTGGGAGGAGCATGAGTGTGAAAGAGTGTGTCAACTTGGATAACAGAAAATCTTTATTACTGAGTTTCCAATGTATGCAATCATTTTAGTGTCCTCAAAAGTTAGCAAATAGCCCAGAAAATCCTGAATATTCGTCCTACCTCATTTTCTTTGTGATTTTGACCTTCATACAGAAAGAGTTATGAAAAAAGTGTGTAAAGCACTTTTTTGCAATGGGATCTTTCCCTTTTAAATTGCATCTACCGTTCCTCAGGATGTTTAGAAGGAATGGGGAAATGTTTTTTCTTATAATTCTGCTAAAAAAACCTCACGTAACAGATCTACTTTCTTAAATTTGTAAGTGTACAATACAGTATTAACTATAAACACAATGTTGAAGAGCAGATCAAGAACTTTTTCATCTTGCATTACTAAAACTTTATAGCACTTGAGCACCTCCCACTACTATCAACCCTACCAGGAAACTGCCATTCTACTCTCTGCTTTGTTAAGTTCGAGTACTTTCGATACCTCATATAAATGGAATCATGCAGTATTTGTCCTTCTTCGACTAGCTTATTTAACTTCGTATAGTGTCCTCAAGGTTCATTCATATAGCATATTATAGAATTAATTTTTTTATATAGCTGAATAATATTCTATTTTAGGTATATACCATACTTCCTTTATTCATTCAAAAATTATTTGGCATTTAGTTTGTTTCCACCTTTTGGTTATTATGAATAAATCTTGAATGAACATGGGAGTGTAACTTTTTCTTCAAGATTCTGATTTCAATTATTTTAGATTACACGAAGGGAGATTACTGTATTATATGATAGTTTCATTTTAATTTTTTTGAAGAACCTCCACTATGTTTTCCATAGCAGCTGCAACATTTTACATCTCCATTAGCAGTACACAGTTTCTCCACAATCTTGCTAACATTTGTTGTTTTCTTTTTGTTTTGTTTTGTTTTTATTAATATAGTTACCCTCACAAGTGTGAGGTGATATCTCATTATGGTTTTAATTTGCATTTCCCACATGGTTAGTGATGTACAGCACCTTTTTTGGTATACCTTTTGCCATTCATATGTCTTTTTTGGAGAAATATCTGTTCCAATCAATTACTTATTTTAAAAATCAGGTTATTTGTTTTTATGCTGTTGAGTTACATGAATTCCTTATATATTTTCAATATTAACCTCATATCAAATATATGGTTCCATAGGTTGCCTTTCATTCTGTTGATTACTTACTTTACTGTGCAGAAGCTTTGAAGTCTGATAGAGTCCTACTTACATATTTTTGCTTTTGTAACCCAGGGAGAGGGGTAGTGCTTGTGGTGTCCTATCCAAGAAATCATTGCCAGGAGTAATGTCAATGTCATTGCTTTCTCCAATTTTTTTCCTAGGAGTTTTATAATTTTCAGTCTTATGTTTAAGTGTTTAATCTCTTTTGAGTTGATTTTTGTGTATGAGGTAAGATTAGGATACAATTTCATTTTTTGGCATGTAGATAGCCAGTTTTCCCAGCACCATTTGTGGAAGAGACTATTCCTATTGTATATTCTCTTGGCACTGTTGTCAAAGATTAAGTGACTATTTCTGGGCTCTCTCTTCTGTTCCATCAGTATGTATATCTTTATTTAGTACCATACTGTGTCATAATGTTTTAAAATTAAGAAGTGGAAGCCTCCAGCTTTGTTATTTTTTTTTCAAGATTATTTTGGCTATTCAGGGTCCTACTGGCTCCATATGAATTTGAAATTATTTTTTCTGTCTCTGTAAAAATGCCATTGGAATTTTGATAGGTATTGTATTGAATATGTATGTAACGGGGTAGGATGGACATTTTAACAATGCTTCCTCCAATCCATGAATGTGGGATGTCTTTCCATTCATTTATGCCTTCTCTTATTTCTTTTAGTAGTGTTATATAGTGTTCATTGTACAAGTTTTTCATCTTCTCGGTTGGGTTTATTACTCAATGTTTTATTTCTTACAATGCTATTGTAAATGGGTTTATTTTCTTAATTTACTTCTCACATAGTTTATTGTTAGTGTGTAGAAACACAACTGATTTTTGGATGTAGATTTTATGTCCTGCAACCTTACTGAATTTGTTTATTAATTCTAGCAGTTTATGGGTGTGTGCGGGGAGAGTTTTAGGTTTTCTGTATATAAGATCATGTCATCAACAAATAGACATAAATTTAATTTTTCCTTTCTGATTTGGATGCTTCTTTTTTCTTTTTATTGCTTAATGGCCCTAGGTAGGACTTCCAGTACCAGGTGAAATATAAGTTGCAGGATTGGGTATCCTTGCCTTGTTTCTGATCTTTTTACCATGGATGATGTTCACTGTGAGCTATTTTTTTATGGCCTTTATTATGTTAAAGTACTTCTTATTCCTAGTTATTTAGAGAATTTTTATCATGCAAGATTGTTGATGCTTGTTAAGGTCTTTTATTTTGTCTGTTGAGATGATGATTTATTTTTATCCTTTATTAGTGTGGTGTGTCACATAGGTTGATTTTCATCTGTTGAACCACTATTACATTCCAGGAGGATAAATCCCACTTGATCATGTGCAATCCTTTTAAATTGCTGTTGAATTTGGTTTGCTAGTATTTTATAGAGGGTTTTTACATTTCTGTTCATCAGAGATACTAGACTTTAGTTTTTTCTTTCTTTTTCTGGTGTTGGTATCACCATAATGCTGGCCTCATAAGATGAGTTTGGGTTTGCTCCTTTCTCTACAATTTTTAGAAAAGCTTGAGTTGTATTCTGGTTTAAATGTTTAATAGAATTTACTGGTGAAGGCATCTGATTTAGAACTTTCTTTATTGGGAAAGTTTTCATTATCGTTTCCATCTTTTTACTCTTCAGTGGTCTGTTCAAATTTTCTATTTCTTATGATTCCATCTTTACAGATGTTATGTTTTTATGAATTTATCCATTTTTTCTGTGTTAGTTACTTTTTTTGGCATGTAATTGTTGGTAGTAGTCTCTTATGATTATTTTTGTTTTTGTGGTGACATGTTTCCTCTTTCATTCTTAATTTTGAGTCTTCTGTCTTTTTTCCCCCTCGAATCTGACTAGAGATCTGTTAGTTTTGTTGATCTTTAAAACAAATTTAAAAACAACTCAGTTATATTAATTTTTTTCTATTGATTTTCTTTATTTTGTTTATTTCTGCTCTAATCTTTATCACTTCTTTCTGGTAACTTTGGGATTAGTTTTCTTTTTCTAGCATTCTTGATGTGTAGAGTTAGGTTGTTTATTTTATATGGTTTCTTTTTAAATGTAGGTTTTTATTTCTATGAACTTCCCTTTTAGTACTGCTTTTGTTACATCACATATATTTTGGTACATTATGCTCTTTTTTTTTTTTTTTTTTTTTTGGGTCTCTAGATATTTACTAATTTCTCTTTTGGTTTAGTCTTTGACTTATTGGTTGTTCATGTGTGGATTGTTTAGTTTCCACATATCCACAAATTTTCCCATTTTCCATCTATCAATTTCTAGCTTTGTTCTGTCTTGGTCAGAAAAAAAAATATTTTATATGATTTCAGTCTTCTTAAATGTGTTAAGACTTGTTTTGTGATCTATTCTTGAGAATTTTCCATGTGTAGACAAGAAGATTTATTCTACTGATGTTGAGTAAAATGCCCTGTATGTATCTGTTAGGTCCATTTGCTCTATAATATTCATACAGTCTCTTCTTATTGATCTTCTGTGAGGATATTTTATTCATTTTTAAAAGCAGATCATTGAAATACCCTACTATCATTGAGTTGTTTATTTCTCTCTATAATTCGTCAGTGTTTGCTTTATATACTTAGGTGTTCTGATGTTGCGTGCATTTAAATTTATAATTGTTATCCTGGTGAAATGACCCTTTTAATGTTATATAATATCCTTCTTTGTCTCTTGTGATGGTTTTAGGCTTAACGTCTGTTTTGTCTGATGCAGGTAAAAGTACCCTGTACTCTTTTGGCTACCATTTACATGAAATATCTTTCTTTATCCTTTCACTTTCAGCCTGTGTATATCCTAAATCTAATGCAAGTCTCTTAGAGATAGCACATATTTGGCTGGTTTTTTAATCCACTTAGCACACTATGTATTTTGATGAATTTTTTTTAAGATTTTATTTGTCAGAAAGAAAGAGAACAAGCCGGGGTGGCAGGCAGAGGGAGAAGCAGGTGCCCCGCTGAGCAAGGAGCTGACACAGGACTTGATCCCAGCACCCTGGGATCCTGACCTGAGACAAAGGCAGATGCTTACCTTTCCCCCAACCCAACTGAGCCATGCAGGTGTCCCTTGATTGAGGAATTTAATCCATTTACATTTAAATTAATTATTGGCAAAGAAGGACTCTTGCTGTTTTGTTTATTCTTTCTGTCTTGGAGCTCTTTTGTCCTTCTTTTTCTCTATTGTCTTCCTTTTGTTATATTGATATTTTGGATGGCACATTTTTTTTTTAAATATTTTATTTATTTATTTGACAGAGAGAGAGATCACAAGTAGGCAGAGAGGCAGGCAGAGAGAGAGGAGAAAGCAGGCTCCCTGCTGAGCAGAGAGCTCAATGCGGGGCTGGATCCCAGGACCCCGAGATTATGACTTGAGCCCAAGGCAGAGGCTTTAACCCACTGAGCCACCCAGGCACCCCGGGACATATTTTTTAATAGGTATTTTCTTTATGGTTACCATGGGGGCTTACATAAAACATCTTTTAGGATAGTAGTCTATCTTAAAGTGATAAAAAAACTTAAGTTTATTACATTAACTCTATACTTTTAGTTCTTACCCACCCACCCACCCACACACACCACACAATTTTTTTTTCTATGGTATCATAGACTTTTGTTTTGTTTTTTTTTTTAAGATTTATTCATTAGAGAGAGAGAGAGAGAGAGAGAGTCGGAGAGAGCACACAAGCAGAGAGAGAGGCAGAGGGAGAAGCAGACTCCCTGCTGAGCCAGCCTGGAGCCCTATGTGGGGCTCCGTCCCAGGACCCTGAGATCAAAACCTGAGCCAAAAGCAGGTGCTTAACCATCTGAGCCACCCAGGTGTACCAACTTACGTATAGTTATTGATATTTTTTACATTTCTATCTTTTAAGTTCTCTACCATAATTAAAAATAACTTATATACTATCATCACACAGAAGTACAGTGTTCTGTATTTGTCTATAAATTTACTTTTACCAGTCAGCTTTATATTTTCATATGCTTTTTGTGCTGTTTAGTATTTTTTTTTGTTTCAACTCGAAGGACTCTCTTTAACATTATATGTAAGACAAGTCTAAGCTTGCCTCAAAATGAACTCTCTAAGATTTTGTTTGCTCAGGAAAGCCCCACTCCCCCACCCCCTGGAAAGTCTTAATCTGTTCTTTATTTTTGCAGAACAGTTTTGCCAGATACAGTATTCTGGGTAAGCAGTATTTTTCTTTCAGCACTTAGAACATGTCATCCCATTCCCTTCTGGCATGCAATATTTCTGCCATCCACTTATAGTCTTATGAGGCTGCTCTTATATTTGAAAAGTCATTTTTCTCTTATTGCTTTGAAAATTCTTTGTCTTTGACTTTAGAGGATTTGATTATGTTTTGGTGTAGAATGTTTTGTATTGTTCTTATGGTTCCACAGGGCTGCTTTAACCTGGATGTCTATCTCCTTCCCTAGATTTGGGAAGTTTCAGCCACTCTTTTTCTTTGACCATAATGGGTATATTGTTCTATCCAATAAGGTCACTTAAGCTTTCTTCATTTTGTCATTGTTTTCTTTTTACTCTTTTGACTGAATAATTTCAAATGAATTCTGTTTGACTCCACCAATTATTTCTTCTGCTTGATCAAGTTTGATGTTAAAACTCTCAAGTTAATTTTTCAATTTCGTGATTGTATTTTTTAGTTCCAAAATTTCTGTTTGGTCTTTTTAAAAAATATTTTCTCTCTTTTTGTTGAAATTCTAATTTTTCTTATGTATCATTTTCCTGAATTCATTGAGCCTCTTTATGACAGTTACTTCATATTCATACCTCTTTTTCTTTAAGATTGGTTTTTGAAGAATCATTTTGTTCCTTTTATTAGGCCATTTCCCCATTTCTTAATGTTCCTTGCAACTTTTTATTATCCACTCATTTGAAAAGAAACAGTACCTCTTCCTGTTTATTGAATAATCATATACAGGGAAAGACCTTCACCAATCACCCCAGCTACGCATTCTGGTTTGTTTGTTTGTTTGTTTGTTTTTTACTCTGGGGGTTTTTAAACTTTTTTATGTAATGTCTTCTCTGGATTTATGTGCAAGTTTCTAATTGGAGGGATTTTCTAGTTTGTTCGTTCGTTCTTTCTTTCTTTCTTCTCATAATCTCTCTATTCTGGTATCTGCTTCCTGTATTGGAGGATCATTAAAAGCAGCAGCATGTTACACAGCTCTTTATTTTTCTCAGCAGCTCTTAGGTATCTAAGGTATGCCACGTCTCATCTGTGGTCAGAGACAGGATAGACAAAAATCTTTCCCACAGGAAGCCCCTGAAATAACAGAATATTTTACACATGCTTCACTCTTCTCTTTCTCTCATGAAGGGGAAGAACTAAGTTATAGTAGCCTGTGTTTATTATACTTCAGGGTCTCTGGAACTTCAGGGAGATGCCCAACTTAGTTTTGTTTTCAGTGGTCCCCATGTATTTAGAATAAACTGGTTTCTGTCCATGCTCCAAGACTCAAAAATCAGTGACATAAGCAGTTACCCAAGAAGCTGGAACATTGGGCGTATATACCCTCTACTCTTCTCTTTTTCCCCTGAGGGAGAGGCTACTGAACACTGGTCTTTATCTGGTGTACCATGTGTCCTATAGAGCAGCTCAATGATACCCAGCTCCTTTGTTCTCGGGGGGCCCCCAGTCATCTAGATTAGGTTGGCTCCCTTCAGTGCTCTCAGATAGGTGATACAGAAATCAGTCTCATAAGCAGCTTACATGCCTGAAATTTTGGGGAAAAAAAATGTATGTATGGTCCAGTCTTCTTTTTTCTTTTCCCTGGGGGAAACCAGTGGCTAGGACTTTCCTCCTGATTATGTGGTACTGTGCTGGGGGAGGAATTAAGGTGAGAAAATGCAATGAATTTTTCTAGTTTCAGTAGTTCACTTGGATGCAGGACTCTAAACTAGTGTCTAGATTTATCAAACAAACAAACAAAAATGTTCCATGTATTGTTGTGGAATCAGTGTTTCCACGGGAGAAAGGAGAGTCTGAGCCTTCCTACCCTGTCGTCTTGTTACCATCATCCTGGAATGGAGACTTAGAAACATTCTAAAATATTTGTACTTTCATCTTACATTATATCTATCTAAATATTTTATCAATTTTATCTCACTTCCAGAAAAGGAGAAATAGCTTTGAAATGTATACATTTTGTGTTTCAGAATATGTCCAACTATTTTTGACAATTACACTGCAAAAAACTCTAACAGAATTGTATCCTCTGTAATGAGGTGAAACATGTCAACAGTATTGGTAAATGTAATGAGTGTTATAGGGAGTTTCTTTAAATGTTTACAAACAGAGATCAGAATGATAGCTTCACAATATAATTTACTCCATATTCTTGAAGGTATTTGCTCATATCACCTAATTTCAAAATAACACCTTTAACTTGGAAAATTTTAAGTTGACACATAAAAGTTGCTATATCCATCCTTTAAACATCTCTTTTGAATATAAATATTTTAGCAATTTGATGCTTGCATATTTATTTAAAAATAAGAGAACATATCATTAATAGTCAGAAATATTAGATTAATTCTTGTTCTTCTATAACTTGTATTTTCATTTTACTCTTGGCACAAAATTTTATTCTATATATAAATGTATGTATATATATTCTATACTTGAAATTTTTATCACTTCAACATACTTTATTTGAAAAAATATATAAATGCACATATTATTCTTCTAAAATTTTCTCTTATCATAGGTCTGCATGGGTTAATTTTCTTTTTCCAGATTGAATTAGCATGACAATTATTCCTACTATGTAGTTAATTAGATCATTTATATTAATAGTATTTTTGATAATTATAAACAAAAAGAAAAATTTTAATATAAATGCATATGTTAAGAAATGGAGAGGGTTATTTTCTCATCTATTCTATACATTTATCCTTGCTTGTTTTAGACTTGAATGATCAGGATTTGCCAAGAATTTTATTATTTTTTCTAAATATAAATGGAGAACATTTGTTTCCATAATAAGTATGTGTAATTGGTAAGATTTTTTTATAGGACTGTGACTAAATTATAAAAATCTCTACAAAAAAATATATATAAAATTTTCCATAGTGATTATTTACCAAAAATTAGATGATCTGTGTGTGAGGAACTCTACTAGGTCCTCTTTCGCTTTAGTTTAAAGTAAATAATTGGGAGCCAACAGAGCAGCAAAAATATGTAATACTGAATTTCTGAAATAATTCATTTTTCCAACTAACACTTTCCACTTGAAGGTATCCCAAGATTTCTTCCATCATGGGCAATTCGCCATAGTAAGATGAGGCAAGGCATTTCTCTCATATAAATAGATGCAAAGTTTATTTAGAAAGTGGTAATGGCATAGGAGAACCTTATTGACTGGCAATTCCCAGATCAGGATACATGTGTGCATGAAAAATTAATCCACTTCCATGTGGAAGTGAGCCAAGAGAAAACTAATAGACATGTCCTAAAATCTCTCCATAAACTGCCCTTTGATATGGACCGATGAGAGTTGATACTATAGAACCTCTCTATGCTGTTTTTAGTCTGGAAAATCTGTACATGGGAACTCTACCTTGGTCATTACAAAATAACTCCTATGAAGTACACATAAATGTTTCCATTCAAACACGTTATTTGGTGTGGAGCTCTGCAAAAAGAACTGATTACAAAATATTTGCTAAGTAACTCAATTTGTACATTCTTTAATAACCCTTTAAGCTCTATGCCAGAGGACCTCTAACAAAAATGTCAGTTTTAGTTTGAGGGTAATTGACTTTGAATCATTCTTTTCAGTGGTAGAACTGAAAGAGAGTAGAACCATTGAATTTTTAAGGGTACTTCTGTTTTGTGACAATTAAACCTTGACCACCTATAGGAATGTCTTCTTTGTTCTGTAGAGGCTTAAATTGAGCTTATATAAAATTTATTTGTTCAACAGATATATATTGAGGATCTACTATCTATGGATACTACTCTTGGCCTTGGGATATAGCTGTGAATAAATCAAAGTCACTGTCTAAAAATGACTGTATTTTAGTGGTGGAGACAAATAATGCAATTCCAAAGATAAACAGAATGATAGGTAGTGATAAGTACAGTGAGGAGGAAAAAAGGGGGCAGAGTAAAGGGATAGAGGAGTGAATGAGGAGGGCCTATTTTACATTGGGTGGTCAGAGATTGCCTCTCTGTGGAGGTGGTATTTTAGTCAGTAACACTGAAGCTGAGAAACCATGTGCTATAGTAAATTTAAAGCAGCTTATTTTGGGCTTTGAACTCCACACACCATTCATACCTACTAACATTTGTACATTAGGAAATGATGCTTTAGGCTAATCATCCATCCCTTTGAAATACTATTCCCCTAAGAGGAGATACAATGCAATTATTTAGATATTCTGTAAATAAATTACCATCATATTGCAGACACATATGTGAGATCACATTTAGTAGATAGCCTTAATTGGAATTCTGGCTGTTTTCTTTTTTTTTTTTTTTTTTTAAGATTTTATTTATTTGACAGAGAGAAAGAGATCACAAGTAGGCAGAGAGACAGGCAGAGGGAGAGGAGGAAGCAGGTTCCCTGCTGAGCAGAGAGCCCGACGTGGGGCTCGATCCCAGGACCCTGAGATCATGACCTGAGTTGAAGGCAAAGGCTTTAACCCACTGAGCCACCCAGGTGCCCCAGGAATTCTGGCTGTTTTCTAACTCATTTATGATCTTGGTTTGTTAGTGGCTGAAGTGTTATGAGGGGTGGGAAAGGAGATTAACTCACCTTCGTGCCAGTGTACCTTGTTACTTAGGTTAACTGAGCACAAAAACATACATAAATGATGTTTTTGGCCTTTTTAATTTTCATCTTATGAAGTAAAAGCTTCACTTAATGACCCACCTGAGTGCATAAGGTATGAAGTCATTAAAATAATGTTTAAAAAAAGGAGGATGGTAGACACAAATGTATTTTACTGGAGTTTTCTAGAGAACTTTCCCCACCGACCCTTCTTCTTGGGGGTTGTTAAGGTGCAGGTCCCGCATAAACATCGGTAACCAGGGACTGATCTGACCTCATACAGGTTTACCCATCACAGAATCCTGTCCATAGAGTCAAAAGACAACAAAACATCTATTGAAGATTTAAAATAGTTTATTTTCTCTTTAATATAGCTCCCTGAAAATTGATAGAAGATGCAGTACTGGCCAATAATCAAATAGTCATGTATACAGTTCATCTTCTCACAGAAAATCATGACTTCACAAAGCACAGATTTAAATTCTATCAAAGGCGAAAAGGGCAAACAGTGCAGAGTGAGCCTCTTAGAAGTCAGTAACTTTATAAATTAACTGTACTTTCTATTTAAGAATAAGGGTTCTGGAAACTTAAAATTCTTATTCCTTCCCTCTGCTTATTGTTTATCAAGAACATAGTTTCACTTTATATACCTCACAGACTGCTTGCATTTTTCTGAGTCACTAAGTTATTCCATTATTCAGTGAATATATTTAATTTTTATTTATTTTTGGTTTTTTATTTAAATTCAATTACCAACATATAGAACATCACCAATTTCAGATGTAGTGTTCAGCAAGTCATCAGTTGTGTGTAACAGCCAGTGTTCATCACATCATGTGCCCTCCTTAGTGAATATATTTTATAAAAGGTTTATCACTCTCCAGGTGCTATAATAGGTGTTGAGGATCCACTATTGAGACCTTGACTTTAAGCAGTGTTAAAAAAAAGAGAGAGGCAAGCTCTAAATCTTAATGTGATAGAAAGTGGTAACTGGGGTAGGGATTCTGCTTTAGCAGGGGGTATTCAAGAAAGGCCTCATAAAAAAAGACCTTAGGCAGACCTGGAGATAGTTGTGTGAAAATGTAGGGAAGAGTTTCTCGAGCAAAAGGAATAGGAGATGCAAAGGTTATTAGATGGGAAAGACCATATATGTTAATAAGGCAGAAAGTCTGTGTGGATGGTGGGTTGGGATGAAGAAAAGAGAAAAGAAAGATGAAATCTAAGAGACAGGAATGAGTCTGAATCATATACAGTCTTACCACCATGGTAAGGATTTAAAGTGTATACTGATGAAAGTGGGAAAGGTTGGTTTTAAGCAGGTGCATGGTATGATCTGATTTATGATTTAGAAAATTACTAAAGCTAACTTCTAGAAAGCGTTATTGTAAACGAAGTACATATTAGAAAGGGGAGAGAAGGATGCTGTAGTAGTCCAGCAAGAGATAATAGCTTGGCCTAGAATTATAATGAAAATGGTAAAAACGGATGGAATCCAGGATAAATAATATTGGTAGAGTTCATAGTATTCACTGTTACACAAAATAACAGTTGTGGAGGAACTGGAAAAAAAAAAAAAAAAGATGACTACTAGCATTCTGCCTTGAGCAATTAACTAGATGGATAGTAGCAATGAATTGGTTGTATAATGGTGCCATTTTCTGAGAAAAGGTTTGGACAGTGGAGAGAGGATGGAATAAACTGTCCCTTTCTGGCTATAGTAAGTCAAGAGGAGTGTTTTTACCATGGTCTGTGACAACAGGACCTGAAGTGGTGAAAATGGAGAAAATGAAAGACTTTTTTCCACTAGCATCCTATTGATTATAAGAAAACACTGAGAACCTTGTAACAGCAGCTGTGTTGGCTCTCCTATCTTTGCCCACCCCCTTACAAAAAGCCTCTTTGTGAAGAGGAAATACCTCCGTATATTTAATTTTTGGTGTTTTTGAGGATTCTTTCCTCTATTTTTTTCTATACAGAAATAATAATAATGGTTTAGGTTAGTTTTTACTCTGCAAAATGACTTCTTGACTAGTTAATGTGGTTTTGTTTTTCGATACTGGTGCTTAAAATTTATTATTTTCATTAATAGCTAATGGGGAGATAGATTTATAAAGAATTGAATGTTTAATAAAAGTGGTGCAAGCATGCATCTTTGTCTTGTTAATGATCTTAGAAGGAAAACATTCAATCTTTTACCATTAAGTATCATATTAGCTGTAAGTTTCAAGGTTCATCAGCCTAAGGATTTTAGTCTCTATTCCTAATTTTTTCAGAAAAGAGTTTCTCACAGGAATGGATTTTAAATTCAGAATTTTTTTACATATATTGATAAGATCATACACATATTTTTTGCTTTTTAATAGAATACATTACATTGATTGGTTTTGAGAGTTAAATCAATTTTGCATTGCTGAGCTAAACCTCTTTATTGTTAAGATAATATTCTTTGCTCTGATCTGTTTTGTCTAATGTTTATGTTGCCACTTCAACATCTTTGGATTAGTGTTAGAATGGAATATCATTTTACTCCCTTTTACATTTACTCTTATTTAGTCTTCATAGTTAAAATGGGTTTCTCGTATGCAACATTTCTTCATTTTTTTTTTTTTAAAGATTTTATTTGAGCAAGAGTGCATGAACAGGGAGGAGGGGCAGAGAGAAGGAGAAGCACGTGTCCTGCTGAGCAGGAAGCCCAACAAGGCGCTTGATCCCGGGACCCTGAGAGCATGACCTGAGCCAAAGGCTGACGCAACTGACTGAGCCACCCAGGCGACCCAGCATTTCTTCATTTTTTAATCAAATAGGATGATCTCTGCCTTTCAATTGGGGTCTTTAGTAATTTACATTTAATGTGATGATTGATATAGTTGAGATTAAATTTACCAACTAGATACTTGTTTAATTGTCCAGTCTGTTCTCTGTTATATTCTCTCTCTTTCTCTCTCTCTCTCTCTCTCTTTAATCCCTGCGTTTTTTTTCAGGTTCATTGAACTTGAGTTCATACTAATCTTATTTGGAATATGTGGGTTTAAACTATTCTTATTTGGAAAGGTCTTCAATTTCTTGTTTGTTTCTCTTCTCATTTTCTCAGAACACTCCGATTACATGCATATTCAACAGAATTAAATTGTGCAGTAGCTCAGTGATGTTCTGATTGCTTTTTTGTTCTTTTTGTTTTGTTTTTCAGTCTTGTTTTCTCTTGGTGTTTAATTTTGGAAGGTTTGTATTGCTATTTTTTTCAAGTTCTGTAATCTTTTTTTCTTTAGTATCTGATTTGCTAGTAATCTCAGTGTATTTTTCAACTCACAAAGTGCAATGTGCATTTCTAATTTTTCATGTCTTTTGTAATTCTTTAATTTTTCATGTCTCTGCTTAACATCATCAATTTTTTTATACCTTTGTAAATATATGAAACATGTTTCAGTGGCTTTCCTACTGTTCGCTTATCTTTATTATTTCTGGGTCTCTGTCGATTAATTTTTCTCCTCATTATGGATATTTTCTTCTTTGCATGCCTGGTAACTTTTGATTAGCTGCTAGATATTGTAAATTGCATCTTTTGGATACTAGATACTCTTGTACTTTCATAACTATCAATGAACTACTTTTTTCTTTGTTGCTGTTAAGTTTCTTGGAAATAGTTTGATCCTCTTAAAATTTGCTTTTAGGTGGTGCCTGGGTGGCTTAGTCAGTTAAGCATCTGACTCTTAGTTTCAGCTCAGGTCATGATCTCAGGGTCGTGAGATCAAGCTCCTGTCAGGCTCTGTGGTCAGCGTGGAGTCTGCTTGAGATTCTCTCCCTCTCCTTCTCCTTCCCTCTCTACCCCTCCCCTCACTCAGGCTTTCTTTCTCTAAAAATAAATAAATAAACAATCAAATAAATAAAATCTTCTTAAAAATAAAATAAAAGTGGCCTTTTTTGCTTTTAAAGCTTTGTTAATATGAAAACAAACTTTAGGGCTAATTTTGTCCCTTTCCTGAGGCAATAACCTTCTGTGTACTCCACATGATTTCTGTCAATTGTGTATTTCCTTTCTACCAGAGATCATTGTCCTGGTTGCTTGTCAGTACTTTTTATCTTTTCTTTTTTCACCATGGCTGGTACAAAAAGATCCTGTTCTAAGGCCTCTGTTTGTCCTGGAGATTGTTTACTCTAATTATTTTGATGTTCTTTACCCATTCTACAGTAGTTTGCTTACATATATGTGCCAATTAGTATTCACGTAAATGCTCATATGGCCTCTATAGAATTCTGGATGGTTTTCTATTTCAATTTCTTTATCTCCCTTCTTCCCCCAATTCTCCCTCCCTCCCTGTCTGTAGTTGTTTCCTCTCTAGTACTTTGCTCTGTGAACTCTACCCACCTTGGTCTCTCTGGACTCCACATTCACACTGTGTCCTCAACTCACAGTTTACTGCACACCATATAGGTTACCCCTCCTAGTGCTATGGCCTAGCAACTCTCCCTCCATACAAAAAGCTGAACAGTCATAGGATTCATTTGTTTTTCCTTTTTTTCAGAGATAATTATCCTGGTTACCTGATATCCAGTTACCTAAAACTGCTATTTTATATGTTCTGCTTAGTATTTAAATTATTTCAGAGAGAGGAAGGAAAATATTTTTTAAAAATATCATTAATTCATAAAATACATTATTCATTCATTTTAGTGATTAGTTTACATTTTCATGATTTTTTTAATTTTCATGATTTTTTAAATTACTTTAAATACCAAAAAAGTAGCAATATAAATTAACTTCATAAACACTCCTTCTAAACAATTTTTAATTTTCAGTGGAGGCTGGGAGACAGAAAACACTCTTTATTGCTAGTTTGAGAACTTGATTGCAGTTAATTATTTCCACAATAATGATATAAAAGAACAAATTATTTACACATGTACCTCTAGGCTACCAAGTCTATGAGCAATGTATTAGAAAAAAACATTTCAAGTAAGGAATTTCAGGGTAGGCTGCTTTTTTATTCATTGCCAAGTAATTGCCTAAAGGGTTAATGCTATTTCAGTAGGCCTGTTGATTGGACTGTGCATTTTGGTTGTTTGTCTGTTATCATTAGTTCCTATACAGTTTAGCAAAATGGTTTACAACTGCCTCAGAGAAAGTAAGAGTAAACCTGATACAGAGTACATTTCTGCTGCCATTTTTAAGGTTTTTGTTAAATCATATGTTTTAACTCTACAGAGGAATTCTGTGTAGACTTACTCAATATCTTTCATAAAAATCTAGTGCCATTCACTAAAAAGAATATAATTTTTATCACAAGATCAATTCTACTTTTTAGTTGTGAATAAAAGATTATTTGGAAAGGGTTATAATCACTACTAGTTCAACAAATGCCAACATACATAATTTATGTCCAACTTTCCACAAAAACAAGGGACGGGAAGTTAAAAATATCTGCTAATCCATTTAATGGCAATGTGTTAAAAAGTTTTAGCAGCATGAAATAGATATTATCAAATACGGACATATGACAAAGTTTTCAGTAGCCATTAGCCCCTATATTTTATGAATGTCAAAGATATTTTAATTACACAAACGTCTATCAACTTTAACATTACTAGTATCATTCAAGGCAAACATTCTAGTTTGTCTTAAATCTGAGCTATTCACCGTCATTTAAAAAATATAATTACTGTCATAATGTTTCTAAAAATTAGGGATCATGTAGAGTATTCAAAAAATAAATACAAATTTTGGTATTGCTTTACATTGATGGCACATGAATTAAAACTGCATTATAATGAAATTGCTGCTGAACGTTCCCATTAATATCAAATGAATTCATTATGACCAGGACACAGTGAATACTAAATGAATTAATAATAACAAACCATTTAAAGTGTTGCCTAATTGTTTTATTTCATTTTTATGTATATTTTGGTCCTTTTTTAACTGTTAGGTTAATAGAGAATGACATTAAATAATTCATTTTCTTGTCTAATATTGGATAATGTGTTCACACTATTTTCTGATGATCTTTGCATTTAACCCTTTTTGTCTTATCTCAACTTTTCCACCTATTACCTCTTATTTAATACCACTACATCAACTACATTAGCAAATAGAAGCTTTAATTTGATAAGAAACACATTACGATAAAAATCAACATTGTGCCCAAGACATCACATGAAACGCCTAGGTATCATGTGATACAAGTGCATGAAAATTTGGTCTGTTAAGTTCTCTGTTTAATGCTACAAAAAAGCAACCCTTTAATCTTTTTTGTTGTTAGTTTTCCTATCTGCCTATATGCAGAGACCATTATGCAGGAGTAATTGAGAGGATAACTTGTACAAAGTTCTTCAGCTTAAAAAAGAAAAAAGAAAAGAAAAGCTTAATCTATTTAATAACTCTTTATTATCACAAACTTTTAAATTTTGTTTAACCATTCGCTTTTGAATTATTTAGAAACCTATTAAATTCTCTAAACATTAATTGCTTTGTTACTGAGAGGCACTGTGTTGGCACAGACTTAACCTATTTTCCATGACTGTTGTTTAGAAGCTCTTCCCTTATATCTGTTGAATATCCAGTCCACCTCCTCCCAAGCAATATTCAGATCTTTAACATTTTATCAGAGAAATACCTTTCCTGTTGGAAACTTCCTCTAAAAGGACAATGGTCATATGTTGTATTCAGTCTTAAGAAATATTTTAATCAGTATTCACATGATTACTTTTTAAATAAGTCAACAATAACAACTAAAAAATTAACTTAATCTAGGTTTCTGGCTACTTTTGATAAATAGGAATCTCTGTTCTTAGGAATCTTTATTAATCCGTCCTCTATAATTCTGTATGTAAATGAATAGAGGGGAATGGAAGCCATACTCTTTAAGTAGTGTTAGAGGAGCAAGTGGTGAACTACAAAACTATCTATACTTCCTAAGTCATTTCTGGAGCCTACATGGTCCTCATATATATTTAAGGCCAAAATGATAGATTTTGAGGCTAATAAAAGTTCCCCCCGCCAAATTCCATTTGATTCTCAGTAGTCCCTGAAATACCCTTGGTAAGAAACATATTTATAGTAAAGGATCTCCAGTGTGCTTTTGAGAACCGGACAATGAGCAGTATCTCATACATAAAATGTATATAGTATAGAGCCTTATGCCTTGGATATCCTAGCACTTTAACAAATCCCTGAAGAAATTGGGACTAAGTAGGTGATTTTGGAAGGGGATTTTTAGGAGACAACCCCATCTAAAATCTAGAAAGGGACTTTAGGAGGCTTGGATCCCAAAGATGATTTATAAGAGCAATGGGCATTGCTTTGGCATGCTAGACTCTGAGGGAGTGTGTCTGGCAGAGAGTAGAAAGATACTGACATGGAGGATATTTTTAATATGGTAAATGTGTTCACTGAGCCTATGATTCACCTACATTCAACATCGTTTGTCGCAACAGCCCTTGGATAGTCTCTTATCAGTATTTTTAAAACTGTTTTTCTTAAAAAGAAAACTATCTCTTTGGAGTACTTATGGTGGTAAATCACAAATTCATGCTCACTCTCAGAAATGATGGATTTCAAAGGGATCAAAAAATTGAAAATGTGAACTTACTCTACATTAATTAAAAATTGTGTTATTTATTGTATTTTTATAGGTGATATAGTTACTAAAGTACTAGGAAGTAAGCCTCAATTTTACCATTGTATAATAATATAGTAAAAGTTTATAAGATTTACTCTATTGCCTTGGGTGCTTGCTCTTATTTGGAATTCAAATGTAAGTCTTTTCAAAATCATGACTAAATCCTTTCATTCCATACTATTAAAGGATGTTGGGTGGGACAAGGGAGCCTTTCATTTAACTACTTAAGAACCATGGAGGATGATAATTTCACTTTTATGATTAGGTATCAATAATGATTATGATAATATTCTCTGGTCATCATGTTTCCTAAAACTTAATGGAAGGATTATCTAATCAAGTTGCCTAATATAGCTATCATTTTTATATTTGCTTTGGTGAAGGTCTACCTAAAAGAAGTAAAAATGGTCCCAGGTGCGTCAAGTACACCCCCCCACAGATACATTTTACCGAAAGTAATTATCCAGGAGGTTTCAGATTGCCAAATTATTTTTTCCATAAAGTCATTTTTTGGGGGGGAGACTAATTGTTTTTATTACTTTTTAAAAAAAAATTTTGGTGTTACGTTAGTCACCATACAGTACATCATTAGTTTTTGATGTAGTGTTCCATGATTCATTGTTTGTGTATCACACCCAGTGCTCCATGCAATCCATGCCCTCCTTGATACCCATCACCAGGCTTTTTTATAGACTTTCCCAACCTTTTCTACAACCTAAATTGAGAAAGAGAGCTTCAAAAAACCTTTTCTGAAGGCTGCCCAATCCCCGAGTATTCTATCTCAGAACTTTTCAACATGGAGGTTTTGAGGATGTTTGGTGCCCTCTGTGCCTCGATTTTCCCTTCTGATTTTTCATTTATTTTTTTTTCTTTTCTTTCTTTTCTTTCCTTTTCCTTTTTTTTTTTTTTTTTTTTGAGCTGAGGTGCCAGCCGAGCCAGCCTGTGCCTCTGTTTTCTGCCAAAAGGAAAAAAAAAAAGAAAGAGAGAAATACCATGCACACTAAAATAAGAATTTTTTTTTCAGTGTTTCTGGTATAAGCACTGTACATTTCTACTGAGTTTTCTATAAGAATCTGTTTTTATCATCCTTAACAATAGAAAACCCATAAGAAAACTTGTGGTCTATTAGCAGAAAACAGAGGCCCTGGCAAGCTGTAGAGCAGCACAATCCTACAGTTGGGAAGCTGGGCAGGAACCCAAGTTTGTCCATGCCTAAGAACAACACTGTCTGCTAAAATTACAGTTTTCCCTTTTCACAAACCTCAAAGTTGTGAAACTTTACTAACTTTAAGAAAAGAACAGTTGGCCATACAAAAGATACACTTCCAAATCCATCGAACAACTTACTTATACTTGCAAATGAACCACTTGGAGTGAGTCTTAAAATGTATTTGTTCCAATTATTCTGCTAAGGTAGCAAGCAGAAAGTAATCATTTTCTATGTATACTGTGAATAAGAGACTCCAAATGTTGGTTCCAAAGAAAGCATTTGACCAATAGTTGGTAAGTGGGAGTGTAAGAGTGCTGTAGAAATGATAGCCACGTTTTTGAAAGCAAAGTGTCTTTTGAAGTCCCTATATGCCCAAAATGATATAATAAAATCAAAATAGAGTTGTTGTTTTTTTTTAACTCTGATGCTCCCTGTTGCCATGGTTTTTATAGAAACAGGCATTGGTAATCAAACATTATCCAGTAACTCACTGGATCAGATAGGCCAATGGCAGAAAGATACAGGTCAATATAGGTTGATATTCCATCAGTAAATTGACTTATATTGCTGAAAGGTTTTAGCCAACCTAATGTAGTTATTAAATATTTATATCAAACAGGGTCTAATTTGGTGACTAAAACCAGACTGGTTATTTGAATAGGCAAAAGTAAATATAAAGGATTGTGTACTGGTATAAAGTGTTTAAATACTAAGAGAGGGAGAAAAGAACTCTATGGAGTTCAGAAGTAGCAGATTCAAAAAGGCAATTATTGCCACCAGGTTGAGGAGAAGACAAGGAGCTAAGGAATAGACAAATTCCTTTATCTCATTGCTGAGCTTCTGATATCTTGAGAGAGCATGTCTCTCATAGGAAGATGCAGCTTGCCAGTGGTAATACCTTTTCATGAGATGTTCTGGCTCTGGTCTGCAGAAGCAGGGCACTGTTGCCTGAAACAATGGGAGGCCAGAGCCAGAAATAGCTGCGTGTAGGGGTAGTCAGGGTTTGGTCGGAGCTCCTCTGTTCAGGCAGCAGGGTTCCTATACTGAATCATAGTACTGGAGGACCAGACCTGAAAGAGGTGTCTTCTTGCTGCAATTGCCTTGCTAAGCCAATATAGGATGGAATGGTTAGTTAGCTTCCTGGCTTTAGGGAAGAGAGGCAAAGGTTCATGAAACATAACGTGAAAATAGAAACTCTGTATGCTACTATGATTATAAACTCACAAAGATCTTGGGGTGCCTAGATGACTTAGGTGGTTAAGTGTCTAAATCTTGATTTCGGCTGGGGTAGTGATCTGCAGGTCCTGAGATCAGGCTCCATGTCAGGCTCCGTGCTGGGTGTGCGCCCTGCTTGAGATCGTCTCCCTCCTCCTCTCCCTCTACCTGGCCCCGCTCACACATGTTGTCTCTCTCAAAAAAACAAAACAAAACCTATAAAAATAATTATTGCAAAAAACTCAGAAATTTATTTCAGAATTCATTTTGTTGACAATTTGTGCCTTATAATTAGAAATCGATTTCTAATATCTAGAATGGTTTTGGTCATGTTATTTATTTCCACAGAATTTAAAAATAACTTATCACTTGCTTTTTAAATATTTTAAATTACTACCAAGAATGCAGGGTTTCAGACTTTATTTAAATTGCCCCAATTTTCTTTTACCCATCACCAATCTTTTATTATATACAATTAATTTTCAAACTATTCACACAGACGTATTCATGAAGAGAATTACCCAGGTTGTGGCCTAAATAAATGAGGGCTTTTAAAATAATGCCTTTAAGAGATGTGTTGCTACAAAATGCCACAGGCAATATTATAATAAATAATTCTCTGCAATAAAAGATTTTTAGTCTTCTGAGATGACCCGGTTATTTCTAGCAAGAGTAAAACCAAATTTTAGTATAATTTTATAGTTTATTTAATAAAACACCTTTTGAGTGAATATTATCAGCAAAATGCCCTATGAAACTGTGAGACAGAAATAACATTTGTCTTAAGAACTTTGAATTAATGGGAGAAAAGTTTGGATATAATGGATATTAATCAGTATCTGGCACATTTCCAGGATAACACAAATTTACAGTTCTAGATTTTGTATTGTTAAGAGTACTATTCTGAATTAGGGCCCAGTGAAAATTACTCTATTATTTTTCCCCCATATTTGGAGTTTGAAGATAAAAGGTGCAACCTACCGTGGCATCAAAAACTATTCATAAAAATCATCAAAGTCCACTGCTCTCAAGACAGATTTTTAGTTATCTTCTGAGTTGCTATAATTACTGAAATCTACATTCTGAACAACTAGTCAAACATCCAAATATTTTTATAAGCCATGTTTGTACTTTTCTCCTGTAAATCTATACCAGATAGAATTGTCAGCCTTCTGAGGTAAAAATAAATCAATGTCTTCCCCCTACCTACAAGTCAGTTATATTAATCAGTCATATAAAATATATTTCTAACAGATGCAATATAAACAAAGTTTCTTATAAGAATTTAGAATTAATAAACTATGGACCCTTCCCAGTATTTTTATCAGTATTAAAACTAACTTTGTTTATATTTATTTCTCTCCTATACCTGGTAATATTTTAACACTTAAGCCTGTCTTATATTCTTAAAAATTTAAGAACTAAATTTTCAGTTGCAATTAAAAAATAATAAAGGAAAGCCAAATTAATTAAATAAGCTAGCTTTTGTGTCATAGAAAGTTTCTAGTACCTAAAATGTTTCTCTGCAATTTGGGAATAGTATGTAATAGAAGAGAACTATTTTCAATATTAGAAGGAAAATTTTTGTTAGTTCACCGTCCATGGTTGCTCTATGTACTAGGATAAATGTAGAAAAACCAAATTTATCAACATTATAGCACTTTATTATTTTTATATATATTGTTCGACTCCTATCACTGTCTTTCCGGTGAACCAAGGAAAACACATAGTAGATTGAACATTTATTGAATGCTGTGTCCTAGGTGCTTTAATAAGAGATGCCAAGGGATATGTGTGGATGAAGCAAAGATCTTCATCTTGAGGAGCCCATTCTTGAGGAGACAACCATGCAAACGAATACACTGAAATGAGCTATGTGTTTGTCACCAAAACCTGAGTGTGCCTATCTAACACTAATGCTATAATAATCTAGTTCTGAGAAGGTTACTGAGGAGAGTAAGGAACATTATGGGGAGCTCAGGACAAGTTGAATGCCGTATGTGATTTAGATTTTAAAGGATGATAGAAAGATAGTAGGTAATAGCCTAGGCAAGAAAGGTTGGGGAAAATGGCATGCAGAATAGCTTGAAAACTGGTGGCAGGGCATGTAAATGTTGAAAGTGTAGCTTGAGGATACATTGGAATAGACCTTAGTCTGTGGGGGACTATGGCGAGCTGCTTTTCCGTAGCACAATGGCTTTGAGATTCATCTATGTTGTACGCATCACTGTTCCTTTTTGAGCAGTACTTCATTGTATAGACATAACATTATTTATCAGTTTATGGACATTTTTGTTGCTTCCAGTTTTGTAAGAAAGCAGATAGGATTATTTTCTTAGAGGTCTTTATGTAGATGTGTGTTTTCATTTCTCTTAGGAAATATCTTAGAGTGCATAGATTATATGGTTAACTTGATAAGAAACTGCCAAACTGCTTTTTAGGATGACTTTCCCATTTTGCATTCTCCTAGCAAGGAATGAGAGTTCTAATTCTCTATCTTTGTCAACAGTTGGTATTGTGCCTCTTTCCAATTGTAGTAATTCAAGTATAGTGGTGTTCTACTATAGTTTTAGTTTCATATTCTTGATGATATGTAATGCTGAACACCTTTACATATGCTTATTGGCCATCTGTGTATCTTATTTGTGTTGTATATTTTCCAATATAGTGCCCATTATTTTTAAAAAAGAAAAGGATTGTCAGTTATTTTTCTTGAGTTAGAAAAGTTCATATATTCTAAACAGAAGTCCTTTCACACGTTTCATAAATATGTTCTAGTCTCTGGTGTGTCTATTCATTTTTCGAACAGTGAAATTGGTCTTTTGGGGGGCGCCTACTCATCTCAGGTGGGATTAGTATTTTTGGGACAGGAATGGAAAATAAAGATGAGTCAGTATTTAGTTTTTTATATCTGAAAGAAAATTATGTGACTCCATAGAAAACAATAGTTTTGAAAACCTGGGTTTATCAAAAGAAAAACTTTTCTAGATTCTTTTTAACTTCTATTAACTCGCCAAAAACTCTGTCCTGGACTGTGGTGATATAAACAACTAAAATCATGGATAAAATCTTCCCTTCCTCCCATGATTTATAAAGCCAAGTGTACCTAAGAAAATGGATGATTTGCCATTGGCTAAGTTCAAGCCAGGAAGGAGGAGAAATCAGAACACGTACCTATAGTCTTGGCAAACCATAGGAAGAGTGTCAGGGAAAGCATACTGATAAATAAGAGCATCCTGATGTCCTATCCAGACTCAAGTTTTGTGGACATCAAGATAGAGAGGAAAGTAAAAATCATTGGGGCTTGTGTCCTTTTGCTGAACTGGGACTCCACAGGGACCATCTGGCTGATATCTCTATCCCAACCTAAGGCAATTATAATAGAAACTGCAATGGTGGAAAGGGTATGACTGCTTAGAGAGGGTGAAAAAGAATCCAAATTGGAATTCCAATCATCCTTCCGTTCTTTAGGTTAAGAAAAGGTCTTAGCAATTTTTTAAAAAATTATTCTTTTAGCTTAAATTCAGTTAACATATAATGTATGTTTTCAGGGGTACAGGTCTGTGATTCATCTTTTATAATACCCAGTGCTCATTACAACACATATCCTCCCTAATGTTCATCACCCATTTGCCCCATTCTCCCATCCCCCTCCCCTCCAGCAATCCTCAGTTTGTTTCCTATGATTAAGAGTTTAAGGGTTTGTCTCCCTCTCTGGTTTCATCTTATTTCATATTTTCATATTTTCCTCTCCCCCTATGATCCTTTGTTTTGTTTCTTAAATTCCGCGTATCAGTGAGATCATTTGATAATTATCTTTTCTGATTGACGTATTTTGCTTAGCATAATACCGTCTAGTTCCATCTATGTAATTGTAAATGGCAAGATTTTATTTTTTGATGGCTGTGTAATATTCCAGAGTGTGTGTGTATACCACAACTTCCTTATGCATTCATCTGTTGAAGGAAATCTGGACATCTGGGCTCTTTCCATAGTTTCGTGATTGTGTACAGTACTGCTGTAAACACTGGAATGCAGGTACCCCTTTGGATCACTACATTTGTGTCTTTCACGTAAAGATTGCACTAACCAGTAGTGCAATTGCTAGGTCACGGGTAGCTCTCTTTTCAACTTTTTGAGAAACTTCTGTATTGTTTTCCGACTGCACCAGCTTACATTCCCACCAACAGTATAAGAGGGTTCCCCTTTCTCTGCATCCTCACCAACATCTGTGATTTCCTGACTTGTTAATTTCAGCCATTCTGACAGGTGTGAGGTGGTATCTTACTGTCATTTTGATTTGTATTTCCCTGATGCCAGGTGAGGTTGAACACTTTTTCATGTTTCTGTTGGCCATTTGGATGTCTTCTTTGGAGAAATGTCTAATCATGTCTTCTACCCATTTCCTTGATTGGAGTACTTACTCTTTGGGTATTGACTTTGATAAGTTCTTTATAGGTTTTGGACACTACACTTTATCTGATAAGACATTTGCAAATGTCTCCTCCTGTTCTGTAGGTTGCCTTTTAGTTTTGTTGACTCCTTTGTTGTGCAGAACTATTTTTCTTGATGAAGTCCCAACAGTTCATTTTTTATTTTCTTTCCCTTGCCTGTAGAGCTGTGTTTTTGTTGTTTTTGTTGTTGTTGTTGTTGTTTTTAGAGCTGTGTCTTGAAAGAAGTTGCCATGGCTGAGGTTAAAGAGGTTGCTGCCTGTGTTCTCTAGGATTTTGATGGATTCCGGTCTGACATTTAGATCTTTCATCCATTTTGAGTCTGTTTTTGTGTATGGTATAAGGAAATGGTCCAGTTTCATTCTTCTCCATGTGGCTGTCCAATTTCCCCAACACCGTTTGTTGAAGAGACTGTCTTTTTTCTATTGGATATTCTTTCCTGCTTTGTCGACAATTAGTTGACCGTTGAGTTGAGGGTCCATTTCTGGGCTCTCTATTCTAGTCCATTAATCTATGTGTCTGTTTTTGTGCCGGTACCATACCATCTTGATGATTACAGCTTTGTAATAGAGCTTGAAGTTCGGAATTGTGATGCCACCGGTTTTGGTTTTCTTTTTCAACATTCCTTTGGCTATTCAGGGTAATTTCTGGTTCCATACAAATTTTAGGATCATTTGTCCTAGCTCTGTGAAAAAAAGTTGATAGTATTTTGGTAAGGATTGCACTGAATGTGTACATTGCTGTAGGTCGCATAGACATTTTAACAATATTTTTTCTTCCAATATATGAGCATGAAATGTTTTTATCATTTCTTTGTGTCTTACTCAATTTCTTTCATGAGTATTCTATAGTTTTGGGCGTAATTGTAAATGGGATCAACTCCTTAATTTCTCTTTCTTCTGTCTCATTGTTAGTGTATAGGAATGCAGCTGATTTCTGTGCATTGATTAGATATCCTGCCACTCTACTGAATTCCTATATGAGTCCTAACAATTTTGAGGTGGAGTCTTTTGAGTTTTCCACATAAAGTATCACATCATCTGCAAAGAGTAAGAGGAGTTTGACTTCTTTGCTGATTCAGATGCCTTCTATTTCTTTTTGTTGTCTGTCTGCTGAGGCTAGGACTTCTAGTGCTGTGTTGAACACCAGTGGTGATAGTGGACATCCCTGCCATGTTTATGACCTTAGGGGAAAAGTTTTTCCCCTGTGAAAATGCTATTCGCTGTGTGTTTTTCATAGATGGCTTTTATGATATTGAGGTATGTACCCCCATCCCTAAAGAGTTTTAATCAAGAAAGGATGCTGTACTTTGTCAAATGCTTTTTCTGCATCTATTGAGAGTATCACATGGTTCTTGTTCTTTCTTTTATTAATGTATTGTATCACATTGATTGATTTGTGGATGTCGAACCAACCTTTCAGCCCAGGAATAAATCCCACTTGGTCGGAGTGAATAATCCTCTTAAAGTACTGCTGGATCCTATAGGCTAGTATTTTGCTGAGAATTTTTGCATCCATGTTATCAGGTATATTGGTCTGTAATTCTCCTTTTTGATGGGGTCTTTGGTTTTGGGATCAAGGTGATGCTGGCCTCATAAAATGAGTTTGGAAGTTATCCTTGCATTTCTATTTTTTAAAAAAGTTTCAGGAGAATAGGTATTAATTCATCTTTAAATGTTTGGTAGAATTCCCCTAGGAAGCCGTCTGGTCCTGGGCTCTTGTTTGTTGGGAGATTTTTGATAAATGTTCCAATTTCCTTGCTTGTTATGGGTCTCTTCAGGTATTTTATTTCTTCCTGGTTCAGTTTCATTAGTTTATATGTCTCTAGGAATACATCCATTTCTTCCAGATTGCCTAATTTGTTGGCATACAGTTGCTCATAATATGTTCTTATTTCTTTGGTGTTGGTTGTAATCTCTCCTCCTTCATTCATAATGTTGTTTATTTGGGTCCCTTCTCTTTTCTTTTTGGCAAATCTGACCAGGGGGTTATCAATCTTACTAATTCTTTCAAAAAACCAGCTCCTACTTTCATTGATCTATTCTACTGTTCTTTTGGTTTCTATTTATTGATTTCTGCTCTTTATTTCTCCTCTTCTATGGCTTTATTTGCTGTTCTTTCTCCAGCTCCTTTAGGTGAAGGGTTAGGTTGTGTATTTGACACCTTCCTTAAGAAAGGCTTATATTGCTATATACTTGCCTCTTAGTACCACATTTGCTGCATCCCAAAGATTTTGAACAGCTGTGTTTTCATTTTCACTTGTTTCCATGATTTTTTTAATTCTTCTTTAATTTCCTGGTTGACCCATTCATTCTTTAGTAGGATGCTCTTTAGCCTCCATGTATTTGAGTTCTAGTTTCAAAGCACTGTGGTCTGAAAATATGCAGGGAATGATCCCAGTCTTTTGGTATTGGTTGAGACCTGATTTGTGACCCAGAATGTATCTATTCTGGAGAATTTTCCATGTACACTGGTGAAGAATGTGTCTTCTGTTGCTTTGGGACAGAATGTTCTGACTGTATCTGTGAAGCCCATCTGGTCCAGTGTGTCATTCAAAGCCCTTATTTCCTTGATTTTCTGCTTAGATGATCTGTCCATTGCAGTGAGGGGGCTGAAGCTCTTAGTAATTCTTAGGTGTCTTTGGAGTTAGGAAGGAGATTGGATCTCAGGCTGCAGCTGAGATTGGAAAACATTGTGAAAAGCTACAAGGTAGTCCACCCAGATCTGAGAATAATTGGACTGATGGACAGGGAGTTTTGGGAATGGGGTTCAGTCTATATTAGGAGATAGCCAAACTCTTCAGGAGAATCACTGGTGCAGAGTATACCCTTATACTAGATGCAGCAGTAGCAGAAGATTGAGGTCTCCTCCAGAGTGCCAGCAGGTTCATATCACTAATATATGACTATCTCAATAATTTGCTTTGCAATCTAGACCATCAAAGAATGGAAGACCTCCATAAGCATCTGTAGTGTCCTTATGTGCAACCACCATGGCATCTGTATTCTCAGATACCATCTTAGAAGTAAAGAGATATGGAGAAAATATGGCAGATTGAGCACTGGTATGAAAGACTCAGAATCATCAAAATGTGACTGAACTAGAGACAGGGATAATGGTTAGTACTCCTCCCCTCCCAAAATGTAGTGGGCACAGGAGAAAGATTGAGTTAATAATACACGGGTTTGCTTGGACTATGTATGTAGACTATAACTGATACTTTAGCTTTTGAATTTTAAGAATTACATCAGACCCAGAAATGTGAAGAACATTTCTGTGAGATTTCTCTCTCCTGATGGCTTGACTTATAATGTCATGTAAAGCCTTCTGCTTTGCAAGTCCAGCATTCATGGTAGAAATTTACAATTCTTAATTCAGTCTTTCCTATCAGGGAGAGGGGGATAAGCTGTGGAACTGACTAAATGCAACTCAGAGTGCTTTTAAGTACCTATGACTCCTTTGATCAGCCGGGTCCACCCTTCTCATCAGTGATGACTCTGTCCCCTTTCACAGTCAAGTTTCCTCCACTGCCTCCTAGTACACATCTGAATCCAGATTGTAGGATGGAGCATGATAGATACATTTCTATTCACACAGAATGATGCTTTGCCTTCTGTTTAAATATCACATAACATTTTCTGTAAGGAAATATTTGCTGAAAGCTCAGCGAAGACTGCTGTGCTCCTGACTCAGTCTAGCTGGTCTGTTACAGTTTTCTTTTGGTTCACTGTCTTTGTCAACAATAGGAAATTAGATTGTTGTCCAAGCCCAGGGAAAACTAACCTTCAGAATCTAGAATGACGTTGGTTGATAAAAAACACATTCCAGGAATAAAATAGTACAGAAAAATAACTACTCTTCCCTTCTGGCATGGGGAACCCCCTATTATACACCTGTGATACTTAATATAGAACACTATACTGACCAGGTGTTTATTTAAAAAGTCTCTAGGTGGAGACAAGCATTTCCAAACACCTAGATTGACTTTCTTGGCAAGCATTCATGCCAGTAAATACATTAAGCTTACTTTCATTGCTGTGAAAGACTATGGGGGAGACCCACTAATGGTAGGGTATTACCTTCTGAAAACCACACTATTTCCACTTATCATCCAGAAAGGCAGAGAACCAGCCTATTCCATTAAGCTGTCAATCCAAACTTATGAAGAAGCACAGATTGTATGTTACAAGTTTAAATGTTAGAAGGCATAACAATTACTGGATTTTGAGAATGCTAGGCATTCTTCTGCCTGAAAAAGGAAGAGCATTCAAGAAATTATCTTTTTATTCTCAAGTCTTGACTATATCAGGCTCCAACAGGCTCTTCATTTCTGTACTTTTAGTCAATGTATCCAGAAGAGGAGATACAGCTTGATGTCTTACACTTCTATAGCACTTTACAGTTTATAGGGTACTTGTACATATATTACTTGCTTTATAAATGATACTTTGTAAAATATTTCATTGCAGAACCACAAATTCTAAAAATACTTCTTAGAAGACTTAGTTTTGAGGACAACAAATCAAATTTGTAATGTTTGCACTATAGCAAAAACATTTTGAATGTTTTTAGTGCATATTTGTATGTCTTTAAAAAGAGCTAGAGTGTTTTAAGTATTAGTATTAACTACTAACTTTTGTCCAAAAGTTAATATAGCAATACGTTTAAATCGGTAGAATAAGGCATTTCTATCCATTATTTGTAATTTTATTGGGAAAATATGTGCTAATGCAAACAATTTTCATTTATGAATAAAACATAAGGCTGCATAGTAATTAATATAAAAGGATTCAACAGCACATAAAGGTGGTTAATATATCTACCTCTTCATATATCAACGCCAGTTATATTTCCTTGGAAGACAGTAAAGATCGAAAATCAAGCACGCTAATTAATTAGTTTCATTCTCAGTTAACTTGAAGGTTGCATATAAAAAGGAAACTCAGGTTGACTGTGAGCAAGGAGAATGAATAGTTCGGATAAAAAGATCAAGAGGAGAAAATATACAGGTAGAGGAAACGTGTCAGCTTGCTTAGCCTCAAAAGAAGTCTCTCTTAATGACTCAAAGTGGAACAAGTTCTCCTACCTTGTCACTAAACAGTGGAAGTGTGAGAGAACTGGTTATGTGTGAATGAGTCTGCATAAAAATCTGAAGGGGGAGAAATCAGAGAGGGAGACAAACCATGAGAAACTATGGACCCTGGGAAACACACTGAGGGTTTCAGAAGGGAGTGGGGTGGGGGGTTGAGGTAAAAGGGTGACAGGTATTAAGGAGGGCATGTGTTGTGATGAGCACTGGGTGTTATATGCAACTAATGAATCATTGAACACTACATCACAAACTAATGATGTACTATACAGTGGCTAACTGCACATAATAAAAGTTAAGCAAATATAAAAGAATTAAAAAACAAAACAATAAAAAAAAACCTTAATAAGAAAGAGTATCTGTTAATAGGAAAAGGAGAATTAAAGGAGCATTCAGAGAGAATAGTCTTGGTGGCATTGCTATATATCTGAACAGGTATTTTAGTGAGATTATTTTGGTTGTGTAGAAATAGGACTTACTGGTTTGTTCAAGAGAGGAGAATGCAAATATTGTCATAAAAGGACCAGAGATTCCATAGGCTGAGCAAGAAATATGGCAGGGCCGAGAATCATATAATAGACTGGTTCCCAGACCCTTTGATGGACCTCAGCACAGGGTTTTATGGGTCATTGCACTAACTTTTTAACTCATGGCTTCAGTTTCCTCTTCATTGTAGCTTATTCATAGACCAGGACGGGCCAGTCTTTCCATATTTGTGGGATGCCATTCTTCCACTCTATTTCATGAACAGCCTAATTAGCTCGCCAGACCAACTCATGCAACCTGTTGGCTAAAGGAGCTGTGGCCCAGAGAAAGAGTGAAGTCATGTGGCTAGTTTGGCCTGACTCTCCAACAAGGGCTGTGAGTGGGGCAGTTTTCCTTAAGAAAGGCTATTGGCATTGCAAGTGTAAATGAACAAATCCACAAAAATATGCATACCTGAAAAGATTGTTGGCTTTCTTATTTGCATGTGATTTTTGAATGGCAACTCATTTTTTTTTATGGTATTCTTCTCAGCTTTTTATTTCCACCTAATACTATTTTCACTTTAAGGACTAGGAACTATTGTATGCTCGTTTGTATCAGGAACTTAGAAAAAAGATAAAAATCTCATGGTTAAATAAATTTTTTCCACAATATTGTCTGATGGGTTGATTGATAATAGTCCTTAGCATACATGGTACTTCAAAGCTCTGACTTTATGTGGTTGCTACTTCAAAACACTCCAAATTATATATCTCATATTCCTTTTCTTGGATATTCTGTTAACATTTCTCCCTTATTACATACTGGAGTTAATTAACAAAACTTGCTTTCTACCTAGGCTGCTTGTGTTCCAATTCTTTGTTTTCATTGATTAGTTTTGGTCATGTGATTGCTGTCAAAATAGTAATAAATAAAATTACTGATACAGTCCAAATATAGTCAACTCTATAGTCACTATTTTATCCAAATCTTACAGACAGGTAGAGTTGAGGAATTTTACTCCCCAAGAGTACTCTTTAAAAATTGGGTGAGAAAATTCTTTGGCTGAATCTTAGTGTTACATATGGGCAACTTTTTAGATAACATACTAATTGTTTTTCTTATTATTCTTAGTGAGTTACAGTATTAGTGCTATGCAGCCTATAGTTTATACTTACTCTCAGTACCATATTGTTAGATAATCGTCTTCTCTGGGGGGAGTTGACCTAATCATCATTTAATTGTGCCATAGTAGACCAGAAAATTGCTCATGATTTCTTGCAGAGGTTAGGTATGAGAAATGAGATGTTCAACATAGTATACATTTGGTTTATGCTAACAATTTTTAATAATGACATAGACTAATTTCTGGGAGCATACAGTTCATACATTGGAATTTAAACAAATGAATAAAAATAGCAAAAGAATTAGATTTCTGTATCTGAAGACGTGACTCTGGAGTATGTGTTTTGTGTTTAACAGCTTACACTTTTTCTTTATAAGATTTTCTGAGGTCTGCCTTATATTTATGAATCTGTCATGATAAATTAATCCGATTTTTGCTAGTTAAGTTTATTGAATGACCATTGAGAGGGAATAAAATTGAAGGAAATTTTCAAAGATTATATCTTTCATAAGATGCTTGCATTTAAAAAATACTCTAAATCAATGACTTGGAAAACTCCTGGTAACATGAAATAAACTTGGATCACAGTTGTAATGCTATACCTCCCCCCTACCCACACACACACACACACTCCTTTACCATTGTGGTGACCACTATCTTGTTCTCTGTATCTATGGGTCTGTTTTGGCTTTCGTTTCTCATTTTGTTTTGTAGATTGGACATATAAATGAAAGCATATGGTATTTATCTTTCTCTGCCTTATTTTACTGAGCATAGTACTATACTCTAGGTCCATCCATGTTGTCATAAATGGCACTATCTCATTCTTTTTTTAATGACTAAATAACACTTTATATATACCATATTTTCTTTACCCATTCATCTATAGACAGACATTTGGGTTGCTTGCATATCTTGGCTATTACAAATAATGCTGCAACAAACAGGGGTACATATATATTTTCAAATATATGTGTTTTTGTTTTCTTTGAGTCAGTATCCAGTAGTGTAATTACTATATCATGTATTTCTGTTTAATTCTTGAGGAATTTCCATACAGTTTCCCACAGTGGCTGTACTAATGTATACTCCTACCAGTAGTGCATGAGGGTTTCTTTTTCTCCATATCCTCACCAGTTCATTTTTAATCTTCGTGTTACTAACCATGCTGTGACAGGCATGAGTTGATATCTCATTGTGGTTCTGATTTGCATTTCCCTGATGATAAGTGATGTTGAGCATCTTTTCCTATATCTAATGGCCATCTGTATGTTCTCTTTGGGAAAATATCTGTTCAGGTCCCCTGTGGTTTTTTAATTGGATTATGTGTTTTTTGGCATTGACTTGTATAAGTTCTTTATGTATTTTGTATATTAACCACTTGTCAGATACATTATTTGCATTCAATAGGTAGTCTTTTGTTTGGTGTAGTCCTGATAATTTTTTGCTTTTGTTTTCTTCCCTGAGGAGACTTAAGGCCTATGTTTTCTTCGAGAAGTTTTATGGTTTCATGTCTCACATTTAGGTCTTGTATCCATTTTGGTTTATTATTATGTGTGGTGTAAGAAAGTGGTTCAGTTTCATCCTTTTGCATATAGCTGTCTGGTTTTCCCAGCACCATTTTTTGAAGTTACTACCTTTACCCATTGTACATTTGTAATACATCATTAATCTATGACAAAGGTAAGTGTGGACTTATTTATGGGCTCTTCATCCTGTTCTGTTTTGACAACTATAGTTTTGCAGTATATCTGGAAACCCCTGAATTGTGATTCCTGCAGTTTGTTCTTCCTTCCTAAGATTGCTTTGGTATTCAGGATTTTCTATAGTTCCATAAAAGCTTTTAGAATTATTTGTTCTAGGTCTGTGAAAAATGTTGGTATTTTGATAGGGATTGCCTTGGATCTGTAGATTGCTTTGGGTAGTATGAACATTTTAATAATTAATTTTTGCAATCCGTGAACATTTTAGGTCTTTTCATTTGTGTCATTGTCAATTTCTTTCACCAGCTTTTTATGGTTGTCAGAGTATAGGTCCTTCACTGGGTTAAGTTTATTGCTAGGTATTTTATTATTTTTCATTCAGTTGTATATGGAATTGTTTTCTTCATTTCTCTACTAATTCATCATTAGTTTCTACAGGTATAGCAGATTTCTGCTGGTGAATTTTTTTATCCTACAACTTTACTCAGTCCATTCATTACTGCTAATCATTTCTTGGTGGAGTCTTGTAGGTTTTTCTATGTATAGTACCATTTTGTCTAAAAATAGTGACCGTTTGATGACTTCCTTGCTAATTTGGATCCCTTTGATTTCTTTTTTCTTGTCTGGTTGCTGTGGCCAGGACTTCCAATACTATGTTGGATAAAAGTGGGGAGAGAGGACCCTTGTCTTGTTCTTGACTTTAGGAGAAAAGCTCTTAGTTTTTCACCGTGAGTATATTAGCTGAGGATCTATCCTGTACGGCCTTTTTGTTAAGTTGAGGTATGTTCTCTCTAACCTCACTATATCAGGGTTTTTATCATGAATGGATATTGTACTTTGGCAAATGCTTTCTTCATCTATTAGTTTTTATCCACTTTTTAATGTAGTGTATCTACTGCTGATTCCATTTAGTTTTTCACTTCAGTTGTATTCTTCAACTTTGACTGCTTTTTTATATTCTCTATGTATTTGTTGAAGTTCTTACTGAATTCATCCACCCTTTTTTTCGAGTTTATAGACCATAATTTTGAACTCTCTATATGTAGATTTGTTATCAGCATTCCCTTTAGTACTTTTTCTGAGGCTTTGTCTTGTTCTTTCTTTTGGAACATATCCTTCTGACTCATTTTGCTTCATTTTCTGTGTTTCCATAAAGGAGGCAGGACAGCTACTTCTCCTAAACTCGAAGGAATGACCTTGACTGTGGTCAGTCCCTGTATATGCCTGGCGACTTAAGGTGGAGCTGAAGTGGTCTTCCTAGGGCATGCTGGTTGGGGTAGCTGAAGCCAAAATGGTAGAGTTTTGGAGTGTTCTGGGGTGCCTTGGGACTGTGTTACCTTGGTGGTAAGATGGCTGGGGCTGTAATAAGCAGTGTCTGGGGGTGTCCCCGTATGTGCTAGGGACTCACTCAGGACTTACTGGGACACTTGTACCATGCTTCTGTCCATACTATCAGCCTAGAGTTTTAAATGTTAATTCTGGATGTTAAAGGAGTTGTTCAGATTTTGCCAGTTCCAAGGGGAAATCCTTTTTCTGAGAGGTGAATGAACACCTGTATACTAGGTATTAGCTGAGAAGAGATAAACGTTTCAGTAATAGATAATGGCTTATCCAGTTACAGTGATGATGAGCTAACTGCAATGTCTGTTTCATTTCCCTTCTAATTTTGTCTCTTCCTGTGCATATAAAAAGAAAGAAAAAAGTAAACTAGTATTCTTACAGTAATCCTGAATTATCTGTTAGTTGGTATATTTGCCAAGGTCAGATTCTAGAAATACTATGATAGTCAGGATCGCTGAACGCATTGGATCTCTTACGCAGGGAAAGGGAAATAGGTGACTTAAAGCTAAGGAAGACCCCCGCCCCCCCTGCAGTGTACAACGGAAAAAGAATAGCCCTTTTCAAGACAATTGCTCTTTGGTTACTCATTTCTTTTCCCCATGGTCAGGTTGGCTGCATCTCCAAACACTTGTAAGTACTGTATGTTCTGACATATCCTGAAGTCATGCATTAGCACCTTTTCATTCAGCAAAGGGTGAGAACAGATATCTTTTGGCAGCTGACAGCAGGAAGCAGGCAGAAAAAAAGGGGAAGGAAACTGGGGACACCGTGGTGGTCGAGTGGCTAGCAGGACTAATATACCAGCTGTGAAAACCCCCCCTTTTTTTTTTTTGCCTCTCATCCCAGATGTCTCTCTGTCATTGTCATGTCCTCAAGCTATCGTAGTAAATGATTTGTGCGTTGCAACTGAGTCACCAATGTGGCAATTGAACCTCTTCACAGCTCAAAATTGTTGATGTGTGCACAGAGGGCCCTATGGTTGTACTGTGTGCTTGTAGGAACCGGGATGGAGTGGGGAGGGGTTGGCACCAGAGAAAGAGTAAGAAAGCAGGAGCCAGAAAGGATAGTGAAATGTCAAGGTTACCTTGTTTTGCCCGGAAAATTAAAAGGAAGGGCACATTAATGTCTGCCTCCATTTGGTCTTTTGGCTCTCTTAGGCTGAAGCAGCCCCTCGCTGCTCTGGTAGATATACATATCACTTTGAAAGATTAAGAAATGAAGGATGCAGTGATCTGTATTGTATATATGCTTTATTCTTTGGAAAGAATGTTAATAAATATACCGTGAGCCTGCAAAGTTTGCCAATATAAAATAATGTGGCATTTCAAAGTCTGTCAGTGAATGTAATTGAATTTTTCAATGTAAAAATACAGTTCAGTTATAAATTGGAGTCATGCTTGACATTAGTTGGGCATTAGAAGATATTAATTAGATACTGCTCACTTTTTTTTTTTTTTTACATTAAATGAAATTATCAGGAAAGAAGAATTTGCGAGCATGCAATTTAAAGATTTTTATTCTCAAAACAAGCTGCCTGGTAATTTTTAGTAGAGAAATAAATGCTTTTTCAGAAATCTTGTCAGTGAGCTGTCTAAAACATGCCCTTCCCAATATGAACACAATATGGAAAAGCTAATCCATTTTAATACTGTGTAATGATAATAAGCTACAGTGAACAAGTAGCCTAGGGAAAAGATAGTAGTAGTCACCTTTAAACAGAAAGAGAATAGCAAGTAATTGTACATTTTTACACTAGGCTGATGACAACATTTCCTGTGACTTTGAACTTACTTTGGCTGTCACCATCCTGGCAAACATTCTGCATATCAATCAGACAGTTGTATTTCTTGCATGACATTTGCAGCATAATGCAGACATTTACTTATGTGATCGTTGTATGTAAGCAGACCGTTTATATGTAAATACCTGTGTTCCTTCATGCTACAGATGCTGGATGTAGCACTGTTAGGACCTTTTAGATCTCAATACTACTGCAATTTCACTTACTGTTTTTATTCTTGCTTAAATCTGTCTTCATCGTTCTTTGGCACGTTCACCCCGAGTGTCTGGTTTATGTGATTGTATAGTAGTGTGTGTGTTTTCCAGCAGTTAATGACTTGCACTGAGATTCCAGAAATCGATTTAACAGCATTTGAACCTTATTTTCTTAAAAATTTATCATGTTGATTTTTTTTGGTAAACAAAATATTGCACTTAATTACCACAAAAAGAAGTATATCCAGATACTGACTTTAGTTTGCATAATTTAATGTTCCCTGGGCATGTTTGAGTTCTTTTCTAGTTCCTGTTGTATAAAAAGGATTTTAAAATTTGTAAGTAACCAGTACCTGTACCCGTTAGCTTGCTTATTCAGTAGTTTTACAGAAAAGTAATCTAAGGTATCCCCACAATGCATAATATGTGTTAGTCATAAATACCTTTATGATACATACAGATTGGACAAGTAGGAACTGCTTCACAGTCTGAAAAGACCTTTAAAAAAAGAAGGTCAAAGCTAGGTGCACATTATTATATTACCGTTGACTGAAAACAAAAATAACCACCAGAGTATCTATTTAGGAACTGCCCTCAAGGAGAGAGGGGTTATGTCACCAAGTCTGTATTTGTCATTACAGACTTCAGTCACCCTCACAACTATGCACAGACAAGATGCTACTGAGGAAATCCTAGAACGTGGGAGTGACGCTGAAGCGCCCCCATGTAACACAGAGAGCAAGACAGACTGCATTAGAAAGGTAAGAAAAGCAGCTACACACTGATCACATTGCCCCAGCCATCATGACACCACACTGAGGGGTCTCTCCTGAGACCCTTGTTTGAAAAGGGACTATAGGAATGAGTTCCAGCAACCAACCCCTAGCATCATGGTCACTTTGTAGGAGGCCCGATGCTGGTTTCACCCCCTGGGAATCTAATTGTGTCAGAAAAAAGGGGAAGGGCCCCCAACAAGACCTGCACTCTGATCTTCTCAGACTAGGTTCCTCCCTCCAGAGCCCAAGTTGTAGTCCAACCACTGGTTTTGCTCATTTGCTCTCTGACCAGGGAACTCAGTGAGGTGCAGCTCTACATAATTCAGGTCCCACCCATGCCAGGAATTTTGCTGGTGCTGTAGCCTGATCCGCTCATACCCAGGCAGAGGAAGTCATAGCTCTACTGCAGTGGAGTGTAGCCTCAGCCCCATTTGAGAGACAGAGCTGGCAAGAATACATGGAAGGTCTATAACCCAGCAAGTCTCAAGCTGAGTGTGGGCACTGCTGAACACCCCCAGGGCCAAAACAGTAGTCTTGTTCAAGCAGGGAACTCAGGGCATAGGTCAGATTAAGTCAAAACCACAAACAAGGAACAGTAGTAGCCTTGGAGCTGCTTCTCCTGCTGTGCCCAGTTAGGAAAACAAATCAGCCTTTGGCCCACCAACCCAGAAACCTTTACCAGAGCTTGCAGGGGCACTTGAAGAGTGCACAACTGAAGGCTTTTCCTGTCTGCAGAGCAAAACGAGTTGTCCCACCCGACCAGGATATTCAGTGTACACTCTTAACCTGCTAACAATGTAGGCACGGGCTCCTAGCTTGCTTCCTCTATGGAGCAGAGAAGCTACTTTATAGCCCCACCTACTGGTGAGTATCATACCCTGTCCCAACCATCCAGTAAGACTGACTCAAGGTCCTACAGCCTGACTTGGGCAGAAATCCTGGATTTCTGCCCAAGGCAGGGCACACAACGTCCCCCCTCCCTCACTCTGCCAAATGACCTCAGAGCTTAAAGTTACCTTGCTGAAAAATAGTCCCTACTTGCTGACACATCCAGAAACCCAAAGTAAGCTGACCAGTAAAGAACTGTCTCTAACAAAGCAAATCAGGAAAAGTCTGGAAGAGGAGATCATTTACTCAAATGTGTAGGTATCAATGCAATAAATCAAGGATCACCAAAAATCAGAAAAATCTAACACCATTAAAAAATAACAACAACTGATCTTAGAAATCTATGCACTGTCAGACACAGAATTCAAAACAATCCTCTTAAGGAAGCCTGTTGAATGAGGAAATCAGCAACCTGGAAATGGAACACTTGAAATTATCCCATGAGAGGAGCAAAAAGAAAAAAAATGAGTGAAAAAGACTGAAGAAAGCCTATGGGACATATAAGACACAATGAAAAGAAACAATATTCACACTATGAGAATTCCACGAAGAGAAGAGAAAGGGATAGAAAGTGTATCTAAAGCAATAATGGTCTCCAACTTCCCAAACCTAAGGAGAAAAATAGGCCTCCGGATTCAAGAGACTCTAAAGACCCCAAGTAGGGCTCCATTAAGATACATTGTAATTCAATGGTCAAAAGTAAAGCAATTTAAAAGCAGCAAGAGAAAAGAAAGAAGTCACAGGTAAGTGAAACCCTAATACGACTATTGGGAGATTTCCCAACAGAAACTTTTTAGTCCAGAAGATCATGACATGACATATTCAAAATAGTAAAAAAGAAAATATCTATCAACCAGGAATACTGTACCTGGCAATGCTATTCTTCAGAAATAAAGGAATAGACTTTCCCAAACAAAAACTGAGGGAATTCATAACCACTGGACCTGAAGTAATTCTAATGGGTATTCCTTGAGAAATAAAATTATACTCGTTCATATCATAAAAACATAAGGCAGGGTAAAACCCACTGGTCATAGTACATATATAATCAAAGTTGGATTCTGTCATATGATTATGGTGGTGTGTAAATCATTTTCAAATTGAGTTTAAAAGTTAAACCGTGGTAATCTGTTGTTATTATTACACAATAATGACCTAAATTGTAAGGGGGAGGAGCAATAAAGGTTTAAAGCTTAGGAACTCTATTAAAGTTGTTATTAGGGTGTTGTAATATGTAGATATTTTATGTAAGCCTTATGGTAACCACAATGGAAAGACGTGTAGTAACCATACAAAAGAATGTGATAAGGTCAGAGAAAGCACAAGACATCAAAACACCAAAAAAAAAAAAAAAAGAATGCAGGAAAAGAAGCAAGGAACAATGGATCTACAAAATAACAAGAGGAAATCCTTACTTACTTTAAGCAGATCATATTCTCCAAATAAACCCATGCAGCCATTCTGTCTTTTAAAAAAACAAAAGTTTCAATGATATGTTGCCAAGAAGAGACTCACTTCAGCATTAAAGGCGCACATAGACTGAGAGTGAAGGAATGGAAACAGATATCAAGCAAATGCTAATCAAAAGAAAGCAGGGATAGCTATATCAATTTCAAATGGTAAAAAGAGCAAAGAAGATCATTACATAATGAAAAAGGGGTCACTCTATCAAGTAGATTTAACAGTTGTAAATATTTATCTACACATCACTGGAGCACCTAAATATGTAAATTAAAGGCTAGTAAAACTAAAAGAAGAAATAATAGCAACATAATATTTACTAACTTGGATACCTCTCTCTCAAAAATGAATAGACCATCCAAGAATCAATAAGGAAATGGAATTAGAACAAAAGTGTAGACCAATATAGAACATTTTATCTGACTACAGCAAAATACACATTCCTTTCAAGTGCACATGGAAAAATTTCTAACATTATCCTAACACAGGATAGGCCATATGTTAGACCATAAAACAAGTCTTAACAAATGCAAGAAGAATGAAATCATGCCACAGTTCTCTGATCACAATGTTATAAAACTAGAAATAAACAACAAGGGGAAAACTGAGAAATCCACAAATACCTGGGAATTAAACAACACTCCCTCAAACAGCCAAAGAACCAATTAAAGGGGAGAAAAAGGTGTCTTTAGACAAATCAAATGGAAATACAACATTCGAAAACTTAAGGGATGCTCTGAAAGCAATTCTAAGAGGGAAGGTCATCAATGCCTACATTAACAAGCAAGAAATATCCCAATAACAACCTAATGCTATGCCTTAGAGAATGAGGAAAAGCATAAACTAAGCACAAAACTAGCAGAGGGAAGAACATAATAGGGAAACAATAGAAAAGATAAAATCAACCAATCTTTAGCTAGAATAACCGAGGAGAAAGAAAATACAGAAATTAACAAAAGAGTATAGATATGAAAGGAGACATCACAAGAAATGCTACAGAAATAAACATAAGAGGCTGCTATGAACAACTATATGTCAACATGCTAGACAACCTAAAAGAAACAAATTCTTAGAACATACAAATTATGAAGACTTAATCCGAAAGAGATAGAAAGTCTGAATAGATCAATTACTAGTAAGAAATAAAAGCTCTCCCAAGAAAGAAAAGTCAGAACCAGATATCTTCACTAGTACACTTTACCAAACATTTAAATAACCAACACGATTCCTTCTCAAACTCACCCAAAAAAATCAGAGGGAGAAACGTTTCCAAACTCATTTTATGAGGCCTGTATCACTCCCATGCTACCAAAGATAGAAAAAGGTATTACTAGAAAAGAAAACTATAGATTCCTATCTCTGATCAATGCAGATGCAAAAATTAGCAATAAAATGAGCACATTGAATTCAACACCACAGTAAAGATATCATTCACGAGGATCAAATGGGATCACCTAGGATGCAAACATGGTTCAACATACATCTAATCAATGAACATGATCCATCACATTAGAATGAAAGAAAAAATTATGATCTCCTCACTGAATGCAGAAAAAGTATTGGACAAAATTCACTACCGATTTATGATAAAAACTTTTAACAAAGTCATTATGCTGAGGTACATTCCTTCTATACCAAAGACAATATATGACAAACCCAATGTTACCATCATACTCACCAGTGAAAACCAAAGCTGTTCCTCAAACATCAAGATTAAGACAAGGGTACCCACTCTCACCACTCGTATTCAATACAGTGTGCTTAATGTCCTCACTGGAGCAATCAGGCAAGAAAAAGAAAGGAAACATAATTAGAAAGGAGGAAGAAAAATTGTCTCTATTTGCAGATGACATGATTTTATATATAGAAAATCCTAAATATTAGACAATAAAAAATGTCCAGGTGCAGGATGTAAAATTAACATATAAATGTCAGTAGCCTTTGCATACAATAACAATGAATTATGTGAAAAATAAAGAAAACAATGGCATTTACAATACTACCGAGGACAATAAAATACTTAGGAATAAACTTAACCTGGGTAGTGAAAGATCTCTACGATGAAAGCTATCCTGGGTTCATGGATCAGAGAAAATGATATTGTTAAAATGTCTAAACTACCAAAGTCCATTAATAGCTTCAATGTGATCCCTATCAAGATTCCTTTTTTTGGCAATTTTTTAAAGAAAAGAGACAGTCCTAAAATTTATGTGGAACCACGAAAGACCACAAACAGCCCTAACAATCCTGAGAAAGAACAAAGAAGGAGGCATCACATTTCCTGATTGCAAGCTATACCAATGTAAAGAGTATAGTACTGGCATAAAAACAGACAAATAGGCCCATGGAATAGAAATGACAGCTCAGAAATACACTGAAACACATACTACTAACTAATATTTGACAAGGAAGCCAAGGATACTCAAAGGAGAAAAGACAGTTTCTTCAGTAAGTGGTGTGCAGAAAATTGGATATTCACATACGAAAGAATGAAACTAGACCCCTATTTTATACCACTCATGGAAATCAACTCAAACTAGATTAAGGACTGAAATGTAAGACCTGAAAGCATAAAAATCCTAGAGGAAAACATAGGAAAAAATGTCCCTGACATGGATCGTGGCAACGATTCTCTGGATATGTCATCTGAAGCACATGTAACAAAAAGTAAAATAAACAGTGGAACTACATCATACCAGGTTTTCCACAGCAAAAGAAAGAATCTTTACAAAGATAAACAAGAGACCAAGAGGTATACAAAAAGATGCTCGACATCACCAGCCATCATGAAAATACAAATCAAAACCACAAGAAGATATCACCTCATGTGTGTCGGGCATCATCAAAAAGACAGGTAACAAATGCTGATAAGGATAGGGAAAAGGAACCCTTGTACATTGTTGGGGGATTATGCAATGGTAGAGCCACTACCATTGTTACTATTTTACTATGTAAAATAGTACAGAGGCTCCTCAGAAAACAAAACTACCATGTAATCCAGCATATCCACTTGTGGAAATATATCTAAAAGTTATCTCTTCTACCATGTTTGTAGCAGCATTATTTACAATAGCAAAGACATGGAAACAACATCAGTATCCATCATTGGATGGATGAATGAAAGTTTTGACACACACACACACATGGGAATATTGTTCAGCCATAAAAAGTGAGGGCATCCTGCCATTTGTAATAACATGGGTGGACTTCGAAGGCATTTTGCTAAGTGAATTAAGTCAGACTAAGCAAGATAAATACTGTGTGATCTCACTTTTTTTTGTAGAATCTTATGTAGAATAAATGAAGAGATCACATTTGTGGTTACCAAAAGTGGGGAAAGATGGGGAATGTCTATAGCTAACACTAACATATGATGCATATGAATTCTTTTGCTTTCTTTTTATTTTATCTATATGAGATGACAAATGCTAACTCGGGTTTCATGATAATCGACTTACAATATATGTAAGTCGCAGTGTTGTATTTCAATTACATCAATAAAATGTGGGGAAAATTACCCCAGGAAGTCCTAAAGATACTGTTTATTTTATGGAAGACATGGTGGGCTTTCTAATACCAAATAAGTGAGTCCTTGTCATCAGTGGTCCTAGTAGTTTTCCGTTTTTTCCATTTGTCTTATTTCTGCTATTTGGGGAGGGGGGGGCTATGGATAATATATACTGAACTTGATGAAATCTGTTATTTTATCTTTTCTTGCTACCATGACTGAAATTTAGAAAATATAGCACCTGTGTTTCTAAAACTTAAAATGCCTATGACACACAGTATCATCCCCCAATTCAGTGCACTTACTTGGAAATGTATTTGGGTAATGTAATTCTTTTGGATATTTGCATTTTTATCACAAACAGGCAGATTGTATTCAACCTGGGAGTCTCAGGTTCTTAAACATGATACTTCTGGGAAAGACAGTAAGGAATTAACTGAGAGAAGGTTTGATTCCAATTCCTCATTAAGAAGAGTCCCACAGGCCTTAGTTTTGAATACAGAAGAAAGAAGCATTTGTGGGGAGGTACTCTTACCTCCACAACCTTAAGGAAGACCCTGTTTTCCTCTTTGTATCTTTTCCTTTGAAAACACATGGAATTTTGTTTAGACAGTCTAGATAAATGATATTTAGAGAGAATCTCATGTAGAGTTGCCTTTTGCTCCTCAAAATCGTGAATTATGTCAAATACATTTTATATATCTTTTTTTTTTTTTTAAAGCACTTGGGGAGTACCTGGGTGGCTCAGCCATTAAGTGGCTGCTTTTGGCTCAGGTCATGATCCCAGGGTCCTGGGATCGAGCCCCACATTAGGCTCCCTGTTCCGTGGGAAGCCTGCTGGCTTGTGCTCCCTCTCTCACTGTGTCTCTCTGTCAAATAAATAAATAAAATTCTTTAAAAAAAAAAAAAAGCACTTGGTATCCTGGTTCAAGATGGTGATGGGGGAGGATCCCATACTTGTCTCCTCCCATGGACACACGGAATCTACAGCTACATACCGAACACTTTTGCTCTGAAAGAAACTCAAAAACTAGCTGAGGAGCTACTATACATCAGCTTAATGAGAAAACAAAAACCCATGCTGAAATGGATAGATGTTGAGACACAATCTTCCCCTAAGTCCCACCCTTGGCATGACAATTTATAATCTGGAGGGAACTCATAATGCTAAGCTCCTTCCTGAGGGATGAAGAGTTTGACCCCCCCCCAACATTTAGCATCTCAACTTTTAAGAACTGAACCTGGGAGACAGGCCTCCAAGACATCTAGCTTTGAAAGCCAATGGAGCTTGTGTCTACAGACTCAAGTGAACTGAGAAGTAGTTCTTAAAGTGCTCATGCAGACTCACTATGACTACACAATGGGGCCCAGTGCAGAGGCACCAGACTAAAAGGCATCTTTCTGTGAAAGACGTCTATTTGCCTATCTTTAAAGCTTTGGTCTGAGGAGCAAGCATCTAGTTTAATGCACATCAAGGGTTAACTAAAATATCCTCTGGACTACAGAAGCCAGTACATCCCATCTTTATGCTTTTGCTCTGCATTGCTCCAAGTCCTGCTATCTCCCAGAAAAGAGCTCGTGCGCACATCTGGTGCCCCAGTTTTTACAGCTGCTGCCCAGAGAATGTCCATCACCTGGTTCTGGTGGGCAATGGGGCTTGTATTCACAGATCTCATGGAACAGTCACAGGTGGAGAAACAGTATTTAATTGGCTACTACCATAGGGCACAGTGCAGAGGCAAAGATAGAAACACCCAGTCTTTCCATGAAAGAGTCCTGTTAGCCTATCATCATAGCTGTGGTCTAAGGAGAAGGCTTCTAATTAAACACACATCTGGGGTCCGTAATTCTCTCCAGATACTAGGTAGGCCAGCAGGTACCATCTTCGCACTCTTCCCCTGATTCTTCCCGGTCATCTGTATCTTTGAGAAAGGAGCTTGTGTACATCTTTAGCGCCACAGCTTTTGTGGCTGTTCCCCAGAAAAGACATCCCTTGGCAGCCTGGCTCTGCTGGTGAGGAAGGCTTATGTCCATAGGTTCAACAGGATGGTAGCAAACAAGCACTCCTTCGTGGACTATCACCCCAAGGATCACTGCACAGGGAAAGACAGAAATAGCCATGCCGTTGTTTTCCCTTAAAAGAGTTATGTTTGCATACTTTTAAAGCTGTGCCTATGGGTCCACCTTCTATTCAGACTGAATCTAGATACTGACTGAGATCCTCCCCTTCTGGGATACTGACAAGTCCTGGAATACCCTAACTGCTCTAAGTCAGTAAGAACAAAGGCTCTTTGGACAATCACATGGACTGGAGAGACAACCAATAGCTAGGGCAGGAGTAAACAGTAACTTCTATCTCCTACACGAGGCCACGGTGAAAGACTGAGAGAGGTGGCTGTTTTATCTAACACACAGAAAGTCAAGGAAAATGAAGACATGGAGGAACATCTTCCAATTGGGTAAACAAGATAAAAACCTCAGAGAAAGACCTTACTGCAACAGAAAAAAATGATTTGATAAAGAGTTGAAAATCATGGTCATAAATATGCTCACTAAGGTCAGAAAAACAATGCATGAACAAAGTGAAATTTTCTTTAAAGATTTTTTACTTATCTGAGACAGAGCAGGAGTGGGTAGGGGGAGGGACAGAGACAGAAGGAGAAGCAGACTCCCTGAGCCAAAGGCAGATGTTTAACCAACTGAGCCACCCAGGCACCCCCAAAGTGAAAATTTTGACAAAACAACAAAAAACGTAAGAAAGTACCAAGTGGAAATCACAGAACTAAAAGATAAATTAACAACTGAAGAATACAATACGGATGTTCAATAGCAAACTAGGTAAAGCAGCAGAAAAGATCAGTGTACTCAAAGACAGGACAGTGAAACTCATTCAGAGTAGCAAAAAGACAAAAAAAAGACGACGTGGTTTGAAAGACTTAAAGGATAACATCAACTGGACTGATATCTGCACTATAGGGATTCCAGAAGGAGAAGAAAGAATGGAGCAGAAAAGTATTTGGAAAAATTATGCCTGAAAAGTTTGCTAACCTGAGGAAGAAAACCGACACCCAGATTTAGGAATCCTGTGAAATTCCAAATAAGAGGAAATCCAAGAGGCCCACACCAAAACACATTATAGTTAATTTGCCAGAAGTTAAAGACAAGGAGAGAATCTTAAAAGCATCAAGAGAAAAACAACTTGTTACTTGTAAGAGAACTCCCATTAGACTATTATCAGCATATTTTTCAGCACAAACTTGGCAGGCCAGTGGAGAGTGGGACTATTCTTTCCAAGTGCTAAAGGGAAAAACAAAAAAAAGAACACAACCTCCAACCAAGAATACTCTAACTCAAAGTTGTCTTTCAGAATTGAAGGGGAGTAAGTGTTTTCCATACAAGAAAAAGCTACAGAAGTTTCTCACCACTAGACTGGCCTTACAATACAATGTTAAAGGTACTTCTTTAAGCAGAAATGAAAGGGTGCTAATTCATAACAGGGAAACATAAGAAAGTATAAATTTCACTGGTAAAGGTAAATATATAGTAAAATTCAGAATAATCTATTATTGTAATGGTACTATTAGGGTTATTAGGGTTAAAAGACAAAAGTAGTAAAAATAACTCTCTAGCAATTTGGCACAATAGCACAATGTATACACCAGATAAAAAGATGTCAATTGTGGTATCAAAACATAAAACTTGGTGGGAGAGAAAAAATATACTTTTAGAATGCATTCAACTTTAGGTTGTTATAATCTTACAATATACTGTGACAGAGAGAGGAATCTAAGTATACCACAAATCATCAAATCACAAAAGAGCAAGCAAGAGAAGAAAGCAATTGCAAAACAGCCAGAAAACAATTAATTAAATGGCAATAAGTTTATACCTACAATAATTTAAATGTAAACAGGGTAAATTCTCTAAGCAAAGGACATGGAGTAGCTAAGGATGCAAAACAAACAAAGAAAAAAACAAGATCCATCTATATGCTGCCTGCAAGGGACTTAAATGTAAAAGAATACATACAGACTGAAAAAGAAGCGGGGATGGGAAAAGATATTCAGTGGAAACCAGAAGAAAGAGTAGAGTAGCCTTACTTGTATCACACAAAATGGACTTTAAGACAAAGACTGTAATAAAAGAACAAGGAGGTCTTTATGACTATGATAAAGGTGTCAATCTAATAAAAGGATATAACATTTGTAAATATTTATGCACCCAACATAAGAGCATCTAAATATATAAAGAAAAATCTACAGACCTAGAGGGTGAAAAGGATAGCAATCTAATAACAGGGAAATTTAATACCAACATTCATCAACGGATATACCTTCCAGATAAAATCAATAGACATGTTGGTCTTAAACACCTTAGATCAGATGGATTTAACAGATAAAAACAGAACATTCTATCCCCAAGCAGAATATATATTACTCTCAAGCACCCATGGAACATTCTCTAAGATAGATCATTAGGCCACAAAACAAGTCTTAATACATATAACAAGACTTAAATCTTATCAAATGTCTTCTCCAACTACTATGGCACGGAACTATAAATTTAATTAAATGATGAAATCTGAAAAATATATAAATAGTTAAAGATTAAACATGCTCCTGAACAACCAGTAAGTCAAGGAAGAAATCAAAAGGCAAATCAAAAACATTTTGAGACAAATTAAAATAGAAATATACCAAGAGTTATGGGTTAACGCAAACGCAGTTCTAAGAAGGCATTTTATAGTGATACTCACTTGAAGAAAAAAAGGAGTGTCTTAAATAAACAACCTAACATTATGCCTCAAGGAACTAGTAAAAGGAGAACAAACTAGGCCAGAGTTAGTAGGAAAGAAATAACGATCAGAGAAGAAATGAGAGACTAAAATGACAATAAAAAGATCAATGCAACTAAGAGCTGTTTTTTTTTTTAAATATACAAAACAAACCTTTAAATGTCCTCATCCAGAAAGAGAGAGTACTCAAATAAAATGAGAAATGAAAGAAGACATGTTATAACTGATACCACAATAATAAGCAATGTGAGAGACAATTATTTGCTAACAATTTGGACATGCTAGAAGAAATGGATAAATTCCAAGAAACATAAAACTTGCCAAAAAAGAATCACGGACAGAAAATCTGAACAGACCAATTATTAGTAAGAAGATTGAATCAGTAATCAAAAACCTCTCCACAAATAAAAGTCCAAGATAAGATGGGTTCATTGGCATATTCCACTAAACATTTGAAGATGAATTAATATCAATCCTTCTAAAGCTCTTCTGAAGTACAGAAGAGAGAAATCTCCAAACTCATTTTATGAAGTCAGTATTATGTTGATACCAAAACCAGACGAGGACTCCACAAGAAAAGAAAATTACTGCTCAATGTCCCTGTGAACATAAGTGCAAAATTCCTAACAAATTATTATTGATTTCAGTTTGATAATACATTGAAAGGATTATATACCATGATGAAGTGGGAATTAATCCAGGAATGCACGGATGGTCCAACATCTACAAATTAATCAATGGAATATACCATATTAACAAAACGAAAAACAAAAAAAAAATGGTATTATCCTCTCACTGATTACAAAAAAAGCATTTGAAAAATTTCAACATTCAATTATGACAAAAACTCTCAACCAGGGCATATAGAAGGAACATATATCAACGTAATGAAGGCCGTATAAGACAGCCTACAACTAACATCATACTCAATTATGAAAAGCTAAAGAACGAAGCATTCTTGAAGAAGAACCAAGTAGGAAGCATTACTCTTTTTGATTTCAAACTATATTGCAAAGTACTGTGGTATGGGCATGAAAACAGACACATAGATTGATGGAATAAAGAACACAGAAATATAGCCACACATATATTGTCAATTAATTTATGGCTAAGGAGTCAAGAACATAAAATGGGGAACGGACCATCTCATCCATACATTTTTTTTCTGGGAAAACTGGACAGACACATACAAAATAATGGAACTCAACCACTGTCTTCATCATATGCAAAAATTAACTCAAATTGGATTAATGAGTGTAAGACCTGAAACCATATAATTCCTGAAGAAAACAGTTGACAACCTCCTTGACATCAGAATTGGTGACGATTTTTTTAATCTGATTCCAAAAGCAAATGCAATACATGCAAAAATAAAAAAATGAGTTTCCATCAAACAAGAAAGCTTCTGCACAAAGGAAACTATCAACAAAATTAAAAGGCAAACTTCTGATTGAGAGAAAATATTTCCAAGTTATATATTTGTTAAGTGGTTAATATCCAAATTATATAAAAATTCCTACAAGTCAGAAGGAAAAGAAACACAAAAAAATTAAACTTAAAAAAATGGTCATAGATTGTGAATATACTTTTTTCCCCTAAGAAGATATACAGAAAACCAACAAGTACATGGAAAGGTTCTTCACTAATCTTCAGGTAAATACCAATAAAAACAATTATAAGTATCACTTCCTACATATTAGAATGTTTATAATATGAAAGACAAGACACAATCAATGTTGGAGAAGATGTAGAGAAAAGGGATCTTGTACACTGTTGGCAGGAATGTCAAGTGATACAGCCACTATGGGAAACAATATGGAAGTTCCTCAAAACATTAAAAATAGAACTACCAAATGATTCAACAATTTCACTTCCTATATTTACCCAAGGAAAATAAAAACAATAGCTCACAGTTGCATCCCCCTACATTCATCGCAGCGTAATTCAACTACATCAAGACATGGAGGCAACGTAAGTATCCATCAATAAATGAATGAATAGATTAAACAGTGCACACACACACACACAATGGGATGTTATTTAGCTATAAAATATAAAGAAATCTTTCCATTTTCAACAACATGGTCTTAACTTAAGGACATTATGCTAAAGGAAACATCAGAGAAAGACAAGATCTCATTGTAATTGGAGCCTAAAGGCAAAAAAAAAAAAAAAAAAAAAAAAACGAAAGAAAGAAAGAAAGAAATTAGCTCATAGATACACAGAGCAAATTGATGTTTCCCAGAGGCAGGAGGTAGAGATGGGTGACATGGATGAAGAGGGTCAAAAGGAAGTGAGTCATGAAGATATAATGCTCAGCATGGTCACTATAATCAGACTATATTGCGTATTTGAAAGTTGCTCAGAGTAAACCTTCAAGTTCTCATCACTAGAAAAAACTTGTAACTATGTATGTAAATATGTAATACAAAAAAATCAATATGTTGTGCACTAGAAATATGTTATATGTCAGTTATACCTCAATAAAAAAAGAATTGATAATATATAATGTACAAAATTGCATGATATTTGTTCTGGGCCTTTGTAAGTGAAGCAAAGATTTTCAGGAATTTACAAAGCAAATTTAGGCCTCTTTGAACAGTGCTGTTTATATAGATGATACAACCTCCCATACATACAAACACACATGTATAATTTGTTTGACCTAGACACTGGTAGTTATAATATCTTAGATACCATGACCGTGTACATCTTAAGAGTCTATGTTCTTATTAAAACCTTTATCATGTATTAAATGCATCAGCATTCTTGGACAAATTCTATTTCTTCCCTATCTCAAAAATGACCATCAGATATTAAAGATCCATTATAATGCTTAAGAAATATAGGAAAATATTCAAACCTTCAACATTATAAAAAAAACACTGCTTAACATTTTAAATGAATGTATATGTAAAAGAGACTTGAGCAAAATTAAATCAATATATAAAATTGAGTACATATTCCAATTCAAAGTCCATAGAAAATACTGTATATATATTTTAATGGAAATTAATTCTGTATTGCTGATCTAATTTAGGGTAATTTTAGCGGCTTTGATATAAACTAAGTAATATTTCATTGACTTCATATAATTCAAGTTTATTTCTTGCTTATGCAACAGTACAGTGTTGTTGCACATGCTCTCGGTTGGTTAGGTTCATTGGCCCACTAGATAATTCAGGTAACTTGGCTCCTATATTTGTTTCTGCAATTCCCTGGAGGTAAGCTGTCCCCTACAACCAGCTGTTGTATGCAGAAAGAGAAGATGGAAAAGATACACTTGAGTTATAACCATCTTCATAACATATCAGTTCATGTTCCTTTGGAGAGAAACATATGTATGATCTAGATGCAACATGCTTGGGGAATACTGTCCCTGGGGGGCAGCTATATCTCACCAACAACTTTAGATCATGTGAGGGGGGCCATTTCTGTTACATTAGTGATTTAAAAAAAACATTTTCACAAAGTACTAGAAATGATATGATGTGCATAAGTTAGAAGGTGGACATAAAGAGAGTGAGGAACAGAACCAAAGGCTAAAATCTACACTGGATAGGACTTCAGTGAGAGGAGGCAGTAATTAGAGAGGCAGTCGACTCATTATGTGAGGTGGTAGAGAAAAGGTAGAACTGGCTTAGTGACCAGGGTGACTTGATGAGAACCACGGTAGTAATGGGTCATTCAGCCCTCATAGTTTAACCAGTGCTAGCCTTCCCAAGGCCAGTAAGAACCAAGATGAAGTGAGGGTGTCCTTGCCAAAAAATCTCCTCACCAGGGTAGTCACAATCACTTGAAGCAAAATTTCTTAAAGGGATCCAATTACACACGTAAGCTAGCAGAAAATGTGAAGTATGAACATGATCTCCAAAATAAATAGCATCATCTCAGAAATCAAGTACAGAATAGAGGCACAAAATTCAGTGAACAGGATAATCGACCCAAATACAAACAAAATCGGTATGGTAAGACTTTCAGTATAATTAATCCCCAGAGAATTGCAGCAGCACATAACATATATATATATATATATATATATATATATAATCAATATTTAAACATCTTATAAATTAACTTTGGATTGGGACATAAATGTCAACAGATAGGAACAGAAATGGGCACTGTGGAAAAGCTAGAGTATTCAAACTACAGCTTTAACCCACTTAAAAATGAGAAGGAACTCAGAGGGCAGGGAAAACATCCCAAGCATATGCTGGTCACAAAAGGCACACATACCTATTAAAGAATATAAAACTGGAGAGTTCAGTAAAAGCAGATAAGACCTATCAAGAAATTTAATACTAAAAGTTATTATAGTGTTCATTATTATTTTCTGAGGAATCACATTAAAGGAGAAATTCAAAAAGAGGTATTAAAGTTATAGTCCACCAGAATATATGAAAATACATAATCTTTAATATACTAAGAAGAGCTTCAAAATATAACTCTTAGACATCAGAAGACTGTAAAGAGAAGATGGCAAGTCCTCAATGAATGGACACACCTCTCAGAAATTGACAATTTGATGGGATGCAAATTGATATGACAGTTCTTCAAAAAATTAAAAATAGAACTGCTATGTGGTTGAGCAATCCCAATTGCAGGTATATATCCAAAGGAAATTAAACCAGGATTTCAAAAAGAGCCATTCACTCCCATGTTAATTGTAACATTATTCACAATAGCCAAGGTATGGAAACAACCTAAGTGTTTGTGAGTAGATGAATGGATAAAGAAAATGGGTGTATATACACATGTAAATATATATACATATATATATATATATATATACATATATACACACACACACACACACATAAATACACAATGGATTATTATTTCACCACAAGAAAGAAGGAAATCCTGTCATTTAAGACAACATGGATGGACCTTGAGAGCATTATGCTAAGTGAGATAAGCCAGATGAAGAAAGACAACTACTGTATGAGAGCATTAAGTATGTAAAATCTAAATAAGCTGAACTCATAGAAACAGAGAGTAGCCAAGGGTTCGGGAGATGGGAGACCTAGAGAGATATTGGTCAAATGGTATAAACTTGCATTAGAAGATGAGTTAAGTTCTGGAGATCTAATGGACAGAATAGTGAATATAGTCAACTATAATTTATTATATACTTAAATTTGCTAAGAGATTGTACAACAAAGTTCTCACCACAAACACAAATGATAGTTATGTGAGATATAGAGGTATTAGCTAACACTATGGTGGCAATCATATTACAATATATAAATGTATCAAATCAACATATTTTATACCTTAAACTTACACAAAGTTATATATTCATTATAGTTAAATAAAAAATAATTTAAAGTTCACGAGTCATCATACACAAAAAAGAAACTGACAATTTAAGTAGAAAAAGTGTGTAAGTATTTAAGTAGGATAATTGATCAGCCAGAGTTAAAAGATAATAAACAGGACTTTACTCAAGAAGTTTATGTGTGTGTGTGTGCGTATGTGTTTATGATTTCCTAATATATTGAAATTTCCCACATTCTGACTTAATAGACTACAAAGGAAATCTTAATAGATTCCAAACAACAGGGATTGACAAAATAATTAACAAAAATCTCAGATCTGTCTCCACAAATATTCCCACATAAAGGAAAAAATCTAAATGATTAATAAATTATGCAGAAAATTAAAATTACAATTAGTAACTATTGAGAAACAGTGGACACTGGAGAACATTATGAATAAAACCTGCCATGAGTCACCAAAGCAAAATATAAATATGTAACTTTAAAAACATGCAAAAGCTATGGAATTCCTTTTAAATGACCAAAAGTTCCTACTAATAAAGCTAGGAAAACAAAAAAATATTAAACTCAAATACATTAAGAATTCATAAAATAGAAACAGAATACAAACTAGAATTGATCAATAAACCTAAAATGTGGTTATTTGAAAACATCAGTAAATAAAACAAACCTTTGGACAGTCTGACCAAATGGTTTAGGGAAGAGAGAGGAAACAAGGATTAAGAACACTGGGGTACATAAGTATAGATTCAGAGATTTCAAAAAGTGTGAGATTAATATGTACTTTATACAAATATGTTTAAACATAGATGAAAATAATTATTTTCTAGGGAACCATAAGTCACCAGATTCATGAAGTATAATCCCAGGAGACCAATAACTATAGAAGACAAAAGATATTTTCCTATCAAGAACACCAAGCCCAACAGTTTAATTTTAACCAAAATGCCAATGAACAAATAATTCTCTGTTAAGTAAATACTCTACTACAGAAAAGAAAAGGCAGTAGGGAGAGACAGAGAAGTTTATTTAGCAAATTTGATGAAACTACCATAATGCTAATGTAAGCCTGAGCAAGGATAATTCTCAAAAAAAGCTAATTTTATACAAAGATAGATGTGAAAATCCTTAATATAAGATAGTGTTATTAAAATATACTGTTGTTTATAAAAACGTTGTTAAAAGAATAATGCATTATGACCATTATTATAGGATTATCTCGGTTTAATGTAAGAAAATTTATTAATATAATTACATAAACAGATTAAAAAAGTACAATTATGACTGTCTCAATAGGTCTCGCAAACGAAGTTGATAAAACTCAACCCTTACTCTATTTAAAAAACTCTTAGCAAACTGAATAAAAGGAAATTTCCTTGATTTATAAGCTATTCAACAGAAATATTCAGCACGTGATACTGAATTAATACACATTACAAGCATTACCAATCAATGCAGGAACAAGACAAGGCTGACCACTTAAAAGCTATTCTTCAGGGCGCCTGGGTGGCTCAGTGGGTTAAGCCTCTGCCTTCTGCTCAGGTCATGATCTCAGGGTCCTGGGATGGAGCCCTGCATCGGGTCTCTGCTCAGCAGGGAGCCTGCTTCCCCCTCTCTCCCTGCCTGCCTCTCTGCCTACTTGTGATCTCTCTCTGTCAAATAAATAAATAAAATCTTAAAAAAATAAAATAAATAAAAGCTATTATTCAACAGTGTACTGAGGGTACATGCAGCAGGAGAAGTTAAATCAAAGATGATACTCAGAATGATGTTACTTTCAACTTCGTGGACGAGAAGATAATTTACTTAAGAATTCCAAGAAAACCATTAAAAAATAACTTTTAGTTAATAGGAAGTTAAGGCAATATCTAATATCTACAAAAAATTTAGTAAGAGCTACACCCAAAATAAAATTTTACCTGATTTACATCTTCGTTTTCTCTTTATATTGTTATTCATTTAACTTTTGAAAAAGTTAATTTGCAAGTGATAAAAATATTTATGTTCCAAATTTTACAGGTGTAAAAAGAAAGCTTACTACTGATAATGGCCAATAAGTGTGTTTTATAAGCTCAAATAAAAAGAAAATATAGAGTTATTATTTTGGAATGGAAATTTAAGAATGATCCTGATGAGGATATTTTAGAAGTTACAAATGGTCAGTTTTGTCTGTTCTTGAACTTGAAATGAGTAAGAGAAAAATCACTACTATAAATAATTTCATTTCACAGCATAATTTTTTTTGTAAATATTTTGCTTTTCAGTTATCTCTGAAGAAATATAAAACAGATCTCTTATCTGTATTTGTGTTTGTGTTAAACAATGGGCATTTTTAATTTTGTAATGTACGGTAGTCTAGTAATGTCTAGGGACATCTTATTCTGTATCATTCACAAACATAACTCCAAAGTTATAAATGTAAAACAAAGCATTGCCCTAGAAAGTGAACACTGATTAAAGTCACAATGTGCTCTTTTGTGATAGTGTTTTTAATAAAATATTATCAGTGGTAAAATGTAAATAAAAAAGTAAATTGCTTCATTCATCATGTATTTTATGCAGTTAAAATGAATGAACTCTCCTTTGAGAAAACATTTGACTAAGCAAAATAATGGTTATGAGTTTGAGAAAATGTTTAATGAACTTGCTGGTTAAAATGCAGTTGTTATTTTACAGCCTATTATTGTATGTTTTAAATTAATTGAGGGTTCTTTGCTCAGAGACTTCCATTTTTTTTTTTCTGTTTCCACTTAATATACCAAAATAAGTGATCTTAGTAACTCAGGTGGATGCCAGGAAGTTATTAGGTGGGGAAACGCAGTTGACCTAACAGTATGTGGCTGAAAGACTATATCCATGATTCTTCATATTCATTTGTCTGGTGTCAGTTCAAAGGCAAAGAAGTTGCCAATTACAAAACATGACTGTTCCTCAGACAGTTCATATTATAGGCATTGTGATTGATAGTCATCTCTATTGTTTTGAAATACACCTATTTACTATATATATATATATATATAGATATAGATAGATAGATAGATAGATAAAAGTTTAAATGATATTGTTGTCCACATATTGAAATATTTGAGGTAACATATATACCCATTTGCTGAAGACAACAGGAAAAGATGCTTATTTTAAAAATGTGAGCCTTATGGTGGTTTTACTAATAGTAGTAATAGTATATAGTAATAGTTGCCAAAATCTGAAACTAACCCAAGGTGTCCTTCAGGAGGAGAATGGATGAACTGAGGTTTATCCAGACAAGAGATTATTAAAAAATGGGAAAAAGTAAACCATTAAACTATGAAAAGATATGGAAGAAACTTAAAGAAACTTACGAAACTTAACGCATGTTACTAAGCAAAAGAAACCTATCTGTAAAGGCTATATTATCCTGTATGATTCCAAGTGTATGACATTCTGAAAAAGGCAACAACTATGGAGACAGTAAGAAATCACTGGTTGCTAGGGGCTAGGGAGAGGCAGAAATGAATAGGTGAAGCACAGGTTTTTAGGGCAGTATAACCCCTAGGTGTGATACTATAATGGTGGATACATGACTTTACACATTTGTTCAAACCCACAGAATGTACAATACTTAAACTCTACTGTAAACTACAGACTTTGAGTGATAATGGGTCCATGTAGGTTCATCAGTTCTACCGAATGTACCACTCTGTTGGGAGATGCTGATAGTGAGGGAAGCTATGCATATGAGGGATGCATGAGAAATCTCTGTATGTTCTATTCAGTTTGCTACAAACCTAAAACTGCGCTGTAAATTCAATTAAAAAAATTTAAGCCTATGTTAACGGCTCTAATATTTAAAGTAAAGCCTAATCCTGGGAGATAGTTCTAAACCATGGCAAACCTATCATACGACTCATTAAATGAACTGATACCAGGTCTGTCCCTCCATGAAAAATTGTATTTTCTTCCTCCACCTGGTAGGAATTTAGTAGACACGATGCAGTGTTTGGTTAAGCTAAAGAGTACACAAAATGGCAACTTAGACAAAGAAAATATGAAGTGTCTTGGGAAGGGCTAATCTTAAAAACAATAATAGATTATAGCCACAGACATGTTGAGTGAGCACATTTCCTATTAAAATAGTTTGTGTAGAGCATATAATGTGTTATCTCAACATGGAGAGAGAGCAGAAACGGATAGTTTGCATTTAGAATTATGGGTTTGAATCTAGAGCTGCCTCAGTTTTGTTTTCTGTTGTTTTTTTTTTAATCTTGGGCAAATCAGCTTATATCTTAACCAATCATTGCCCTTCCTTCGTTTACAGTAAAGTATGAACAACGTAGACATGAATATTATTTAAGTGAGTATAACTGGAAGGAGTATATAGACAAAAATTAACTCAGAGGATCAAGATTTCTGAGCATGAACCTGACATTCCCTTGCAGTTCAGGTCCTATGGGACAAGTTCATTATCTGATGCATGGTAGAAGCTAAAAATACATATGAGTAAAAAGTAAAATGGGGAGACAAGAAAGTACATACTAAATAACAGTTACATTGTAAAAGTTTGTGTTCAGCTCCTTAAAAACATACATCTATACTGATATCTGCAGCTACTATGCATCTTTATAGTTTAAAATACACAAATAAAATAAACTGTATAACTTTTTCCAAAATGTCTTCAGTATATGACTAGTAAAATTGGACCTTTGATATGTTCTGGCTATTATTTTGTATCATATAGATATTCAAGAATTTGTTCCTTCGTTCACTCAACATTTAAGTGCCAGTAATGCTAGGTTATCAGGATAAAGCCTTAAACAAGACAATGCCCCCGTCTTCTTGAAGTTTATATTCCAAAGCAAAAAGGTGACATTGATAGTTCTAATTTCAAATCTCTTTGATCTCTCAGATATCACATAACATAAAAATTGTGTGGCAGTATATTTAGAATCTCAAAAGTATGCTTTAGAAAAAAAAGTATACTTTAGAATATTTATTTTTAGGGACACTTGGGTGTCGATTAAATGTGGGATTCTTCGTTTCCCCTCAGATCATGATCTCAGGGTTGTGACATTGAGCCCCCTGTTGGGTGCTGCACTTGGTGTGAAGCCGCCTTAAGATTCTTTTTATCCCTTTCCTTCTGCCCCTGCCCCCTCAAAAATTTTTTAAATTTATTTTTAAATATATATACAATAAAATTAACTTTTTAGTGTACAGTTCCCTGAGTTTAGAAAAATGCATACAGCTATTTAACTACTACTACAATCAAGGTATGGTTTTATCACCCTCCCCCAAAAAAAAATCCCTTGTAAAAAACAAACTTCAGTAAAGATTTGGAGTTTTACAAAGAATATAAAAATTTAGTGTAAAAACTATCCAAGTGACTCATAAAAGTATAATTAAGTTGCATTAAGTGTAGTCTTCAGGCATATTTACCTTCAAGACACAACCATCAGTGCAAAGTAACTCAAAGTAAAACAAAAACGGGATACAGTCTTAGTAAATACAGCAGGGTCTTAACTAAGCAAAATGAAATCTCACTACCCCAGGCAACTGCAGAATCATGACCTCACTCCTCCATCTCCTTTTCTTGGTCTGCATAATCTATCTTTGTGGCTGTCTGAGCAACTGCGCACTCTGTGGTGATGCCTGCTCCAACCATCAGCCCATGGGTCCACATGATGTTACAGACTCTGCACCGTCATGGACCTCACATGCACAAATTCAGATCCCAAATTCCAAGGAAAAGAATTAGACATGGCCAGAGCAGTGAATGATGTTACACTCCGTTACATGGTTTACAGTCTATAGATGGGTTTGGCAGTCTCCCACGTCTTTGCAAAGACACCTTAGCAAGAAGCGTAATAGGAGAAGGAGTAATACCAGTAATAACAACAATACTAAAACCAAAATACCAAGATCAAGAACATGCTGTATTTTAAAGATACTGTCTAGAACATAGCTGTTACAGTCCAATAAGATACTATCTCAGACAAAGGAGAAATTATCAGAACCAGGGAAAGTGAGGAACTCTATTACGGTCAAACTAAAAGGACAAAGAAAGAAGGATCCCAGCAATAATGACCAATGCTTAAATAAACCAGCAATGTTTAGAATCTTGAGCACTGAGACAGACCTACAGATTATCTGCAAGAAGTTTTGGGGATAATCACAAAAAAGTAGGATAAGAATTTAACTTGAACACATTAAAAAATACCATTTTACTAAATGGCATTGACCATGCTAATAAAACATTAATGTTTAAAGTGAGTTTCCAGACAATCCAACTTATATTCATGACATTAGATTTTTGAGATTGCTAGGAGCAGTTGATGAAACAATCTGTTTATGTTTCCATTATGACACACATCTGCCATACTGGACTAAAATGCCAGCACCACCTTCAATTCAAGTTGTATATCCTATTTCTTTTGGTCCTAAAGATCTTGATAAGGCAATGGCATAAATGCTGTTACCAGTTATATTGTCAAATGTCCAGGAAGAAAACAAACAAACTAGAATCAGAAACAAAATAGAAAGATGCATTTTCTTTTTCATGAGATCCAAGGTGATAGAGATAGGCAGAATGCATTTACTCCTTTTACCCAAACCAAACCAAACCATGATTCTGTTTGAAAGCCAGAAAAAAAAAAAAAAGTGGGAAACGTTAAAAACTAGAATGTTTATGAGGTATTTGTTTAGAATCAAAATAAGTATTATTAGTTTTATGAAAATGAATCCTGACTCAGTAAAATAGAAAGAACTCATAGCCAAAGAGTCATTTTATATATCCATATTTATATTCATTATGTAGATTAAAAATTATAGACCATCTGTCAGGTTCTCCTCTTTTAGCCTCTGTGGTTCTTCATACCATGAAGTAAAATCTATTCACGTCCATGGGCATGTCCACACGTGTGCGCGCGCACACACACACACACATACACAGCAGCAAATTATGTTTTGTTATTTTCCAAACACAGCCTGATAATATTGAAATCAATCATGGACCAATAAATCTACAATGAATACTTGCAGTGTGTCAAAGAGTCACAGAAAATAATCAAAATTAGTACCAAAAAAAAAAATCCTATGTTGTTGAAAGGAGTTGGGCTAAAGCATCTATAATCCCAGATTAGAAAATCATAGGTCAAAAAAAAAAAAAAAAAAAAGAAAATCATAGGTCAGTGTAGAGAGTATAATCTATAATATGGAATAAGGAAACTTGCAAAAATATATCTGTTCTATTGCCAAATGATCCAACTTTTATAGGAAAAGTGGCTGTTTTCCATTCTCAATGCACACTGAGGACTCTGATTAGATATTTGCAGCTACAGTCAATGTAATGGACATAGTCTTTAGAACTTCAGAAAATGGATTGCGAACTATATTTCTTGCCAGTTTTGATAGAAAATATGTGCAGGAGATACAAGTTTAATCTTGTACAAGTTGAATTCCCTATTATTCATTGGCTAATTACTCATTCTGTGGTAATCCAGGTCTGTGGCTTCTCCTCTTTTTTCTCTCTGGCTGCCTGCCTGCCTTTGGCCATTTCACAGTTCATTAGCACCTTCAACATCTGATCAGCAGAAGAACATAGACATGACTCAACTCACTCAATTTTATAGTTTTCTATCACTGGGACTAAAGATTTGGTTGCAATTGAAACTAATACTTAAAGTAGAATTAAGAAGTTTTTTTTTTTAATTTCAAAGAATCATTTTCTATGTTATCAGAAATACTCAGAAGTTGATTACAATGAGTTTGTATAACTAAGTAGTTTTTAGAATTTTTTTTCTGTTGAAATTCTTTTTCTTATGTAGTTATCCAGTGTTCACTGGTTTTCTATATTAAGTAGACACCTGACGGACATAGAATGTGCTGGATTAAAATCTAGGAAAGAACGCACTACGTTAAATGTAAAATCATCGATAATCCCCTATTAATGGCTTTCTTTCAAAGCAAATGAATAGTCAATAACCAAATTTCAAGAGTAATTATGTATATTTATACATACACATATAAAGAAGTAAATACTATGCGGTAATATATGTCATACTGATCATGTTTTCTCCAATGCAGTTCTTATATATTTGCAGGTCATTTACATGCTATTTGTATGTATATTAGTCTCATATTCTAAGATTCACATTTTTTCAAATATATATTTTTAATTAAGATGAATACTTGCACAGCATTTGGTATTGGTTCTTTTTCTAAAAAATGAATGCTTATTTAAATATTTATTTAAACAGGTTTGTTTCTTTCTACAGAAAACCTATTAAATAATTTTATATTAAAATTAAAAGGACAAGCACAAGTGACTTCATTCATTTAAGATTCAGTTTCCAATGAATTTATTGTGAGATTTAAATGAGAAAATGTGTATCATGTATTGATTTAATGCCTAGGGCATAATAAAAAATCAGCAAATAGCAACTTATTAAGATTATATATATATTTATGCATGCTTATTTGTCTTTGCTTAAGGTTTCAGGATAGAAAATTCTCACAATGCTACTTTTGCCTATTGCACACATGCCACTCTAACATTCTCTCAAAGGATGCGTATTCCATTTATACTATATACAGGGCTCACCCATGCACTTAAGCAGTGTGGAAAATCTACCTTTAAGAAGGCTAGAGTATGAATACCCGAGTTCTAGTTTTGACTACTAGTTTTGGAAAGAACTTGAACAAAGCATTTGACTTGTCAGACCTTCAAAAAATGGTCCTACCTGCCCTGTAATCTAACAAGGTTATATGATATCATATAACTAAGAACGGTTTGTAATCCACCAAGAGATATTAAAATGGAAATGTTAGTATTACAAAGACAAACGACCCATAAAAAGCAGTTTAAATTCTATTCTATTCTATAAGCTTCTAGGGATTTGTGAGCACTAAAGGGACGAGGGTAGTAATAAATTCTAAGAGAAAGATGGCACTTGTTTGCTATTGAAGAAATCTGGTTAATTTAGTAAGAGAGGTGGGGAAGCCCAGCAAACCAAGTCTGGTAAATGCATCTATCATAATGTTTTCAATTAAGACTTATTCATGGACGAAACTCAAATCTGCCTCTATTTTTCTCATATCATAATTTGCAATTAATTACAGGATATAGCCACTTACATATTCAGTCTTATACCTGATTTTCCACATGCCAGTTTCCTGATCACCAGGGCCAAGGAAAGTGCCATGATCAAACATAGTGTAAAATGCAAATTCATTAGGCCTAGTATTAACTTGCCCTCCCCCAACTCACTAACTCCATTTCTCATCATTTCATTACTCCACTCTTTTCTGCAACCTTATTAACATATTTTAAAATTCTTTCTTCTCTTTCTACAATACTCCCTCTCATAGTCACACTTCACATTCCTAATAGCGATCTCTGGACAATGGGTCACTTCACTTCTTGTCAATATTACCTCAACATATAGAAACCCAAAGTTGGCCTCATATCATTTGGAGGATCTATCCAAACATTTTGTTACCAACTTATCTTGACTCTTACCAGACCATTCTTCTGAGATCAGAGAGTCTTACTTTTCATAAAGGAGTAACTTAAGTTAGGTGTTTCTTACTTCCCACTCCATGAACCTTCTCTGTGTTTCTGGATATTTAGTGCCTTATTCCCTTGGTAAAGCATTAGTTGATGAAATTTGGTCAAATGAGATCTCTCCAGAATATATATATATATTTTAAAAGATTTTATTTACTTATTTGACACAGAGAGAGAGAGAGATCACAAGTAGGCAGAGAGGCAGGCAGAGAGAGGGGGGGAAGCAGGCTCCCTGCTGAGCAGAGAACCCGATGCGGGGCTCCATCCCAGGACCCTGAGATCATGACCTGAGCCAAAGGCAGAGGCTTTAACCCACTGAGCCACCCAGGCACCCCCTCTCCAGAATATACTTAAAGACACATTATGATAGTCACACCTCTATGATTTACTTATCCAATGCTATCCTCATTCTTCCCTTATCTCCTCATCTAGTTCATGTATCTTACCTGTCTTCAGAATACATGCTGTTTCATATCTTTATCTTCTCCCATTTTTTTGTGTGCACTTAGATGTATACAGTTAAGGCAAGAATGAGTCTTACTTGGATTTCTTGAGGATGCTTTGTTTTTTATGTATCCTAGAACTCCTCACAAAGAGTTGGGGTCAAAGTAGGCACTCAATAAATGTTAGTTGATTTGACTGAATGAGAATGACGAAGTACTTGAGCTGGACTACGTAAAAAAAAGTATTTACGTGGGAAAGCAACTTGATGGATAATTGGATGACTGAAAAGGAAGGACAAGTGAAAGACAGTGGGGGAGTCTGAGAGAGGGGAAGTGAGTATGATTAGGAAGAGAACAAAAGAATAATGGACATTAAGAAAGGAAATATTCTCTGAAAGAAGGTCAAAATGTCCAAGCAGATGATACAGCATTAGACAATCCATGTATCTCCTTTTTATTTTCTTTTTAAAATAGAACATCTTTCTCCAGCCTGTTATTTTAAAAATCTTTAATTAATACATGCTATGTTCAATAAATGATAATAAAATATGTGAATGAAAATTCTTTAGAAAAGAAAGGTCATTTGGATTTATTTTTTAAATGTGAATTTATTACTATCCATTTTCAAGAAAGAAAATTAAACTGAAATAGGATTTTTTTGTAAAAAATCATTTTTTTTTTTTTTACAAAGAGAAGTAAATTGCTGAGCACCAGGAAGTATCACTACGTAATGGAGATGTTCATTTTTATAAAATTTTCATAATTATAAAGATAAAGAGGACAAAACACATGAACACAAAAACACACACACACAAAAACAAACACACACACACGTTATACCGACAGCTTCAACGTGCAAGATTGGTAAGTCTGAAACTTCACTCAGTTATGTTATTATACCAAAAAAAAAACAATAAGTAAAAAGAGTACGTTACACTCATTCTTTCAATGAAATTAAGATTTGAAGCACTGTAACAGTAACTATGTTAAGAATGAATACTAGAAGATAAATGGAGGCGATTTCCTATTAAACATTTTGTACATCAGTTTATTAAAATATCTTTTATGTAACATGAAGATCTCTGTTTCGAGTTATTGATCAATTATAATTATTAGGTTACATAGTATCTATTCTGAGTCCAATTTTGGATATTTTCTTCGAGATTTAAAATGGAATTAATATGACTGATATAGGAGGGGCACCTGAGTGGCGCAGTCAGCTAAGCATCCACCTCCTGATTTCAGCTTAGGTCCTGATCTCAGGAGCGTGAGATTGAGCCCAGTGTCAGGCTCCACACACAGCTTACTTGAGACAGTCTCTCCATCTGGCCCTTTCTCCATGATCTCCGTCTCTCTCAAATAAATCTTTAAAAAAATATGACTGACATCTGAGAAATATGTCACAAATTCTTTTTTACTAAAATCTCATTATACAAATAAAAACAAAAACACAGACGCAACTCCACCAACAGTGAATTAAATTGATTTACGTGTCTCCTTTTTGTTGTATTTGATGAGCTTTTAAAAAAATTTTTTATGTAAAAAAAAAAAAGAATTTTTTTAAAGATTTAATTATTTGACAGAGCGAGCGAGTGAGAGACGGAGAGCAAGCACAAGCAGGGGGATGGGCAGACATGGGAGAAGCAGTCTCCCTGCCGACCAAGGAGCCTGATGGGAGTTCAATCCCAGGACCCTGGGATCATGACCCGAGCTGAAGGCAGCTGCTTAACTGACTGAGCCACCCAGGTGCCTCAAAACAAAGCAATTTTATATGGACAAAATTACATACTATTCTGCCTTTTTACTATATCCAATATTATAAGGAAATTTATGTTATTTTAATTAAACTATTATTTTGGAGTTAACATATGATTCAGCAATTCCACTCCTATGTATATACCTGAGAGAACTAAAAACATGTGTTCGTACATGACTTTTGATGACTTTTATTCGTACAGAATAATTCAAAGTAGTCGAAAATAGAAATGAGAAATTTCCATCAGCCGATGAATGAATGAATACAATGTGTTACATCCATGCAAAAGAATATTATATGACATAAAAAGAAATGAAAAACTGCTCTGTGCTGCAACTTGGATTAACCTTTAAAATACTATGCCTAATGAAAGAAGCCAAGCATAAAAGGTCATGTGTGATTCCACTATAGGAGTGTCCAGGAGAGGCAAATACACGGAGACAAAAAGTAGATGAGCCATTGTCAGAGACTAGAGGGAGGGAAAGGACTGATTGCTAGTGGGTGTGGGATTTCTTTTTAGGGTGACAACAGGTTCTGGAATTAGATAGTAGGAACAGTTGTACAGTACTGTGAATTCACAAAAGCCATGGAATTGTACACTTCATAATAGTGAATTTTATGATGTGCAAACTAGAAAAATCTAAGAACAGTACTATTTGTTTAGCTTCATTGTTTGAATCTGGTAAAGTTTGCAATATTTTTCCTACTTTGGAATTTTCTTAAATTCAGGAAATTAACTTTATCATTCATTACATTATGTATTAATTCTTTTAAACTATTGCTTGCACAGCTTTTACTATGGCATACAAGCAAGTGTGGTAATTTCTGTCCTTATGAATAGGTGGCTAACAGTGGCAAAAGATCTTGAACATGTTATTTCTATACGTCCCCCTCAAAAGTGAAAACATGAAACATCATCTGAATTTACAAATGAAAAGTACAATATCTATCATGTTGTACCAAGAAAAGAAAAATAAAGGATTGTAAATATAGATATTTTGGAATAGAAAAATAAGAGGTAAAAAAAAAAAAATAAGAGGGGGTGCCTGGGTGGCTCAGTGGGTTAAAGCCTCTGCCTTCGGCTCGGGTCATGATCTCGGGGTCCTGGGATCGAGCCCCACATCGGGCTCTCTGCTTAGCGGGGAGCCTGTTTCCCCCTCTCTCTCTGCCTACTTGTGATCTCTCTCTCTCTGTCAAATAAATAAATAAAATCTTTAAAAAAAAAATAAAAGGTGACAATAAGACTTCTACCTAAATTTATTGCCTTGATATTTTCTACATTTCTGTTTTATAGAAAAGAAAGCATATTTACTTAAGAGAGTCTAACATGGAGTCAATTGCCAAAATTTTACAAATAGCCGACTAATAGAAAGTAATGAAATGAGGAGTCCACATTGCAAATCTGGTAAATCTGATAAATACCTGCATGTATGATTTTCCACAAATTTTATCTACTACATTCATCCATAGGCATCCTTAAATTTAAAGGACTTGGTTACTACGAAAAGACAAAAAAAATCAAAAGAGGAAAATACTAAAAGACCTACATTTTTACCTTGAAGATGGCAGCTAAATAGAACAATATAAAACAATAAAACCCGAGATGGAGAATAGGTATCAATTTGAAATTTCATCTTCCTGGCAATTATTAATCACTTTCCTTAGGAATGTCTAAATGCTTAAAGTATTTCCAGAAGTTTCTGGCTTCCATGCAAAAAATCGCTCTCACTGCTTCTCAATGCAAATTTTGTATTCCAGCCAGGTTTGTCTTTCAGCAGGTGTCTAAAAACCCTAATGAATCCAGAAGCCATGAAGGAAGGAAGCCTAGAGACTAGGGAATGGCAAGGACCATGGTAAACTCTGAAGTACTTAGTCATGCAAAGCAAGCACATACTAGTCAGAAAAAGCAGACTGTGCTCATGTGGGTATCCAGGCCTATGATGATGAAATTATATTAAGATATCTAATCATTAAAATGCTTTATTAAAGCAATAAAAATAACCACCAATATGTATGGATAAAACAAAAGATAGCTGTATATTTTGCACATGGGTCAAAAAGAAAGAAGCAAGGAGTGGAGAGCTTAGCAGTAAGAAAGAAGAAGGCAACATAATTTAAGTAAAAAGAGAGAAGTAACAAAAATAAACGGCACAATATTGAAAAAAAATTCCTGTAATAGGTTATATGCCTACTGTTTTAAAATAAAGCTTGAATTCTGTTATTTCTAGCATTTAAAATATGTTTAGTTATATTGTTCTAAAGGCTATTTTAAACTATTTGCTATTAAACACAATTACTTAAAAATTAAGAAAAAAATGATTTACTATTCTTTTGTGTGTTAAAAATCTGAAGGTGATTTTAATACTCCCCATTTTTAGGTTTGAGCCAGCAGCCAGCAGTTGAAATTGACATGTGAGAGTTCTTCTAAGTCCCAGATGCTAGCTGCCAACTGCCTTTTTGTTCTTGTTTCCTTGGAAACGGAGGTTGGTTTTATGAAAACAAGGTAAGTACAACTTTTACAGGAGAGAAATGGAACACTCCTTTGTCAGCTTGCTGGCTGGGACCTGTAAGTGCAGCTTTCCAGAAAACCCTGAAGTTGGAAGCCAGTTGAGACATAAAGGAGTGCCTGGCAAAACATCAGTACATATGTTCTTCCTATTTAAATTTAATGTGAGAAAATGGCCCAATAAAATATTCAAAATTATCAAAATTACAACAATCACAACTTTATCAAGTCAGAAACATTTGGGCCTACGGTAAAAAAAAAAAATATATATATATATATATATATATATATAATAAATATAAATATATATATGTATATATATATTTATATGAGATGTAGCACCTCCAACAATGAGATGCTTTTAAGTCTTCAAAAATGTTAAATTGACTATTGAACAATACTCTGTGTCTACAGTTCTCAGATATGACATACTTTCAGTTGGCAAGAGTAAGTCACCCAGCAGTGATTTTGCAGGAAGGTATGTTGGGACGGCGGGTGAAGGGGAGTAGGTGTGGATAAGAATGAGAGGAAGTGAAAGCACTTTACTCCCAGCAGCGTTTTTGCAGTAGTGCTTCAGGTGACTCTGGTTTGCTTCATCCCCTCTGCCTTTAAATATCACTCATCCCATCTAACCATCTTATTTTTGAGAAAAGGACACCAAGGTACGGAAAGATAAAGTTTTTGATACAAAACCTGAAGTCTAGCTAATGGCCAGTCAGAGAACCTAGCTCTCTCCCTGCTTTAAACACATTTGCATTTTACACAATTTTACAGATGGCTGCCATTGTAATGACTGTGAAAATCTCTTGATCAGTTTATTTTTCTTTAAGTATCATTAGGTGAATATAAAAAAATTTAACCATGGTATGTAAGGACCCTTCATAAAACATGAGTTAAACTTTTACCTAGTGAATGTTAACAGTTACTGTTTTTGAACATCGTAGTTAATTTACTCATGCTATACAGAAGAAGCCGGAAAATGTAGTAAAACTTAGGAGAGGATAAAATTCATTTTTAAAAATTTTAATCAGAGATGATATTTTGTTTTATTTTAGTTTCAACAACAGGATTTATTTAGAAAAAAATAACCTTCCAAGAGTTGAACCATATTGTGTAGAGATTTTTTTGTATCACTGACATGGATTGCAGGCCAAAACAAAGGCTCTTAAAAGCCCATGGCTACATCTGTTACCTGTTTAGGTGTCTTAAAAACATATTTACATTTTAAAAATTGGAATTTCTTTGCCTCTATCACAGTAGTGACTTGGTAAGTTGTTGGTATCTGATATTTTAAGAAAAACTCTCTCTTTAAAATCATGATAAAATGCAGGACTTAAAAAGCTAATTTCTATTTCAGTGAATCAAAGAACAGTGATTAAACACAAGGTTCCTTCAATGATGTTCTATCACAGCCTTCATGTTTCCCGTCACACTACATATGGTCCCATTGTTTACAGATTACAAAAAAAAATCCCTGCTCAGATGTTAAAACAAGATGTTTTCTTCACTTTCAAATGGCAGGCTGACTGCCAAATTTTACAATTAGTTATTCTGTGCAAAGAAAAAAAAAAGTTTAATTATCACAATTTCTTCTTTTTGGACATTACTCTGATGAGCTATCAACCTGAGGACTGACAGAAGTGAACTCTGGTCCATGAGATGGGGAAAGGTTCTTGGGAAGAAAGCTTTTTGTAGGGAGAGGGAATCATAAAAAATAAGGAGAGCAGTTCAGCCTCGCCAGAAATAGGTATGGCAACATCAAGGCAAGCCAGCCACCTGCCAGTGACAATGTTTCCCTATGGCACCGTCTGGCAGACAGAATTTCACAGTGTTAAACAATAGTGCTGCATACACCATGAGTGCACCTATCAATGGGTCACTGATTCTTTAAAAAGACTTGCTGATGGTGGTAGAGTAATTATGGCAGGGCAACAAACTGGCGGTAAAAAGACTTGCATTTAGATGCTAAATCCTAGGTTACTGCATGAGCTCAAAGTTGGTCTTCTCATTCCTTAAAAGAATTGTTTGGATCCACATTAAGTTGCAATAATATTAATTAGCAGGTGAAGAAAATAGATTAATGAGCTTGCATAATTAGAATTCTATGTCCATACCCCCTCAAGCTGCCAGAATGCCTAGATTTGCATATAATAGTTGACTTAAAAAAATCCTATCGGATAAATGATACACCTAGGGTAATAACAAGTGACTCCAGGATCAAGGATCATAGCAGGTGGACTTAGGGGAAGGGATATGAAATAAGTGAAATTATTTGTTTTACTCCATTTTGGCTGGCTTTTAATAGCTTTCTGTATTAAGAACCAGAGTTTTGGGGCATCCTGGGTAGCTCAATCGTTAAGTGTCTGCCTTCGGCTCAGGTCATGATCCCAGGACCTGGGATCACCCCATATGGCTCCCTGCTCAGCGGGAGGCCTGCTTCTCCCCCCACTCCCCCTGCTTGTATCCCCTCTCTCGCTGTCTCTCCCTGTCAAATAAATAAAAATCTTTAAAATAAAAAAAAAATCAGTTTTAACAATGACTTGAGGCACTCATAATAAATATGTTTCATGAAGAGTTATCCAGTGGCATTTCCTTCAAGTCTTATGCTGTCTCTGTTCATTGGTAAAAAGTAGAAAGTAGCTGGATGCCAGCTTTCCAAGATTTGTCCAAACATCGATTACTTTACATGTTATTCTAAGATTTTGCCAATGAATGAAGAGCTTTTATTAGTTAAAACTTACAATTCAAGGCCTTCTGGCTACCTGTAGGGGCGTGAATCTCATTAAAACTATGTAAAAACTATTATTAGTTTAACAGGTGAAAATACTTATCTGTACCTGTGGTGAGAGGAGGGGATGTCCAAATTATGATGGACAACATCATGGAAATTGAAATTCTCTCACAAGACCTCTGGTCCCACTCCCAAGAGCAACATTGCCAATCCCACCACAATTCGAAAAATGGGCCTATTCTTTTATATCTTGATGTATCATGGTTAGACCAAATCAGTTCACTCTCCTTTGGGGAAAAAATGAGGAACTTACCTCAAACATGCTACCTCTTCTCTTCTACAGAAGGGAATTTTATGAATTTTGTTAGTTCTATATTTTTTCCTTTTACTAGTGATTTTATTTTAACTTATGTTGAATGGTTTCTAATTACTTAAGAATACAGCATTATCTTCTAATAAAAATCTAAAATAATATAGTTAAGACTGTTATTTTCTCTCTTATTTTAATCTGCACACGTAATTGAATACTCGTAAGGCTGTGATACAACACTCTTAGGAACTTTCTCTTCGGTCAAAAGTCTAATACATCATGTATGTCTACGTAATGTAACGGTATGTGATATGTACAGCTTATATTTGAAGTGGAGACAAATCAGAGCTAGCACCTACTTTTAACATGCATTTACTTTTAGCGTGTTCCTTAAAAAACCATTGGCATTTAATTTTAACATGTTATTTAAAACTTCTCTACTGGTTGAGAATATACAAAACAGAAACTAGCTCAAAACTGAACTGATTCTATAGAGACAAAAATTCCATAGCATTTTTATATTATTGTCCATTCATTCTCTCATTTATTAATTAAATTGGTATTTAGAGCCAGATATTATGGATACTCAGAAGATTACAAACTATGTATTACTCTAAACACTTCATTGCATAGTAGAAAGATCAGCCATCAGTCTCCGAACATTGATTCTTAAGCCAATACTAGCTCATTCAGACCAAGTATTAAAACTTTTTTGTATCTGCTGCCTCCATTAACAATAGGGCTTCTTATTTATTTATTGCCCAGTTGGGGGGGGGGGTGTATAAGCTTTTCTACAGTTTTCTTTACATCTCTAAATCTTCTGCAACCACTTTAAAAAAAAAAAAATGTCTGGCTTATTTAGTTGTCACTGCTTAAGCTAACCTCTATTCCAAGAAATTTATTTTCTCAAGATCTAGAGAGGGATAAACTTCAATATTTCCCTTAAAAAGTTGCTAAGCTTATTTTCACACTTTTTTATTAAGAAGTTGGTGTTCTAGTAAAAGTCATAATTAATATAATTAACCTTAATAAAACTTGCCCTGACTTTTGGGTTTACTCAATTTAAGTATGGTTAAGAATCTTTTATTCTAAAACATTAACCCTAACTAACCCAAACAAAATTATCAGTATGCAACTATGATAGTGAATGTAGTTCTCTATGGTGTTTGCTTTAAATTGGGGGGGGGGGGGGGGAGGAGGGTCAATCCAGACCATGAAGCAATGACTAGCAGTTATTCTTGCCAGAATCTTCAATGATTTCATCTCTGAAAATAGTAGACAGAAAGTAAGTGTTCATAATCCTTTGTTGAATGAGTGGATGGGAGCTGGACCAGGACACAAGAAACCATGTTTTGTTAAAATTCCAACTCAACTTAAATGACTTTGGATTCTCCGGCCCTTAACTACCTCATCTGTAGGGTGAGACGCTTAGATACTGTCCAACTGTAACATGCGTTATATATACTTCCCATGTGAAAATTATAAGAGTAATGATTCCTGCCCTCCAAATACTTTCATTTCAGAAGAATGGCCAAAATTTCCATGTGTGGCAGTACTAACCTTAAGGTGCTGGGAATGGCCAGCAATCCCTGTACTGACAGATGAAAGGTTACTCCAAACTTTGCTGTGGGAGACAGGAGAAGGCAAAGGGGTCAATGCTCAGAGACAAGACCCTTTGCTCTTATTTGCTCCCGCTTTTATTGGTCCTTCAGGATAATCACAAAACCTTATCACTATTTCTCAAGGGAGTGATGTGTGACAAGGGGTCTTACTGAAACTAGGAGGATATGTTTACAGGAAAGATATGATATGCTAATCAACGTGTTCTACGAGTTCTGCTAAACACAGGCTAAGGGACAATGCATACATCTCTTAGATCACCCGGTGGCTGTTTGGGCTAAGAAAACTTCGGGGAAGGCAACTCCCCATGGCATTCCAACAGGAGAGCGGTCACGCAGGCCTTGGCATTCCAAAGGCCTACACCCTTCTCCAAAACCTTGCCTCACCCCCAGTGGCCTCCTTGTTGCATTTTAGCAACCCAGGTATTATGACCGATTTCATGCTCTACGTTAACCTCAACATTAAGAAAATAAACACAGTGCAAACCCTGTTGAAGATTCTGGTCATGCTGCAGTGTTTTAGTGTATAAACTCATGTATTCCCCAAAAATATATGAATTATTTGCTCTTTGACAAGTACCATAGTATGTGCTGGAGACACGGTATTAAACCAAGTGTCAAGCTCGCTCACAAGAGAGTGAAATACCTCCTACATGAAATGCTCAGACAAGTTATCCTAGAGGAGACCAGCTATACTTTGCAGGATGGGGAGGAGGCCATTCTGTGGAAATGGATTTGGAACTAAAGCAGGTGTGGGCAAGTATGAGACAGGAAAGAACATAGAGAAATATTATAGAGCTTGAAGAGAGACAAACCCGGGAGAAAAATAAAAGACCTGTTTCCCTATAGTCAATGATTTTAAGTATTGTATGTGGGGGTTATGTGTATGTGGATGGGCTGATGGGTAATGTTCTTTTTGGTCAACAGAACCCTAAGTTCTAATGATACCTTGCATAGAAATTTATTATTAGCTAAAATAAAATAAACTCACTGATGAAATATTAATTTAAACAAAAATTCTTAAAATTTGTTTAACATCATTAACCAGCAATAAGAAATCTATTTTAACCATCTTAATAATCTGGAATCTGATAAATGGAATCATGTAGTATATGTTCTTTAATATCTGTCATACACTACTCTTAATAGCCAATATATTTCTTCTAAATGATACACTTGCAATGAGCTCGAAAGTAAGAAAAGAAAGTCTTCTATGTTTATCCACTTAAGTATCATTTCTGATGTTCTTCATTCTATTCTGTAGATCTTAATTTTTCCTTCATGCATTGTACTTATTAACACTAGATATATTTAAGATATTTTTATCTCCCACTTATTAATTTCATTATGTCATATTTCCCTTTATGTTCTCTATTATATGGAGTATATTTATAATAGCTGTTTATATGGACTGAATATTTGGGCCACCCCCCAGATTTGTATATTGAAATCCTAACCTCCAAGGTGGTAATTTAAGCGGTCTTTGAGAGGTAGTTAGGCCATGAGGGAAGACCTCATACATGAAATCAATGCCCTTGTAAAGAGAAACAGGAAAGCTTTCTCTCTCCTCTCTCTGCCATGTGAGAATACAAAGAAAAGATGGCCATCTACACATAAGGAAGATGCCCTAACAAGACATTGGGTCTGCCAACACCTTAATTTTGGACTTCCCAGCCTCCAGAACTATGAGAAATGCCAGCCAGTCTCTGGTATGCAGTTACAGCAGCCCAAACTGGCTAAGACAGCTGTTTTAATGTCTGTATTATTGGTCCTATCATTTTTGTCATATCTTAGTCTGTTTTTCTTGATTCATTTTTCTTCCAGATATAGGGCATATTTCCTGCTTATTTGCATTACTAGTTATTTGGATAACTAGTAATTTTTTATTTAGTACTGGATGTGTGATTTTTACATTGTTGGCTGCTGGATTTTGTTGTAATTCTTTAGCTGGCTTTGTTCTGGTACACAGCTAAGGAACTTGGAAGTCAAATATATCCATAAAGGTAGCCAAAGACACCTCATCTAGACTTCTGAATTATGTTCTCAACACAGTTAAATTGAAGATATTCAATACTTTTTCTACTTAAAGATTTTTATTGAAGTTGTTTTATAGATAAAATGTTGAAAAAATCTACTCAAAAAATCGAACTTGAAAAGATTTTGAAAAATGTTAGTATAGTACAGAAGGATCATGGAAGGAAGTAGTAAAAAATGAGAAGAGGATGAGCCATCATCTGGTCCTGGAAAACCAGAATGAGAAGTTTGGACTTCATTCTCTAAGCCAATGATCTTTAAAAAATGAGGTATGTCCCATTTGCAAATGAGGAACCAATGAAAAGGCAAATATAAGAACAGGTTTTTTAAAAGTCTATTTTCCCCACACATAAAAATTATATGATAAACAAAACTTGCAGTATAGTGCATACATCTAGCAACTACATGTGTATAATTTGGAAATAAATATACATATGGATGTATGTTCAAATTTTTTTCTAACCACAAATTCATGATTAAAAATTCTGGAGGTTGCCGTTCTAACCAAATAGAGCAGAGGCAAATGGAACTTCGTGAGCAAAGAACAAACAGGAACAAAGCAGTGATTTATGAAGACTATTCCAGTGTCTGTGTACAGAATTGTCCCAAGTATCACTACCCAGGAAAACAGAATGATTCAATCTTTGGAAGGCATTTTTCATACAGCCAGATTGTTAGAGCCTCTTTTGCCTCCACAGCTGCAAATGGATGATTCTCTACGAAGTGGACATTTGAGATCATTTTAAAGAGTGAAAAATTTGGAATATTTCATTAGCACAAAATGCACTAGTACAGACATTTTCTCCCTTTGTTCAGACACTGGAATTGAGGAACAGAGTATAATTAGGCATTTGCCTGTGCGATAAACTATCCACCTGCTTCTTGTGCTTCATCTTGGTGAGGGAGAGGAGTGGCCTTGTTCTCCTAGGCCCGAGAAGGTTCCCAAAAGGCATGGGATTACGAGCATTTACCCAGCTTTCTTTTTGGAAGGAGTTCCAGTCTGCTTCAGGTGACTATAATGTGTAAGCTAGTTTCGGTGCAAAAGAAAGTGTTGTGTGGGTACATGTGGATTAAAGTTACTTTGGCAAAATTGAGTAAGAAGAGCCTGGCATTTAATCTAAACAATTAGCAAGCTTGAGACTGCTTTTAAAAATCAAGAAATGAACATGCTAAACATGGAGTAAATTGGCATTTTAATGCTGCTAAAAGGGGATGAATTCAAATAGAAAGAGCATGAAACAAAGTTATCTGTTACCGTTTAGATGCTGGCTCCAAATAAAACATAATATTTTAAGACATATAATGCAATTAAAAATTATAAAATGTGTACTGTCATTATTTAGGTTTGAAACATATGTATTACCTGAAAAAAATATGAAAAAGTTTCATTAAAAATAAGAATTTTTAAAAATATTTAAAAATGTCGTGAAAATGGCTATATTTTAAAAATAAGGTTCTTCAGTCTATGGACCTGTGCTACTCAATATAGCTACCACTAGCCATATGTGGCTATTCGAGTTACATTTGAATGAGTTAAAATAATATAAAATTAGAAATTTAGTTTTTCCAGAACACTGGCCACATTTCAAGTATAGCCAGATACTACAGTTTTAGATAACTCTTCATCATAGCATTAGTAAAGACTAATTTTTATATCTAAAATAAATCTGAAAATAATTTAAGGCATTATAATCAAATAGTGAAGATATTGTTTATATTTATGTGTGTATAGTGTACAAAACATGGTAACTCTTTAATTTTCAAAAAAGACCACTACATTTCTATTTTAGAGATGCTGAAATGAAACCATTTTGATAGGAGTTTCACACATGACAATTGAGCTGTAGATAGTAACAACTTATTGCCATTCATTTGATTAATTCACAATGCACACCACTTACAATAATGGGATTGCTACAATGCTCTGTTATCATTCCCTCAATTAAACATGGAAATAATACACTTCGCAAGTATAAAAATTAATATTCATTTGGCAATCTATCAAATTAGCTCATAATCATTGTGAATTTCTCAATTACAACTGTAAACCCTTGCCTTATTCAGGCTCATATTAACAGAATTTTTGAAACAAAAGTATAAAGTGGATCTTTTAAAACATTTCTGTAGTAAGTTTCACAAGTAATCATTATAATTAGTGCTTTTGGTGAAGATTTTATTAGAGGAGTTTAGTTTGCTTCTGATTAAAAAGCCTATCTAAAACGGTTCATATTAAGCAAAGTTTAAGCATATGAAATCTATTGTAGGGTCAAAAAGATAACAAAATTTGATTTAGGAAAGAGATAGTGAACAGTTTAGCCCTAGTGGACTTTAGGTAGAATCTTACCATATATTTTAGCCTTAGTGAATTTAGCTATGATTTAATGCAACCACTGAATTTTACAGATGAAGTGATTAAAATGCAATATATATGTTCATATATATATATAATATATATAAATTAAGTGGCAGCCCCCCCCCAAAAAAAACCCAGTTTTTCAGAATACCAAGGCAAGGGCAAGGCTCTTTGCTTTTTTGTACCCTTGTTAGAAAAGCTTAAAAAAGATGACATTAGCTTAGCAAAAGCAAATAGAATCCGATGTCTTGACTTATTAACCATTTGAATAAGGAACATGGTAACTTCCAAGGTTACACATAACTCTTATCTGACATTCATGAGAATAGGAATAAATGTCCACTAAACTGCATATAAATCATCATAAAATAACTCTTTTCGACATTAACAATTAGAGTGGTAGTCAAAATGAAAACGATAAATCCAAACTCTTGACTTAGCATCCGAGACCTTGGACAATCTGAATCCAACCTGAATTGTATTGCTTACATAGATAACAACACTGCTTTCGTCAGTAAGACTCAGTCCAATGCGCATTTACTACAGCTGCCTACTACATGTCTAGAATTGTCCCAGATGTGAGGTGTTGCTAATGTCTTCAAAGAACTGAGCAATATGGAGAAACAAACCTTTCTCATTTCGTTGAGAATATCAATTTTGTAGTAAGAGAAAATAAACAATTACAAAAGGTAATAAAACCTGTGACAAACATCTCTGCTCCGCAAGTACGAACTATCTAAGATAGGATCAGTTCAGGCATTTAAGAGATAATCCGCGATTTGAATTTTAAATGATAGATGAGCATTAGCTGCTTGAAGAAGCCTAAGAGAAGTATTCTAGGAAGACAGCCCAGCCCAAATCTCTCTTGAGGCTTAGAGCAATTTATCTAATTGCCTCCTCCATATTTCTTAGATGTTCCACAATTTCTTCAGACTTAGCATGCTATCACTGAACTGCTGAAATCTCAGTGTCTCCTTGCCACTGTCTAGAACAAGCTAGATAACTGGGGATTTCCTTGACTCTTTCTCCCACACACTGTACTTCCATTCAGCTACGAATTCAACCTCTCAAAGAGCTTTCAACCTCCCAAAGAGCTTTCAGATCCGTTCTTTCAGTCCCCATCATCACTTTCACTAATCTAATTTATGCTCCGATCATCTTTCATTTGAATGACTGCAATTACTTGCTAGTGGGTCTAGCTTCCTTTATTGTTAACTATTCTCCCATCCACTTTGTGGGGAAAAAAAAAAAAAGTGACATTTTAAAAAGCAAATGTGAATGTGTCACCCTCTTGCTTAAAGTTGTTTTCAAAGTCCTTCACTGCCCTGAATAATTTCTGAGCCCAGATCTGAGAGCTGACCTCTCTACCTCATTTCAGAAACACCTTTTACTATTCAGCAATAAGAAACTTCTTTCAGTTTCTTTATCCCAAGTTCTCTTTGCCTTGGAGGTCTCTACATTTGCTAGTCCCTCGTCATGAAATTCCACCATCACCTTTTTTCTTTAATGGAAATTCTTATTTAACTCTCAGGATTCATCTTAAATGTCACCTCCACCAGTAAGTACCCACAAAGCCTCTCCAACTAGGCAAACTTTCCATTTTCTGGGCTCCTTCCATTTTCTTTACTTCCTTTGTATAGCATTCATTACATATTTTGAATTTGCTAAAACTAGTGAAGCAGGTCCCACTTTACCTTGTTTTCTGCTGTTTCTTCTGGGCCTGGCACATGAACAGGCTTAAATAATTGTTCAGTGGAAACTGTAATTTGTGACACATTTTTTTATCTGTAAGATAAATGTTAGTGCAATAGCTTATATTTGAGGACTCAGATTTAAAATTCTCTGATGCTATGATAGAGGTTATGGCTATTTTAGGCTCATAAATTTGCAGACACCTCACAGCTCTCTACCGCACTGGTTCTTTTGTACATTTGACTGTGAGCTCCCTATGATCAGTGTTCTTTTCTTATTCACCTCCCTATTGCCTAAGCATCTGCCTTGGCTCAGGTCATGATCCCAGGGTCCTGGGATCGAGCCCCGCATCGGGCTCCCTGCTCAGCAGAAAGCCTGCTTCTCCCTCTCCCACTCCCCCTGCTTGTGTTCCCTCTCTCGCTGTGTCTCTCTCTCTGTCAAATAAATAAATAAATATAATCTTTTAAAACATTAAAAAATATATTTTTTTAAGATTTTATTTATTTGAGAGAGAAAGAACAAGCATGCCCATGCAAGTGCGGGAAGGGCAGAGGGGAAAGGAAGAAGGGATCTCAAGCAGATTCTTTGCTGAGTGCAGAGCCTTGTGCAGGGCTCGATCCCAAGACCTTGAGATTATGACTTGAACCAAAACCATGAGTTGGATGCTTAAGTGACTAAGCCACCCAGGCGTCTCCTAAATAATCTTTTTTATTTTTATTTTTTTTCCTAAATAATCTGTTAAAAGCATCTGATGTGGGCACATAGAAATCTCACTCATTTCTTCTTTTACCATTTCAACTGTAGAAAGCCTTCAAATCTCAGAAGATAAGTTTTTCTGAGTATAGCACAGCCCATGCTATACTTGCCTTTGAGTAGAAAGGAAATGGAATTATTCAGTAGACAGTAAGTGGTAGATGAAATTTGACTACTTCCAACAGCCCTCCACCCTCAACTCTTATTCATTAAATATGCTGAAGTTCCCTCTGCTGCAAAATTCAAGAAGCAAAGAGATCAGCAAAATGAAGGCTCACCTCTGTACATATTCACAGAAACTTTTGTGCATGAAAAAACCAGAGAGAATCACTTTGGAGAATAAATTAAATGACCTAGTAATTGGGTGTCTAAAAGTTTAGGCCACTGGGTGAAAATGAGGCTGGGTTAGATCAGGAGATAAGGAAAAAACTGAATTTAGGACAAATATCAATTGGACTAGAAGGAAGAAAGGAAGAATGTGGAAGGGAAATTATGATTTTTGTGCTATTGAGTGTCTATTCTGCATATATGAAAGTATCTAATGTACATAGATGTCTATTTATAAATATCACAGCACATGACCTCCTCAGTACCCATTGCCCTGTTACCCCCGCCCCTCCTCCACCTCCCCTCTGATACCCCCAGATTGTTTCTCGTGGTCTATAGTCTCTCATGGTTCATCTCCCTCTCTGATTTCTTCCCCTTTGGATTTTCCTCCCTTTCCCTATGGTCTTCTGTGCTATTGTTTATGTTCCACATATGAGTGAAACCATATGATAAATATTGTCAATCATACGTATTCCCAGGATACAACTTTTTGTTCACGCCACAATTGTTTCTGTAGGTGTTTGGCTATGCTAACTACTTAAGTTATATTCCACTGAAAGAAAACATAGCATATATGATATAATGTTATAGACTAAAGATAATCCAGAAAGTAAGAATCATTTCTTTCCCTAGACATCTCAAAATGTTCTTTCCTTGTATATGGAAGACAAATCCTAACTTCATCTCTTCAGTTGTGCTATCAGCTGGCAGTAGCACTTGGGAGAATCACATAACTTCTTTAGCTCCCATATATAAAATGAGGCACTTCATTATTTCACTTATCAAGTTCTACGCGCACACAACTAATAAATTTGTCATGCTCATAAGACATGATGTGCTCATGATAGAGATGTGAAATAAGCTTCATACATCCTGACATGTTTATAGTATCAACCTTTAAGTACATGTATGTAGATTTATTTTTTCTTGTAGCAACAGTACAGTACCCATGCCTTTAAAATAGATTCCTGCATTCCGTACATACTTAAAGTCAACAAGTTAAATAAAGCTAATGAACTACTAGCTGTATTCAGAATAAAATTAAAATAAACATGAAAAATATAAGGGGTTGTTTACATATCTCTTTCCCAGTCAGACAGATCAATCTTTAGCCAGACCTGTTAAAAAACTTGAATATTTTTTTCCTTTCACATTGTTTAGGACCATTAGTTCCAACTAACACAATACCATGCATTTAACTATTTGTTAAATTTATCAATATTAATGGCAGGATAAATTACTTTTACTCTAACAATAGTTTTATATTCTTTTTCTTTCAAACTCTCCCAAACTGCATTTTCAAAGACATGATATCTAAAAAGAAACTTATAAAGGGTTTTATTGTTTTATTGATCAAACTCTAAGGATATATATGCCATTGGCATTTCTCAGAGTATGCGTATAAGTTATTTCTTGTTGATCTTTGCTATTTTTCCTGCATTAGCAATAGGTCAGTGTATAGTTTTATTGATAGAAACTCTCTTTGAATGGCTCACTCTGATATGTAGTTGGTTCTAAGATGCCAAGTTATTAAATATAACATTATTAATGGCATCCGCAGAACAGAGACACTACTTTAGTCAAACGAGTGTGTACCTTGACCCCAGCACTCATACTTATAATGTACGAATACATAGGAGGAAAAAACTGTGACTTAGAAACAAGGAAATATGTACGTATACTTATTAGTATATGTGCATATAAAATATTTCCCTCTACATATTAACACATACACGCATCCACACACACATTTCCTTTACTCACTTAAACACAACATATTATGTTGTGGTTGTAGAAACTGATGCCAAAAGTAAGTAACCTAGGAAAATTAGTACACAGTGTGAATTTAAGCAAAGAAAAATTTGTGTCCCAGATTTTAATCCCAAAACTGCCGTTTTTTTCCTAATCTATGTGACCTTGGCAAGTTATTTACCTCATCTAGTTTCTTCATTTGTCAGTTGAGTTTCTTAATACTTATTCCATATAAAACTGATATGAATTAACGCACAGAAAATACTTAGGACAAATAATATGTTATGTGATTGCATATATAAGTAACACGACTTAAAAATGGGACCTCTTTTCTTCCTGTTTCAGCTGAAAATTTTGAGATATTAAGTGTCGGCAGTTCTAATATTGCAAAGTAAAAAATCTAGATAAGTAAAACTTGCGAAAGAAGGGGCTTAGGTTTTTAGCTGAGCTGATCAGTCACCTCTAACCTATAATCAAGTGGAGAGTACATAAATAGTCATTGCATATTAATGAGAGAGTTGCATCAAGGAGCTGTCAGTTTGAAATGACTCCTAACTTCACCCTCCAGAATACAGGAGAAATATCTTCTCCCTAATACAAGGAGATTTTAATTTGTGGTCCCCTGGAATCTATAGGGCTCAGAGCCTAGAGTGGCCTCATACTTTAAAAAACAAAACAAAACATGAAAAACCTGTGTGTGAGAATTATTGTTACTCACCAAGTGGGAGAGCAGAGAGAAAGAGAAGCAGGCAGCTTCAGAAGCTTTCTACATTCCCAGTGGAGATAAGCACAAGGATGCACAAGTGTTTCTAACGAACCAGAAGTAAACAAATGGAACAAAGTGGACTGAGAAGCATGAGATGTTAGCTATATTTCACCTCAGAGAGAAGAGTATGTGACTGTTTCTCACACACTGCAGTGAAGACTATAGGACAAGGCTCAGAGCTGATTCAAACCTTCTATAAGAAGACTGTGTGGAGATGCAAGGTGATCTGTTCCCCTTCAAAGAAAGAGGGAAACTACAGGATTCCAAAGAGGGAGAGAAGGAACCTAAGCATCCCACTAAAAGAAAATGTATTGCTTATGTCATGGGGAACACTGCAGAAAGTTTCCAGGAGTTTCAAATGCACACCAAGAAAAGGAAGCGACATGAGTCACCCAGCCCAGAAAGAAGCTATAAAAACTGGTTAGACAAGAGGAACCAATGCTTCTTGGCTGCTTGTACGTGCTCACGTACAGCTTCCCCGCTGCAGACCTGAATGCCATCCCACCCACCACAGCAGAACTGCCTCTTGGGAGGTGTGGGAGGGGTTAGAATCTGGTCAAATGAGAAGATAAGGGAATAAGCAGAGCACACTTTCCAGCTTTGCCTCAGGCTACCAAACTGAAGGGTTCTGGACTGGGAAAGAGAGATAGGCTTTTGGAGATAAAGTTTGGAGATTGTAAAGATCACCCTGGTCTAAATCTGTGCTACCCAATACAGTAGCCACTAGCCATGCCTGACTATTCAAATTGAAAATAATTAAAATTAATCAAGATTGAACAGTCCATCACTCACACTAGCCATATTTCAAGTGCTCAGTAACTACACATGACTCCTTTATTAGACATGCAGATACAGAACATTTCCATTAGCACTAATTACTGGTATTAATTACTTGATAGAGATTCTTTCTTCTTCGTTACTAAAAGTCATCAGAAGACTTATTTGAGTCTAAGCAGATAGCATGATTTCACAGAGTAGGGATAAATGGCCAGAAATGGAGAACATTTGATCTTCTGTTTGCATTCAATGAGTTATACATCTTCTGTGCACCAGTTATATATATCTATATATACCTGTGTGTGTGTGTGTGTGTGTGTGTGTATACACATATATGTAAAACTCTCTGCCCTACTTAAAAGTATCAATCATTATTTGGAATAATGAAAACCAAATGTAGTCCCTGTGTATCTATCTACCTCCATATTTTCTTTTCTTAGAAAATTTCAGGTAGAGTGAGAGAATATTAAACAGCCAGTAAAGGCATTGAAACCAAATGATGACACTGATGATGTTCTAAATATTTCTAAATTTTAAAAATGATGCTAAAAATAAAGATGTTACTTAAATGTTGTAAATGTTGTAAAAAATATTGTTACAGGATTGCAATTTTGAACATTATTTACAAGTCTCGGTTTTCCAAGCTGTTGTGAATTTGATTTGTCTTAAGTCTTATAATAATCTAATCATTAATATGAATGACTCAGGTGCTTGGAAGTCTTGGATCCTCATGACTTCTATCAATCATTACCGCTTTCTCTTTTGCCATGTGCATAATCTATGGAGAAGGTGATTAGATTTAGTACACTTACAAACATTTCTGTTCTCTTTTTATCCATCACTTTCCCAAGGTTTAATGTGACATATTAAAAACATAAAATCATATAAAATACTTCATAATAAATACCAAACTACAAAAAAAAAAGTCCTTTGCACATTACTCCATGGGGAAATAGGTGTAATTTTTCTGTTGAAAACATATGGCAAACTCACAAGTAGTGCTTTCATACATGTTTTACATGGAAGTAATGTTGCTTATAAATTTCCAGGAAAATGATAGCATGTTAGTGCTAGAGATGCTCGAACACTTGAAGTCTCATCCCTCCTTTAACAAATGTGGAAACTGAGGCCCACCGTCACTTGGGTAGCAGTCTGGGACAGGAGTTAGAAATGTCTGGTTTAGAATGCGAAAAACTAACTTCATGCGCTGACCCTGGCATGTTTTTGTTGGCAAGTTTGGGCAAAGTTGCCTAACATCTCCAGGCTTTATCATCTTCCCACTTAAACTGAGAATAGTAATACAATACCAGCCTCATAAATTTCTCATAAGATACGGGATTATGACGGTAACATACAATTTATGTTAGCATCATTTTTCTTCTCACTAAGTGCTTTAAATTTTTCTAGGCTCACCTGCTTAAAGTCACGTGGCAATGTGAATGAAATCACAAGTCATTCACCTTCCTCTGTGTGACCTCAGCTCAGGAAAGTAGGCAGCCTAGGGTCAACCCTGCTAGGCTATTTTCCCCAAAGGAGACATTTAGTGCCAGAGTAGATAGGAGAAGGCAATGTCTACTCACAGCTATATTAGCTCCAGACTCTCCTTTCACATTGACATTCTTGCCCCCAGAGCAAAAACATTCTTCTTTCATCCCAGGTCTTCCCCATTTCCTTTCTCCAAATAATGACATATTTTTCGAGGGAAAAGTTCATCCTGTATATGAGTTTTGCATGCAGGACTGTGTGCATAGACATAAGCTCTCCCAGCCTAAAGCCAACTGGAGCCGAATCAGCATGAGCAGAACAAGAAGATGGAAGAATCTAAGAGTAAACCAGGAGCGACGCACGAGAGTGCAAGCCTGTATTGGGGAAACGAACAGACGGTACTGGAGTCGTTCTAGATTTAGCCTCCTACGTACATAGTGAATTCAGGTATGCTTCAGGCAATCATCAGCAAACATGGTAAGGGGCACAAATTGGTCATATAAATGAGGGTGTATCACTTGACCAAACCTGCGAAAGCCTGAAGCAGTGTTTAAGGGCAGAAACTACAGAAAGACGTGTCACAGCAGCCAGGATGCAGGCCCCACAGCCTGACACATTCTGGACAGTGTATGGGAATCTGGCAGGCTTGAGTATCAGACTTGCGGAGAGGGACCCTGGTTCTGAGGCTCCAGAGTGTCTATGCTGCATGACAGGGGGATGACCAAGCTCTGCTTTTCCGTGATCAAGAGCAGGGGTCCATGTTCTATAGTTGGTCTCTATCTCTGTTCTTGTACCTCAGCACTGAGGTACAGCTGGTCTCCCGACCTTGTGAATTTCAGTTCAAAAATGGTCCTGCTTTTTAAGAATGAGTGAACACTTTTCGAAACCTCGGACTACAAACTAAATGTAAAAGAAAGATGATAATTATACTTTTAAAAATTACCAAAGCCAATGTATATATCAAGGTGCCATCCAGATCATGGAAAATTTTCAACCTGTCACTGGTTTTCCCCACTCCAATTACATTTAGTTCTTGATAGTAGTGTTATGGCACCAGAGGAGGAGAGTGACTTGATCTTCAGAGTTATCACCTGTTTGGCCTCTGATGCAATCAACATTCTCCTCTCTGGTTAGCAATTCTGCTCTACAGATACTGTATAATCCCTTGGCTGTAGAATTTTTCTAGCCAGTATCTTTCACTCTGCATGTCAGTGGCGGTACTCATTTAGGGAGGAAGGAGACACAGAACGCTGAATTTCTTTCCCATACCTCACAGGAGCTAAAGGAAACCCTAGGGTGCTTTGTGGCCTGACCAACTGGAGCCTCTATACAGACGTCTCTTCTTCCCTTATACAACTAGGCTTTAGGCAATTTTGTCCATGTGTCCACAATTGTTTTGTGTCCATGTTGTATATAAGATCATGGCTTTCTCTAGGACCTTTAACCTCCCTGAATCCTAATTAGAGGATTTAAAAGAATAATCCAGTAGTTTAGCCCTACAGGGGACATTTGGCAGGAGACACTTTTGGGTGTCATCTTTAGAGAACTAGAGGTGAAAGCTAGTGAGAGGGGACCAGGGATGCTGCTAAACATCCTGCAATGCATACAACAGCCCTGCAACAAAGTGTTCATCAGCCAAAAATGTCAGTAGCAGCCCTCTTAAGAAACCCTCATCTAATCTCATGGGGTAGAAAAACCTAGTCCTGATATCACAGGTCATGTGTGCCCTGACACACTTTAGTCTGATTTTGTAGCCTAGGTTTTGAAACATAAAAATGTTTTCTGGGGTTTAACCAACGTAACTTTCATGAGATCATAGATGCTGCAAGGACTAACCAAATGGTAAAAGAAGGGTATTGGGACATATTAAGGAAAACAAATGCGTCCATTTTGTATGTAAATTATATCCCACTATATTAGGAGCTCCCAAATGGTAGGTAAAGCTTAACATCAGAAAATAGGAGACGATTTCTTAAATAGAGCTTAGGTAGATATGATTCATTTTGGAACATTAGGCTCCCTGCTAGACTCATTATACTCCTGTTTGTAAAGGAAAAAGAATAACAGAACTTACAAAACAAGCCAGGACTTTAGGAAATACTATATTTGGGATCAATGTTTCTGTATCCCATAGTTATCAGCAAAACCTGATAATTTCCATGTAAAAAAGGCAATAAACTTACTGGTCTCCAAGGTAAGTCTTTACTACCAACTCCTCAGAAAAGTCGTTATTAGAAAGACATAGACAGCACATCCTGCATAGCTGCATTATATTCCTTGGTGCTAACTTTATATGTAAATGACGTACTTCAAGAGTTTTGCTTCTTGGCTTCTTGATATCCACCGCTTCCCCTCCCCCAGCCCAACAGTATTTTCTCTATGTTTCCAACTCATATGCTCTCTCCCAAGATCATCACTTAGATCTGTTAGCAGCAGCAATTTGCCACACCTCAAAAGTTGCCACTAATATCATCATCACTACCTCTTATCCTTTCATATCACACAACTCTATTGTAACAAATCAAGGTCTCCAGATTGACCTCGGCTCCACAATTCTGTCAGTCTGTATCAGTTCATGTCTCTAATTTACCAGCTTGGATTCCACAATTATTACTACAATTACTGGGTCTATTTCAACTATTTGTCTTTTTTCTCCTGCATTCATCTCAGTGTTGGTTGATCCCCAAGATTACCTTCTTCATTCCTGCAGTCTGCCACTGACCGTGGCTGAACGAAAACCACATCGGGTTGACTGGTTATACTCATGACCTTAGGTTCAAATGGATACGAAAAATCATACAGAGCTTCTTCTCTATTTTCTTTAATAAACTTATTGTCCCACTTTACATAATGACTATTTCAAATATCTTCTTCTATGTTTTATACCCAGCCATGCTCCCATCTTACTCACTCCCTAGCTGATGACCTTGGCTCAAACTTCATTAAAAATACCAAAACCTATCTTCCTGTAAACATGAGCTCCTTACCTATTGAAACAAAAGGAAATCAACCTTCCCGCGCACTTATACTTGGTATCCCATCCCCTATTTGCTCTTTTGTTTTTCTCTTGGCATCATTATATCTTTGCTTTATTGAAAAAATTCTTCAACAGCCATATGTGCTCTAATATTCCTGGGCTTAAAATTGTCTCATTTATCTACCTCCCTTGAAATGAATATTCTGCTTCCTCACTTTCTACTCACTCCTCAGTGCTCACAGTCTTACTTATGTTTTTCCTATCACTGTGAAACTACTTTGTCAAAATGACCAATGATCTCCATTTTACCAAATCTGATCAATATTTCTACAATCCCATTTTACTTGATATTTCAAAACTGTGGGCTGTGTTCTTTCTGGTTTGCGTTTCCTACCATGGCTTTTGTGGCACCTCACTTTCTTGGTTTTCTTTCTATTACTCTGCTTTTTTTTTTTTTTTTTCCAGTTACCTTTACTTATTCTCTCTCTCTGCCCATCTCTACAGAAGCCTCTTTTGTTCTTCATCTACACTCTCTTCTTAGATTAATATCAAGTGCCTGTAACTAAGTGCCACTTCTGTACTGATGACTATCAAACTCTATCCTCAATCTCTCTCCTGAGTTTCAGTCTAAGGCCTACAACAGCCTACTCAAGTTTAATGCTTAGATATCTAACATTAAGTTATCCTCAAGAATTTGCAGGTCCGTCCCACATTCTTCTCCATATTAGAAAATGGCACTAATTTTCAACTCATTTTTTAGGAGAAAATCCCAAGAATATCCTTCATTTTCTCCTTTCTTTCATCATCTAAATACAATCGATAGTTCATCAGTAAATTCTGTTAATTCTACCTTCAAATATGTAAAGAATTTTAAATTTCCCTTAACACTGTTGCCACTACTCTAATCTAAATAATCTTCTCTCATCTGGACCCTATTTGATACTTCTAAATTTGTCTCTCAGTTTTTCTTCTTGCTCTTCAAATACATTTCCTTAAGAAGATCTGATCATCTATAAAAAAATAAAACAGGGGCGCCTGGGTGGCTCAGTGGGTTAAAGCCTCTGCCTTCGGCTCAGGTAATGATCTCAGGGTCCTGGAATCGAGCCCCGCATCGGGCTCTCTGCTCGGCGGGGAGTCTGCTTCTCCCTCTCTCTCTACCTACTTGTGATCTCTCTCTCTCTCTCTCTCTCTGTCAAGTAAATAAATAAAGTCTTTTAAAAGAAAAAAAAAAAGAAAAAAAGAAAACACCTTCATCTTGGATTTCTATACTCAAGGATTGTGCAAAAATAAATTTCTATTATTTAAGCCACCCAGTCTGCAGTACTTTGTTCTGGCAGCCCTAAAAGAATAATGTATAACTTAACAACATATGAAACCTTTAGATGTGAAAGGTTCAAACTTTTTTTTAATGTTAATGCATCTACTTCTAAATTTTTTAATAATGGGCTAACAATGGGACTCCACATCAGCCTACTCAAATGGCCCACTTTTTAGCTCATAACTAAATTCTTAAGTGTATGAAATTATGTATATACAAACTGAGCCAGATTAGTGGAAGTTGTACGTATGGTCCAAATCCTGTAGGTATGTTGGTACCCACAGATTTACATATTATTTCCACCATGGCGTTTATGATGTGATTAACTGGATATTAATAAATACTTCACAGAAGAGAGATAAAGCATTATAAAATTTATCTGTAATTTATTACCTCCCACTTAAGTGAGAGCACCTTGTAAACTCTTATAACAACATCTAAATTTTTACCATGGCTGTAAATGCCCTGCAGTATCTTTACCTGTTTGACCTCCTCTAACTTCATTTTGTATCACTCTCCCCCTTGCTCGCTAAGCTATAAACAGTCTCTTTTCTTTTCTTCTAGTATGACAAGCTGTTTTCTATCTTAAGCCTTTCCATTTGCCTAGAGTGTCTTTCCATTCCTGGGGCACGTGGCTGGCTCAGTTGGTAGAGCATTTGACTCTTCATCTTGGGGTTTTGAGTTTGAGCCCCACAGCCAGTGTAGAGATTACTTTAGAATATCTTCCCTTCCTATTTCTGGTGGCTGGCTACATTTTTTTGGTTTCAGCTAAAAGATAGTCTGTTCTGAGAGACTTCATCTGACTATTCTATTTGAGGTTTTATTGAGGCCCACCAACAGCACCATTGTCAATTACTTTAGCATATCATTCAGTTCTGTTTTCTTGCAAAGACTTAACATATTTAGTAATCATTTTGTTTGCTCATAAGTTTATAAAACAGGTACACCATTCACTGCTCATCATTTAGTACAGTGCCTAATATCAATGCTTTGCTAAATGCATCCATTACTGACATTAAACCTGCATCATTAACTTATTTTTCAATTCATATGCTATTTGTTTCATTAAAATTACATTTGTTCTCTCTAAACATGTCTTGCATCAGTTCCTCTTACCTAGGATATTACTATGTGAGTAACAGATTGGACATCTTTGACAGTTTTCCCTTTCTGATTTGTTCTCCAGAGTAGCCAGAGTGAGAATCTTATATATATTTGTGTTTGATTAAATTAAATTTTACTCCAGGAATATGCAATTTACACAAGTGTATGCTTTTGTTTACTTTTTATTCCTAACATCCTGCACCATTCCTGATATCTAGTAATTCTCAATAAATAGTTGTTAAAAAATAAATTAGTATTGCTAATGCTTTGGCTGTTCTCTTCTCCCCGCTTAGAGTATTTTGTTCCAGGAAGTCTCCTCTTGTAGGATTATATTCAGCTTCTAAAGGCTAACTCAGATGATACTTCCTTTTTTACTCTCACTGAATTTCTCAGCTAAAGCTTGTCTATTTATCCCTCAAACATAAATGGTATCTTTTTAAAAAATTATTTCAGGATAACTATAGATTTTCATATAGATACAAGAAATAATATGGGTATAGACTATGAATCCTATCCCCAGTCTCCTCATTGGTGACATCATGCCTAAGTATAGGACAATATCACAACCAGATTACTATCATCCATCAATCTTATCCAGATCTCATCAGTTTTATATATACTTATTTGCATCTGTGTGTGCATATAACTTTATGCAATTTTACCACATTTGTAGATTCCTATGACCATCAGCATACTCCAGATATACTACAGTTTCATCAGAAGGACCCCTTGTGCTACATTTATAACCAAGGACAATTTTTTCCCCCTCTCTACCTCCTTAATCCCTGGCAACCACTAACTTCTTCTCCATCTCTATAATTTTATTCAAGTATGTTACATAAATGGAATCGTACACTAGGTAATCATTTTGGATTAGCTTATACATCTATCTAACTTGTCATGTGTATCAATAGTTGCTCCTTTTCAGTGACAAGTAGTCTACAATGGTACAGATATGCTACAGTTTATTCTTTCACATTTTTAAAAAGTGTTTTATTTGAGTATATTTGACACACTATGTTACATTAGTTTCAATGTATAATACTCAAGGATATTTAGATTGTTTCCTTTTTTTTTACTTTTATAAATAAAGCTGCTATGAACAGTCATGTACAGGTTTTGGGGAAACATGAATTTTTATTTCTTTGGGATAAATGCCATAACACATTTAAAATGAAGGAGCTAATAAATGATTAACGCTTTTGGAAATGGAAGCTTTGGAGTCTCTAAGGAACTCATTAGCCATAAGAAATAGATACTCCAGTGTTTGTTTTTTTCCTTAGATAAAATGTATATTCGTTCAAGACAAGTATGTCCACCCTCATCACTTTTATTTAACATAGTACTGGAAGCTCTAGCCACAACAGTCTGACAAGAGCAAGAAGTAAGAGCTATCCATATTGGTAAGGAAGAACTTAAATTATCAGTATTTGCAGAGGACATGATACCATACATAGAAGACCCTGAAGATGCCACCAAAAAAGTAATAAATGAATTCGATAAAGTTGCAGGATGCAAAATTAATACCCCACAGTCAGTTGCATTTCTATACACTAAACAAAACAGCACAAGGAGAAATTAAGAAAACAATTTCATATTCAGTTGCACCAAAATAATGAAATATCTAGGCATAAGCTTAACTGAGTAGGTGAAAAACCTGTACCCTGGAAACTATAAAACATAGACAAAATAATTTGAGAGATAAGACAAATAAACAGAAAGATATCCCATGCTCATGGATTGAAAGAATACTTTCAAATTGTCCATACCACCTAAGGCAATTTACAGATTCAATTCAATTTCTATCATTTTTTTCACAGAAATAAAATCATACTAAAATTTGTATGGAATCACAAAAGTCCTGAAATAAACAAATCCATCTTGAGAAAAAAGAACAAAACTTGAGTTATCATAATCCCAGATTTCAAGATTTACTACAAAGCTATAGTTATCCAAACTGAATGGTATTGGCACAAAAATAGAGAAAGAGATCAACGGAACAGAACAGAGAGCCCAGAAATGAACCCACCACACTTACACAGTCAGTCTATGACAAAAGAGGCAAGAATTTATAATGGAGAAAAGACGGTCTCTTCAATAAATGGTGCTGGGAAAACTGGACAGCTACATGCAAAAGAATGAAAATGGACCACTTTCATACATACACAAAATATGTACACAAAATCTTTCACGCACAAAAATAAGCTCAAAATGGATCAAAGATCAGGGTGCCTGGGTGGCTCAGCCAGTTGAGTGTCCAGCTCTTGGTTGTCCAGCTCAGCAAAGAGACTGCTTGGGATTCTCTCTCTCTCTTTCCCTCTGCCCTTCCCCCCACTCATTCATGCTCTCTCTCTCAAATAAATAAATAAAATCTTTAAAAAACTGATTTAAGATCTAAATATGAAACCTGAAACCATAAAACTACTAGAAGAAAACATGGGCAGTAATTTCTCTGACACTACCTATAAAAATATTTTTCTACATGTCTTCTAAGGCAAAGGAACAAAAGCAAAAATAAACCATTGAGACTACACCAAAATACAAAGCATTTGCATAGCAAAAGAAACCACCAACAAAACGACAAGGCAATCAACTGAATGGGAGAGAATATTTGCAAATATGTTCAAAAGGGGTTAATATCCAAATACATAGCTTACACAACTCAACACTAAAATGAAGATGACAGTGAAGATAATAGTAATAATGATAATGATTCCATTAAAAAATGGGCAGAGGATCTGAATAGACATTTTTCCAAAGAACACATACAGATGACCAATAGTCACATGGAAAGATCCTCACCATCACTCATCATCAAGGAAATGCCAAATCAAAACCAGAATGAAATATCACCTTATGCCTATTAGAAGGGCTAGAATCAGAAAGACAAGAAATAAGTGTTGGCAAGGATGTGAAAAAAAAAAAAAAGGAGCACTCATGAACTATTGGTGCAAATGTAAGCCAATGCAGGCACTGTGGAAAACAATATGGAAGTTCCTCAAAAAATTAAAAATAGAATTACCATATGATCCAATAATTCCACTACTGGGTATTTACTCAAAGAAAACAAAAACACTATTTCAAAAACATATATGCACCCCTATGTTTATGGAAGCATTATTTACAACTGCCAAAATATGGAAGCAACCCAAGTGCCCACTGATAAATAAATGAATATAGAAGATGGGTTGTACATACACACATAAGAATATTACTCAGTCATAAAAAGGCACAAGGTCTTGCTATTTGCAACAGGATCTAGAGGGTATTATTCTAAGTAAAATAAGTTAGAGACACACAAAAACCATACAATTCCACTTATATAGAGAGAGAATAAAAAAAATAATTAAACAAAAAGCAGATTCAGACCTCTAAATACAGAGAATAAATGGATGGTTGGCAGGTGGGGAGCAGGATGGTGTAATGGGCAGAACGATTGTATGGGAGTGAGAGATACAGACTTCTAGTTATGGAGTGAATAAGTCATGGGAATAAAAGGTACAGCATAGGGAATATAGTCAATGGTACTGTAATAGTGTAACATGGTGACAGATGGTAGCTACACCTGTGGTGAGCATAGCAGAAGGTATACGGAAGTTGAGTCACTATGTTGTACACCTGAAACTAATGTAACAGCGTGTGTCAAATATACTCAAATAAATTTAAAAAATGAAACTACTAAAAGTTCATTCTTTTATTCTGAATTTGTGTTTTTTAATTTTTTCTCAAATATGCAAATATTTAAACTTACATTATCAAAGATTACCAAGGCAAGGCTAACTGCACCAATGATTATTAATTAGTCCAGTATTTGGTAGTAAGAAATAGTAAGAAATGGTCAACATTTAGACATCAATTTTGTTGATACCTGACTACAACACCAAAGCCCTACACAATTATTTCTCCCTTTCTCCCTCTGTGTGAGAGTGTGTGTGTGTGTGTGTGTGTGTGTGTGTGTGTGTGTGTTTAAATAAATTAAAATAATCCTATGGTTCTTGCTGAAATTTGTGTTTTTTTGGTATTCATCATCAAGTAATGTATTTCATAAGGCATAAAGTATAGAATTTGTTGTTCAATAACTACTACACAATAAACATTTGAGTTGATCATCTTTGTTTCTACTTAGTCCACATTGTGATTGTGGCTATTTGATACACATGCACATAATCAAAGACTGAGAAGTAGAGTTAATCTACTAATTATTTGCTATGTGTTATGAAGAACATAATATTTTCTTTGATGTCTTATTGAACAATTGAATTGTCTCTTAGTTGCAAACAACCAGGGAGTTACTATTGATCTTGACAGTCTTTAAGATGCGTGTCAGTCAAGTGAGATCTTTTTATGCATTTTTTTTCCTGAGGAATGCCTGTGGTAATTTTCTAAATGATATACAATCTTTGCCCTATAATTCACTGAAAAGAATGAGATATTCAGTGTATGTCCCTCTCTATCACTACACTTCTGTTTTTACTTTCTATTACTTGTTAACCAACATGAAAAAGTTAAATGTTTTTCTTCCAATTTTGGAAGGCAATATATGCCTTTCATAACTTCATAAATTTTTTTTGCTCTCCTTTATTCAGTTTCTCCTTTTCTGCCTTCAACTATACAAAACCCTCATTCTACAAAATTACTTTATTAAGGCTTGTTAGCCCTTCTCTCTATTTATTTTTTAAATTTTTTTAAAGAATTTTATTTATTTATTCATGAGAGAGAGAGAAAGAGGCAGAAGCAGAGGGAGAAGCAGGCACTCTGTGGAGCAGGGGACCCCTCCTATGAAAGACTCTATTATAGGACCCCGATATCATGACCTGAGCCAAAGGCCGACGCTTAACTGACTGAGCCACCCAAACCCTTCTCTCCCTTTACATCACCAAATTTCTCACATATGTGGTCCAAAACTTTATGTTCCACTCTCTTTCCATCTACTCTTTTTTTAAAACTCTCTGAAATGCATTTTCTATTCTTACCACCAAGGCTAAAATAATGATCCTAAATTTGGCAACTGTAGCCTCCTAATTCCAAAATTATCATCTTCATCCTCATGCTCCCTGACATCACTGTCAACAATGGTTACCAATTCCATCTGAAAATTGTTTCCCCTCAATGGTCTATAAGTTTGTTTTACTTCCACAACATATTAAAGTGGCACTATTTTTTTCTCCATCTACAGGTTTCTAATTTCCCCTTTTCTCTAAAACATAAATGAGATAGTCTAATTAAGTTGCCATTCAAGGGAAAGGTTTGGGTTGTGTCCTATGACCGTGGAGGAGGTGCCTTATGAAGAACCAAGCACCGAAAGGGATAGTAAGGACACATTCATTAAAATACATCATACTTTAATGACGTCTTAAAATATACCCCGAAAGAAAGTATCCATTCACAGCACCAAGCAAGACCTTATAGACTTTAAGAATAAAAACTTCATTAGGAAAGAATTCTTTAAGGACAGATTAGCTCAAGTAGACGAGTCTGTTATGCTTCATTCTGTTATGCTTCAACTCTTTCTACTCTAGAAAGAGTAAAGGTAACCGCATATACAGCAGTCTTAAAAGCTTTCAAAATGCTTATTCTGAGTATTTGATACAGATTTCTCTTGACCTAAACTCTCCTATTTAAATACAAGTTGGAAGGCAACGTTTTGTCACTCTTCTGGGTCACAGTATCTTCCTTTGCAATGACACCCTCAATATAGCTTAAGCAACTAAATTCAGATGACAGAAATGTACTCCCTCCACCCTCACTTCTGCCAAAAAAAATAATAATAAAGCATTTTTTCCAGGAAACCAAAAAATAAATAACCCTTTTTTCTTCCCGTAGAATGATCCAGAGCCATTTCATTATTTTGAAAACTAAAGCCATCAAAATGAGATATTATCCTGTACAAAGGAGAAAAACACAACCTTAGATATATATGATGTTCACTTTTATCTAATAGAGTTAATATAAATCTTCACAGCTGTAATCCTCAAGAAATGAAATTAAAATGATGAATATAAACTATTGAAGCCCCTTATATGACAATGACCCTGTTTGGCCTTGCATTTCTCTCTCTACCCCCCACCTCACTTTTACATATCCCCGAACATAATAAGCCTGCCACCACTAATGTTATAAAGTAGTAATTGTTCCTAATTGGTAGGGAGGCGACAGACCATTCTGGTAATGTTGTGAAACTGTAAGAAAGGAGGAGTGAGAACATTCACAGGCCCAGCAGTAATTATCCACTAATTTGGCCTGTTTGTGTGGGGACAGCTCATTATAGCCCTTAAGAAACCTCAGAATAAAGAGGGAAAGTAGGTAGGAGGCAAGGTTAAATAATTAGTGTTCAGCAGATTTTTTTTAAAGATTCAAAGAATAGGATTAAGGGCGGGAAATGTGACCAGAGTAACAATTAAGAAATGGTAAAACATTCTGAACTAAGTGAATTTTATGTTTTTGTGGGAGTAGGGGTATATAAGAATCCTATATTATGGCATAAAAAATGACATGTCACTTTTATTACACTCTTTCAAGTATGACCCTGATCATCCCCTTACATTTTATGGTGCCAATGTCATGCTTTACAAGTGATTTATTCTCATGAGTCCTAAAAAGATTTTCAGTTTTCATAAAATAATGTGTAAGAAAGTTTTCATATCATTTTATTTTTCACATTGTAGACATATTTTGGGTGTTGAAACATATTTGTGTGTGCACACATGCAGATAGCACAGTACAGACTGTGCAAAGAAATTGTTATTCAACTATAACTTTGTTCGTAAACCAGACTCTCCAGATTTCTCGCCTACATATAGCTAATACCTCTATTTTGCAAGTAAGCATGCTTACTTTTGGATATAAGTGAAAACACACACACAGATACACATTTGGTAAATTATTTATATATAAGTGTCTTAAAAATTTTCTAAGGGCATTATTTTTAAATCTTCTTAAAAGAAAAAGCATTTTTTTCCTAGCAATTTACATGAATGCAGCTAAAGCTTTTTCTTCACCTAATAGAAAGTGAGATGCAATAGATCAGTGATTTTAAGTTAAATAAGCTCTATAATTTGAGTAACCTAGAAAAGATGTTTGTAAATCTTAAATATATACTCATTGAATATACTCTGTATATTCACTGAAGGACTTTGAGAAAAATTCTAGGATATTATACATCCATCCATTTGCTAAGAGGTGAGAATTTAACTATTGCAATATAAAAACAGAGACATGTTACTAATCCAACAGATTCAAGCTAAGATATGGTATTAATGTAGCAAAGGTCATATATTTTATCTTTATATGCATTAGATAATTTTCTCCTCCTGTAACTCAAAATGAACTTCCCTAAAAACCTAGAGTTGGGTTGGAGAAGTATTCTGCTACTCATAAGGAGAATTCTGGGGTATTGAAATAAAAATATAAATGTAAAATTATCACTAATGTTTGAAAAACTTAGAACATAAGACACCAACACTACCTATTATTGATTAAGCATCGTCTTCATTTATGAATAAAGTGAGTGCAGTGTGTGAATGACTACATTCGTAAATGAAGCTCATAAGAAACTGAAAAAAATTACTTTCATACTGCCTTTCATTTTTTTTTGTATTCCATTAGAATAGTTTTCCAAATTATTCTTCTGCAGATCACACTGAAGACTACAGTAACTCCCTGCTATTTTTTCAGTTTGCACCTCTACTCTTCAATATCCTCCCTAAAAAAAATAATGAGATTATTTTTCTCCCTGGCTTATTAAAACACTGTGATAAAAGAGTAGAAAAGCCAGAGGTATTCCATTTCCCACTGCCTAAGAATTACTCACCACTGTTGAACTACAATTTCTATGGATACCAGATAAATGCTTAATGTGAAGTCTGAGCAAGAAAAAAGGGAAGAAGATTTGAATGTCTTAGGTTCTCAGGTGTGACTATTTCCTGTGAAATTAAATGAGTATGTTTTTATATGTTTTATCTGATTATGTTTTATCTGATTATGTTTTATCTGATTCATTGGAATTATCACTGACTTTTTATTCCTCATAGACTAAGTCCCTATCCTTATTTTAATATTTCTTCTGATTATGGCCAATATAGCTCATGTATTTTGCAATTCTAACTTAGTATATTATACATGATGGCTACAGAACAGACATTAATGTTTATCAAGTATTTTGTGTAGTTCCTTTGCGTTTTCCAGCCTCTTTTGCAGTTAGGATGAGATCATGTGCCTACTTCTGGCTACTAGGCTTAAAGTGAGTTTTAAGTGGAACTTCCAGAGAAGTTGAGAAATGATATGTGTGATCTCCCCTCTAATATCCCCTATGTTGAGGACTTTGACAATACATGGAGATATGGTAGCATCTAAGCAACCAAAATTCCAGAGCTACCACTTAGAGAACAGTTATCTTGGAGGTCTACCATTATGAAATAAAGTTTGCATAATGAAAAACAACTTTTCTTGCCTTAAGTAACTGAGATTTGATAACTTAGGTATTTTTTGCCACTGCAAAATCTTGCCTAACACAACTAATACATATTCTAAAATCTGTTGTTGTAGCAAGAAATGATTTTAATTCACAAGTGATTTCTAAACCTGGACATATCAGGGATATTATTAAGAAAAAATACTATTTTTCCAATCTAGCGCATTTTTTTAATTAATACTTTAGGTACTGGAAATGTTGAAGAAAATAAATACTCCTGCAAGTACACTAAAAATCCAGATAAAAGAAATAAAAAGATATCTAAAATTCACTGGGGAAACAGTACTTCAGAGCCCACTAATTCAGAGAAAAGGAATTCTAAAATGTTGAGCCGACCTTTAAGAATAGCTTTTTCTCCTGGAGTATTTGCCCTTTCTTTTTTTTTTTTTTTTTTTCGGTGACAGACTACAGACAGAGAATCTATTCAGATCTATTCAGGTGACTAAAACGTGCACAAAAACTGGTGGATCTTTTTGCAATCTCAAGGGGCTAGAAAGACATAACTGTAGTTCAGAGCTGTTTATGAAATCAGGTTTGAAGAAGTAAGATCCTAGAGAGAGAGAGAAAATAATAATTTGTAATGGGAAAGCAGTAAGATTAACAGCTAACTGACCTCTCAATAGAAATGATGGAGGCCACAAAACAAAGGAATGCCATATTTCAAGTACTAAGAGAAAATAGGTGCCAATCTAGAATTCTATACCTAGTGAAACTATCCTTTACATATGGAAGCAACGACATTTACAGACAAACAAAATTTGAAACAATTTGTCACCAAAAAACCCACACTAGAAGAAATACTAAGTGGAAATCTCTAAGCGGAAGGAAAATAATTCGGGAAAATGTGAAAATGCAGGAAAGAAAAAAGCAAAGTGGAAAGTAAATATATGGGTAAATATATATGAATATTGAATATACAAAATAATTATTTTATTATGTTGGATCCAAGCTAAATGTAGAATTAAAATTCATGACAATGACATGAATATTAAAATGGTTATACGTAGAATTAATGTGTTCTAATTTTATTATATTTTTGATATATTTGGGCAAATGAAAAATAATAATATTATAGGTACAAAACCAAATCTATAAGGGATTACATTAAATGTAAATAGGCTAAATATTCCAATTAAAAGATAAACATTTTTAGATTGATTTAGGATAACAATTTTAATTATATGTTGTTACATGCATCCATCCTAAATATAAGGACAAAGAAGCATTGAAATAAACGTATAGGGGAAAAAACACAGAAGAAAACTATTGCTGATATACTGATGTGAGAAAAAGTCAATTGAACCAAGGAGTAGTGCTAGATTTAAAGAATGTAATTTCATAATCATTAAAAATTCAGTTTACCAGGCTGATCAGATATAATCATTTTAAATGTGTATGTACATAATAACATAACAAAAAACTATATAAAGCAAAAAATGTTAAAACTAAAAAGAGGAATAGATTAATCCATAATCAAAGTAGAAGATTTTTATATTTCTCTCGATGTCTGACAAAAGGTAAATTTTCAGTAAGTATAAAGACCTGAGCAATGTAATTAAGTAATCTGAATTGACATTTGCAGAACAATTCACTCAACAACAGAATATATATTTTCACAGCTGCCCATCAAATTCTCCCAAAAGTCACCATATGCAAGACTCTAAAGCAAATCTCATCAAAATTCAAGGGAAATTAGTTAGATGTTCTCTCTTCCTTTAGAGAAATTAAGGTAAAAATAAATGGCAGAAGATAGAAATCGCTGAAATATTTGGAAATACCGTCAATGTCTGTATGTTTAGAAAAAATAGAAAATTTAAAATATTCTTATCTGAATTATAATGAAATAAGATATAATATATTTGTTGGCTACATCTACATCTGGGCCTAAATGGAAATCTATAATCCTTAAAAGTTTATAATAGAAAAAAATTTTTAAAAAAGGTTGAAAACCATGTGTGGTACATGTCACACATTGCATTAGGCAAAGAAGGGAAAAATTGACAAATGTTAATAAAATAAGAGAAAAAATGGGGCTTCTGGGTCAGTTGAGCAATGACTCTTGATTTTGGGTCACGTCATGATCTTGGGGTGGTCAGATCAAGCTCCCCCTTGGGCTCTGCAGTCAGCAGGGAGTCTGCTTGAGAGTCTCTCCCTCTGCAGCCTCCTTCTCATGCTCACACACACTCTGACACACACAATACTCTCTCAATAAAATCTTAAATAAAAAATAAAAATAAATAAGAGAAAAAAATGAATAACACAGATCATAGATATGAGAGGGAATCAACAAAGCCAAAAGTTGATTTTTGCAAAGACTAATAAAATGATAATCCATAGCACAAATGTTCAAGGGGAGTTGAAGACCATACTCTACCATAGTAGGAATGAAAAGGGGGGGGGGGGAATTGTAGATTCTACAGTAACAGAAAAGTCTAAAGATAATATTGTCTATTTTTTATGCCAATATACTTGGAAAATAGCAGAAAATGGACAAATTTCTCAAAAAACGATCTAAAAAAAACTGACACAAGAAGTGGAAAATCTGAATAGAAGAAAATCAACTGAATTAGAAAATTCCCATAAATAAAGCTGTGAAAGATAAAGTGTTCCTCAACAGTAAAATGCATGAATTATGGTGCATGGCAATAATGAAAGAACTATTGTTATGCATAATATAAATAAATCTCATAGGAGTAATGTTTACTGAAAGAAACTAAAGTACATTATTTGTAACTCAATTTATACATTTCAAAAGTAAAAAGCCCATCTGTGGCTTAAAAGTCAAAAAGGTATTTTTTTCTGGAAAGGTAGTGAAAGGCAGAGGGCAGCAAGGGCTTTTGTGGAATGCTGATAGTAATTTATTTCTTGATCTTCGTGCTCATTATACTGGTGTACTCATATTATGAAAATTCATCAATTTGTTAATTCATAATTTGTGCATTTTTCTGAATAAATCAGTGGTTCTCAACTAGTTCTCTCCATTCCTAGGGGACCTTCTACAATGTCTGGAAATAGTTTGGTTATCACGACTTGGCAGGAGTGCTACTGGCATCTAGTGGGCAGAGGCCAGAGATGCTGCTAAATATTTTACAATGCAGAAGCCTCCCTAAATAAAAATTTCTGGTTCAAAATGTCAGTGGTGCTAAAATTGAGAAATCCTGGTAAATAAATTCTACTCAAATAAAAATTTTAAAAAGATAACTACATAGACATAGTCTTTACTCTGTGTGGGAGTTTAAATACATTAAAAAATTGCATCAAAGATAAAATGTATAGGACATAGAGAAAATTAATTGACATCTATAAAATGTGAGCACATATATTTAGATTTGAAGGAGACTAATCATAAATCAGAATTGAATTCCAAGTCTAACATATGTATTCATTTGTAAGTACTTTAGGCAGATTTAATTAAAATTATATATGCTGTAAGGCCAAAATTTAAAGAAAATAAAAGGAAACAAATGTGTCCCAAAGCCTATACATGTAAGGTAGAAGTGAGTATTCATTCTAGGTCCAGATTTCCTCTAAGTTCAGTCAAAAAGGGAAAAAATGGAATATATTAATTGCCTGACAAAATGAAATACACTAATTCATCCTGAGAGAAAACAAAAACAAAACACACATTACTAACACTGAATTTTGAAGGGAATCTGCAAGGTGGAGAATTTATAAACATCAGTGATAAACAAAATACACACTGATTCAGCAAGAGTTTTGAAGAAACTGTGGCGATTTTTAAAAATATGACCATATCTATTTGTAATCAAATCTCAATTTAATGTCAAGGCCACAACATAAAATATAAATGAGTTAAACCCTTTCTGCATGGCAGATGGGAAATGAAGTAGCTGGGGTAGCTATGGGAATTTAGTACAGAGATACAGGATCCAAATCTCCACAGCAGGAAATGGCAAGCTAAGTAGTCTCACACTTCCCCCGTGGGCCAAACCTGGCTCACCACCTATTTTTGTAAATAAAGTTTTGCTGGGACACAGTTATACCCATTCATTTTCCTATGATCTGTCCCTCTCTTCATGCTGCAATGACATGAATGAATGGTTGCAACAGACAACATATGCCCCAAACATCTAAACCATTTACTATGAAGCTCTTTCAGAAAAAAATCCCAACCCTTTCAGAGGAAAGAACTCAATCCTTTGTCCATCGTGCAAATGTCAATGGTGTTCAATACATTTTTGGCAAAAACAGTATAGCAGATAGTTTAAATTATCTACTAAGCCTTGGAGTAGAAGTATTTTTGTTATCAGAGGAAAACAAAGTAAGAACTTAATGAAAATTGGATAGGCTTCCATGTATTTCTTCCCCTAAGCAGATGATCTAACCACCTTAATATAAAAAAATATATAGTTTCATGTAGCTTTTAAAATAGCAATAAAACCGGATAACTCCTTGGATAAACCACTTTACCCTAAATTTCTCAATTTAAGAAAAAGGAAGATTGAACTAAATTAGTACTGTGATAGGGAAATACTAAAGATGTTCCCTTCAAGACTTCTATCTAATAGCTATTCAATCAAACATTAATCTAGTACTGCTGGGGACTATAAAGTCATATGACCTTAAAATAGAAGTGATCCCTGATTCATGTAGTCTTGGTATAATCAATCACATGAGCCTTTAAACAAACAAAAAAGGCAGAAAAGTCCTTCAGTTAGCTGTGATAGAAGAGCAAAGCAGAGAGATGAGAGGAGAGGAGGTCAGAGAGATTTGAAATGTGAGAATTCCATCCACCATTCTTGCCTTTAAGGATGGAGGAAAGCAGCCAGATAAATATCATAATTATTTTTATTAATTAACTTCTGGATCTATCTCTATAATGTTTTTTTTTTAAATGTTTGGCTGCAAACTCCTTGTTTTTTTTCATAGGAAAACAATTTTATAATGTTTTCTATAGAGAGATGAAGAGATAATTTACTACTTTCCCTAAAATGTTTAGTAGATTGCTTTTTACTATTCTTATTAATAGGCTAGGGATGCTATTTCAGCTTCAATGTTATATGCATTTTTAGAATTGCTTTTAGATTAGCAGTTTGTGGAAAAATTTCATCAACCTCTTGTATATAAGCTGTATAATTTGAAAATTTTTTCTAGAGATCAGATTCTTTCCCTATGTATGTGATATATTTATTTTTTGTCTTCTCCTACCCACATATTTACTGTGCTGGGTCTCTAGAACATGTTCCTATTATCATACAACCTCTGGCTCCTAGGCCTTTGGTTCTTAATATTGGAACAATCAGCAATAATTTAACTATGCACAGAAGAAATTGGAAACCATTTATATATGTCCTTTAAGCCAAAAATAAATGTATCCACAACTGAATTTTTCCTTAGTTAAATATTCCAAATGACTATCCTGAGATGCCAGCTATTATGGGGAAAAGTAACAGAGAAAGGAGGCAGAAGCCTTAACTGAATGCAGTTAAATTGTCCTATTTTTCCAAATTTTACAAAATTGCATGACCAAATAACCATGTTATAGGGTTCCTCCCATGGCCTTGGAAGGTCAGTTCAAATGAGGGTCCCTGAAGCTGAAATAAGCATCATTTGCTTCACAGTAATACCACTTCTGACTAAATTAGGTTAAAATGTAGTCATTTTTCTTTCAAGGGTCTATTGTCAGTTGATACATATAATGTGCTATTCTCTTTGTGTGGTGATTAAAATAAAGCTAAACCATTCTTCTGATCAGTGTTAGTGAAATGCCTAATTGAGATTATTAGCAGAGTCTGTGAACACATTGCCTTAATTTGGTGGTCTTACTAAACAAGTTAATTGGTCAAGAATAGTATATTTTAGTAGTGGGAGGAATTGCCTGGATATTTTTCAAAATCATAAATTTTGTTAAAGGCATGATTCATAATGGGAAAATACCTGATTGCTTTTTTATATACCACAGTGATTCTATTTTATCATTTCCTCTAACTAAATCTAAAGTTATAACAAATCCAACTTTTAGTATGCTTTTATAGAAATATTTTCCTCACCCCTAAACTAAAAGATAAGTCCTTTTGTTTAAATGGACAATGATACGCACACTCACCAGTCCATATTAACTATATAAATAGACTTTGAGTAATTTTTCTTAGGAATTCTAGATATTATGTTAGATTTGACAGTAATGTGGTCAAGTGGAATGAAGCAGATTGTGTAACTTCAACACTCTAGCTTCATTTTTCATTAAAAAAAAATGCTCCCTCTAATGTCAGCTTGAGGACAGAAGAAATAACAAAAGGCACTTATGGGATTGAGAATATGGTGCCTGAAGCCATGTGAATCTAGCAAATTTTCCCTTGGGATGATTCACATCTAAAAGTGAGAGTTTCCATGTTCCTGTGAAAAGTGGGTTTCAGTTTGTTTAAATTAAGGGAAATATAAAATAACTTTTATATTTTCTCAAGTTTTCCTGTTAAAAATGTACTTCACACCCCAGAAATGTAACGTTTCTTCCCAGTACACCTTCTATATGCTTTAAAAGATGTGAATATACTCTGTAAAAATAAAGAAAATGAAAAAAAGAAAGAAGAAAGAAAAAGAAAAAAATGGTTCTTTCACTTTAAACTAATTGAATAAACCTAGGTAGCCTTGAATGGATGTGATAGGAGATGTATATATATCACATCCCAAATTTAGAGAATTTTCTCCCAAAGAATGATCAAGCAAACATAAAGAATAACATGAGACAGTATTTTGAAAACAGAAGCACTTGAGAAATATTTTCCATTTTTGAAATAGGATAACTATTTGCCAAATGTTTAAGTTGGGTGACTGCTACAATATTTAAATTTTTGTATGAAATTAGCAGTCTTTTGGCAAAAAAAATTACACAAGACAACTGCCAGATTAAAATACATACACTCAATCTGTCCTTTAACTCACCACTCATCCTCTCCTCCTGTTTTTCTTTTTCTTTCTTATTCCTTTAATCAGAGAAAAGAAGTGCCTTTTTTTATAATCAGAAACGGAAATAAATTCTAAATGTGTGAAGACTGAACAAAGTGATTAATCACAGACCATTCTGAGTTTATTAAAAGCATTCTGCTGTAATTTTTTAAATCCAAAAGAATATATTTCTTGTTTATAGAGAACCCAAAATAACTGAGTAGGAGCATATGTTTATGTGTCATCTTTAAGTATCACATTTAAGTGTACATTTGCTAATATTCCAATTAGCTATAACATTAGTTATAAGACCACTGGAAGAACTGATTGTTATAAATGAAATCTGATACTTTCAAAAAGAAGTGTATGAGGCCTTGAACAATTTGACCTTTTCCATCTCAGGGTTTTCCTAAAAAGCATTTCTTATGTACACACATACAGAGATACATATATGCACACATGTATTTTAAAGGAATTACAATTATATATGCATTAGATATATTTTAACCTACTTTTTAGAAATATCATTTCATCATATCACTGGATATTTTTACATGTATTATTTTTAATGTTTATTTTACTTTTCAATATGTAGATATGCCATAAGTTAATCAATGTCCCCTTTGTTGAACTTTGGTTGCCTGTGATGATTCCCCATTGTCTAGCTACAATGAATATATGTAAATATGTATGTACATATTTATATTTAAACATTTCTGATTATTTCCTTGTACGGTTATTTATAAATAATTTATTAGATAGAACCAAATGGCATCCTAAAGGTTGTAATTTATGAGAATGCCACTTTCTCAGCACACTCACAAATACTGGGTATAATAATTATATTTTAATCTGTTACATAGTTGAAAAAGTATCTTAAATACATTTTAATTCTTTTCAATGAACTCATTCTATTGTAGATTCCTACGCTTTGCCAATTTTCCAACTGATGATCTTGACCCCATTAAGTTGACTTGTAAGAACAATTTTCATGTAGATTTTATTTTTCCATTTATTCTGCTTTTTCAATATGGGGACACGTATCTTATTCCAATTCTGGAAAACAATTCAGGCTTCATCACTTATAATATTTCCATTAACCTCATCTCACCATTGTCTTTTCACTATATTGATATAGTTGGATTTTTATCCATTTTCCATATCCTAACATGCTTTTGATGTTACAGGGATATATTACTGGCCATTTTATTAAAGCTAAAAGATCAAGTTATTGATAGTTTGTATCTTTTTTCCTTAGTTTCAAATCTAAATGAGTTTGTGGAAGTGATAATATGATGAGGCGAATTAAGTGTGATGATTCCTTGTACATCAAGGCAGTTTCAAATGGAAAAATCCTCCATGAAGAAATTTCATCTCCGTAGCAAAACTTGTGAACCATGTCAAGGAATTTTGAAAAGTCACTGATTAGTCTAATTAGACATTCTCAGACTTTTTTGGAATGAAAATCATTAAACTCTAAAAAAAATAATATAGTTCATTTTTAAGAAAATGTCAAATAACCTGGTTTGAATATAACAATTTCTTTGTTAGCCATTCTTGGAAGTAAAAATCATTTTCCATGAAAATAGTATCTACTATTACAGCTCAATACCGCAATCACACAAGGTTGTTTTTTTTTTTTTTTCCAATTACTGTACTTTGTATACAGGAAAGTCCTTTATATACTTACCATTTTGTCAAATGAGATATAAAAAGATCTGCACTCAAGGGCTGAGATACAACAAAATTATTTTTTACTACTTAATCAGGGACATGCAAGGGAAATGTAACTTTTTTCCCGTGAGTGTGCAGTGATAAGGAAACAATACTGGGGGTATTGCTGTTACTGCTCTGATTTACACTGAAGCAGGGTAGTTTTACCTACCACTGTATTTGCACTCAGTGCCCATGTCCTCAACATAGGTGATGGGACAAACCATAAGAATCAAAAGAGGTTATTCAAGACTTTGACTATTTAGTTACTTTTACATTTGCTATCAATCATTTACATTAAAAAATCGTAACAGGGTTCAGCCACATCTGGAAATGTATTCATTTGTAGGTACAGCTCTGCAAGTGAGATATTTATACAGAGTCTTCGTGTCTACTGATGAGTCTTTAATTCATCAAGTTACTAACTCTTGGAAAGTGGCAATGCGATGATATCTTTTACTAGTTGTTCATCCAGTGAACATTTGGTAATGCCCACTGTATAAGATATTTTGTCTTTTAGCTATCCTATAGTTCTCTTAGCCAGCACGATACAGTAACTTACTCTTTAAGATACATCAGGAGTTAATTTCTAGTTTGAAAAGTTCTAACAGCAGCTTATGTTATCTATGTTTAAAATATTAAATTTCTTCAACTTATAAATCTTATTACATCACATCATAACTGATATAATACTATGCAAAGGTGTTCTGTTGCGTGAGACACAATAAATCAAAATACATCTGTAATTCCAAAGTAAATAAAATTTTCATACTTTTATTTCTTGTTTGTTGTTTCACCAGTTTCTTTTATAGCATTCCTTCCGTCTCACAAGTCATATAATTCTGTTATTTAAGAGTCATTTTTTTCCAACATCTTTAGTTACTGCAGCTAGCTATTGGTAAAGTGAGTCTCTTAACTCCCTTGTGTTAAGTAAATGACACTTCTTAAATATAACTCAAATGTACTGCAATCAAAATTTTAAATGTTTCAAAATTTTTTAATACCAGTTTTATATAACTTTTTAAAAATTTAGAATAGAAAAAATTCAATTCACTGCAAAACTAAAGTGCACTTATTTATTGTGTTTCCACATGGGTGTAAGAAAAACCTCAAGATCTCAAAATGATGATTTTTTTGGATGGTACAAGGATATGGAGATTCGAGGAGGTATAACCAAAGATAACTAGGAAGATCAAAATGCAAGAACTAAGTTAATCTCTGAAAATGCACATATTTATACCTTAAGTTGACCACTTTGGAAACTTTTTGAAAACACAAGTATCCAAGCATAGACTCTAGGCTATCAGAGCGATGATGTTACATACATCCTGTAGTGTCTAAGATGCTCCCCTACAGAATCATGAGAGAAGGAGAATGATAAAGTCAAACATCTTAGTATTGTTTTAAGAATAATCTTGTGCAACCATTCCCTGAAAGGGTCCCAGGTACTTCACTTTTTTTTCAGGTACCTCACTTTTAGAAACACTAGTCTAATGGAATAGTTCAATAGGAAATTAGTATATTATTTATTCTAATCATCTCTTTTATCATTTCTACTCACTACTTCCCTCCATGCCTATTCTGTGTATTGCTTAGACAAATCAAAAAATTGCTACCACAAGAGTGTTAAATATCTGTACATTTAGCTCAACACAGGAACTAATTAAGAAATGCAAAATGAACTTTAGGTATACACGCAAGAAGGACTAGAAGCAGCCTATTAGACTTTTTCAGTAATTTTTAAAAAAGATGTGTTTACGTATCTGAGAGAGGGAGCGCACGAGTGAGTGAACAAGCATGAGCGGGGAGAGGGGGGATTGGGAAGAGGGGCAAAGGAAGAGCAAGAATCTCAAGCAGACTTCTCACTGAGAGCAGAGTCTTATGCCAGGCTCCATCTCACCACCCCCAGACCACCACTGGTGCTGAAATCAATAGTCGGAGGTTCAACTTACTAAGTCACCCAGGTGCCCCTCAGTAATTTTTAAAATATATAAATTAAAATAATTTGTTACATCCTTAAATGTGACTTAGTGTTAACTACAGCTGACATTTTTTTTTTTGCTCCACCTTAAATACACCTTTAATTATGTAGTAAAAAATAATGCAGGGATATAACTAGTATTCATTTTATAGAAACATGTTTTACAATGATTGCTAGAAAATATTTCAAAAAGAAAGAAAAATCTAGAATCGGTTTGATAAAATTTGAAAGGGAAAAAAGTGGACAAGAGACACTAGAATGAGCACAAAAATTATGAAAGAATAGGAACAAAAGTGAAGAGGGTCTTAATAATTGTACATACATGATTATCTATGCAAATATATTTCACAAGAAGGAATAGATAACTATAAGGCTTAAACTAATGTTTGTGTACTGTAGTCTATTACTGATGATAAATTTAGTAACAAGGACAAAAAGGTAAGGAAAACTTGGTAAGAGGTCTAAACCTCAGCAGAAGTCCATCAGACCAAGTGGAAATCAATCATAAAACTGAAAAAACAAAAACCAGTGTGCAAATCTTTCTTGAAAGAATCTTTGTCCTGTAATCCATGACTTTAGAGCATCAGTGCTTTGTTTTCCCGCCACAATTGTAGAGGGAGGACTACTTGCTGAGATCACACTCTAACCCACCACAGATCACATTCTATATGCCTTCATAATTCAGAAAACCAATGCCCCACCTTTTATTAGTTTAGACTCTTTCTACTGGACTTCCATTTTTGGCAACATTTTATGGCCACAGCTATTTTGCCTACCATATGGAGAAATTAGACTGAAATATGAAGTCCTCAAGAGACAAGAGTTAGGCTGAGTGGTGATGTGGAGAAATTGAAAGAACTCTAGTCTTCTCAACTCAATCTGATACCAGCATCCATCTTCAACATTCCATTTAGGAGAGTTAACTACTTTTTACTTCAACTAAGTTGGTTTTAGTTTCCATCACTTGGAATAAAATAACCCAAGCTAACTCATAACTCATTTTATTTATTTCCATGGCAAACACCCCAACAAAGTTAACAGGCAAATTTAGTAGAAGGTAATTTCCTTTAGAGGGTTATAAGTTTAATTAATGCACCTTCTCCCCCCCTCCAATACCATTTTCAAAATCCTAGGACATGGAATCCTAAGCTATATTTCAGGCTATTACAATATGGGTGGGGAATTTATACAAGGAATATGGCTATTTCAGCTAGGTTGTTTCTTTAAATCCTGTAGGGTAAATGTGTTAAACATAAGGGTGGGTGGGTGGGTGTGGGTGTGTGTGTGTGTGTGTGTGTGTGTGTGTGCTGTGTGTGTATATCCAGGAATAAATACTTTTTTTCCTTCTCAGAGATAAATATCCCAAATACTAGGGGTCCTAAATCCTATATGTTAGTCATAGAAGACAAATTTTTATGATTTTTTGACACATTTGTACTGCTAGACTTCACTTAAGCATATGAAGCACACATGTTACCCTGACAGCAAAGAAATGAAAATTATGCACTATATATATATTTTCAGTGGCATCTTTGTAGACCTTGCCAGTATGTGAACTGTTAGAACATGGCTGAATGTCAATTCTGTGCAGGAATTTTAAAGCAGGTTTAGTATAGTGATGAATATATTTGGTCATAAATTTTACTATGCAGGAAAAGCAAACTTTCTCCAAACATGGTATTTTATAAATATCCATTAACCGTTCGATATAGCAAGGCTTTTTAATTCTGGACACTTTATTAATACTGATATGGCTTTTCAGTGGTTTTCTTAAGAAAAAATAAAATATTTTTAAAATTATGAGATTCAGGATAGTTTCAGTAGTGACCTCTTCTGTCAGACTACCTTAAGAAAACACAGTTTAAAATAGTACTACATGATTTTATGTAATTTAGAATTTTCTTTAAAGGAGTGAGTTAAAAAATGAGAATCTTAACCAATTTTAATAAATATTGAAAATACCTTCACAGTTATATTCTTTCTTTCTATCCGATTGAGGAATTGACACTGCTTCACTTCTTTGTCAAGACTGACACCAAAATCATAGCTAATATAGATAATTCTCAGGTTTGAAATAAATTGGACGGGTCAATTTTTTGAGACTATCTGTAAATTTTCTTTTTAACTTTAGTACTGACATTCAGGTAAATTCCTTTTTTTTTTTTTTTTTTTTTTTAAGATTTTATTTATTTGACAGAGAGAGACACAGTGAGAGAGGAAACACAAGCCAGGGGAGTGCGGGAGGGAGAAGCAGGCTTCCCGCCCAGCAGAGAGCCAGGGCTGGACCCCAGGACCCTGAGATCATGACCTGAGCCGAAGGCAGAAGCTCAACGACTGAGCCACCCAGGTGCCCCATTTCATGTAAATTCTTAATAAATGAACTAATATTCATTATTAAAGCAAAATATGAATAACTCAAAAGGAAAACTCACTTTACCAATATGGGATTTTGGTGAATATAATTTACTTACCTATCTACAAATGTAAACCAGACATTCACTTACAATTGTAAAAAGGAACTAATTCTGTGACAGAAAGCCCAAAATAGGTATAGTATGATTAGGGTAAAATTTTATTTTTAGGAGCGGCTGGGTGGCTCAGTAGGTTAAGCATCTGTCTTCGGCTCAGGTCATGATCCTAGGGTGCTAGGACTGAGCCCAACATTGGGCTCCCTGCTCAGTGGGGAGCCTGCTTATCCCTCTCTCTGCAGCTCCCCCTGCTTGTGCTCTGTCAAATGAATAAAGTATTTAAAAAAATTATTTTTAGTTCTGTGAATGAAGTTTGGTAGGATACAATTTGACAGGAAACATGGTACAGAGGACCTTTCAGCTCATTGTTTAACCAACTATAGGCTATGCTTTTTGTCCTCATGGTCCAAAATAGCTGAACTACTAAATCAACATTCCAAGAAGTAGAAAAGAATCACTGTCCACTAAAAATATCACATGAGTCTTATATATGTGCCTATGTCTATATGAACATTTGTGTATATGTACATACACCTATATAGTGTATATTTATCATGCTAAATTTTCAGTAGCCCACATTAAAAAAATAACAAGGAAAATTAACTTTTATAACATACCATTTTAATATGTAATCAGTATAAAAAGTTATGAACAAAAAATTTTTCTTTTTCCTTACTGTCTTGGAAATTTTTTTAGGTACTTATAGTATTTCTCAATTTAAACTGGCCCCATATCAAGTGTTTAGCCTTTGGCTACTGGTTACCGAATCAGACACACTTTCCATCTAAGATTGGAAGCAAGGTAAACGTGCTCTCATCACTTCTGAGCAAAATTGTACTGGAAGCTAGCTAGTTCAATAGATAAGAAAAAAATAAATGTTTAAAGATTGGGAAGAAAGAAAGAAAACTGCTTTTAGTCATGGATGACATGATTATTTATGTAAAAAAATCTTACCAAATTCTCCACTCCCTCCCTCTCTCTCTCTCTCTCTCACACACACACACACACACCCCTCCTGTAACGAGTTCAGCAAAGTTGCAAGATACAAGATTAATCTACAAAAGAAAATTGCTTTTGTGTATACAAGCGGTAAACAACTGGAAGTGAAAATCAGTGATTTTGTCTTAATCTTGGAGAATGAATTTTTCCTTCATTTTTAAACTCAGTCATGAAATGACTTAGAATAGAGAATTCAATATTCCCAGGCATGGGGCAGGAACTTTGATTTTTCATATTGAATTATTTTGTTACATAACATTTTAATTCTAGCTTTAAATATTAATTTGGTTCTATTAGTTTGTTTGCTTCAGATACTACCATATTATGCTGGATCTTCACTCTATGCTGTCTTATGTATCTATTGCTTTCTTACAGATTCTGTCTTTTTATGATTCTTACTATTTTCTTGTCTTATGTTTTCCTCTGCGGATCTGTTACTGTACTTTTGTTTGTATTTATTATTTAGGTACTTACTAATTTTTCTTCATTCCTGAGATATATTTGGAAATATTTCTTTAAATCAGTTCTATTTCACGTCTTTTTTATTTTGTTTTTTTAATTCTTGATTCACATTGTAATTTTTCTTCCTCAATTTTTAAAAATGTCAACCTTGTGTTTTGTTATGTGTTTGTTAAGCTTCATGATTTGACTTAATTGATATTCTTTAATATAAGAATTTTTATTATTTTTACTTTTCAGAGTAGCTTTATATGGATGCTGGGTTTATTTTCTTTGTCATACTTGTTTTTGGATTCTCCTGTACCAGTAGTTGCAGGATACTTCTGAAAGAGCAAAGGTGGCTTTTCTGATGTCTAAATTCAAGGCCTTCTCCTTCTGCTACAAAATAAAGGCCGCTTTAAAGGACAGCTTTTTGTTTAAAATATAGGACACTTCTTTCTTTTGTGTTACATCTTCTAATTCTTTGCCTCCCTCTTGTCTCAGTAGGGTCATCTTCATTTGCTTTTTTCTTTCTTTTTACCACCCAGGACACCCAAGGACACCTCTAACTTCAAAAGTGTCTGTCTCTCACAGATGCTTTGACTTCTCAAGATGGTCATCTCTGGTCCTGTGTATTTTCCAAACCCTTTACTTATGACTTACCGGTTCTGAGTGGTCTAACCTGCCATGTTTCCTACTAGAATGATGCCTTCTATGTCTAAAGGTGAACTGTAATTGGTAATATCTGTGTTCTGTCACCAGATGACCCTGTTACACTCCTCTTTCACTTCCATTCAGTGCCCAAGAACCCTATCTGGGCAGGATCCGGAGTTAATTTTTCTGATCTTGGGTATTTGTATTCCCTATTAACAAATAAATTGAGTTTTATCATCCTCTAAAGTGGAAGATGTAGTTGTTTTATTTGCTTTATGTCTTCTAATTTAGGAGAAAAATTTTAAAACATTAGAATCTAGAACACTACCATATTCTCCTACATGAATCCAGAAACCTCTCCATATCTATCACTCAAGAGTACAATATGGACATCCCTCCAAAATAAGCATTTCTTGGCCTCATTAATTATAGATATCTACACTGTATTTTTTTAGCATGGATGTATTTAAATTTATTTTAGTTTTGTTAAAGATTCTTAGTTATATAAGGAAACAGTCAATAAAACCAAAAAACAACTGACAGAACGGAAGAAGATATTTGCAAATGACATATAAGATAAAGGGCTAGTATCCCAAATCTATATTGAACTTCTCAAACTCAACACCCAAAGAACAAATAATCCGATCAAGAAATGGGCAGAAGATATGAACAGACATTTCTGCAAAGAGGACATCCAAATGGCCAACAGACACATGAAAAAGTGTTCAGTATCACTCGGCATCAGAGAAATACAAATCAAAACCACAGTGAGATACCACCACTCAGAATGGCTAAAATAAGTAGGTCAAGAAACGACAGATGTTGGCGAGGATGCGGAGAAAGGGAAACCCTCCTACCCTCTTCCCCTCCCCTCACTCTTTCTCCCTCTCTAAGAAATACATCTTTAAAAAATTAATATTTCTATTTACTATATTTAAGTATTTTCATAATTTTTGCTGTTAACAGAATTCTTATATTAGAGATTTTCTTAATCCACAAAACCTACCTCTGAATCTAAGATTAGAAAATGCTTCCATGCAAAAGGCTCTAATTTTTAAAGTAACAAGAAAAAAGCTGTTTAAGACACAGTATTTTATCCATTAACTGGACCTAGTATTATCCCAGAGACACTTTTGTCAGATCACTGGTCGATCAAAGAGCCAAGAAAGTAGTACAATTTTAGTTTTTGTATGACATTATGTTAGGTTATATACACGTAAAACTAAATAAACGTAGCCCCGAATTTACCACAAATCTGAGAATAAAGAAAATATTCATCAAGTAACAAAAGTGGCATATGATCAAAACCCTTGTTAGTGATATATTCATACTTTAATCAAAACTAAGTAGCACAATATTATATCAACAAGGATGCTTCTAGGATGTATAATACAGCAACTTTAGTTTTGTTTCCACGATACTTTTAGATTTTCTCAGTGAGGTTGAGCCTTTCCCTGATGCTGGATACAATCTTAGGCAGGCCTCATGACTTCTCTTACCGTGCTTATGTAACTGAAGTCCCTAGACTCACCGTTTAGTAATTAAATCAAAGTGCAATTCAATATTTAAAATTTCCAGTGTTCTGTAAAAATCAAACCTCCTAACTTACTTTCTCCTTCCAAACTCAGGGTACTGTGGGCTCTAATCAGGGAATATGAGGGTGTTGGTTTAGGGCCCTCTCTTTCCTTACTCAGGGCCTGATCCTCGTCTTTCATTGAGCTAATCCCTTCAGGGTTGGTGGAGTGATGGAGAGAGGAGAATAAAAATAAAGCAGAGTGGGTGCCTGGGTGGCTCAGTTGGTTAAGCAACTGCCTTCGGCTTAGGTCATGATCCCGGAGTCCCGGGATTGAGTCCCGCATCGAGCTCCCAGCTCCGTGGGGAGTCTGCTTCTCCCTCTGACCTTCTCCCCTCTCATGTTCTCTCTCACTCTCTCTCTCAAATAAATAAATAAAAAACTTTAAATAAATAAATAAATAATAAAGCAAAATATGAAATTTCTTACTCCACTAGTATTCTGGTGGTTATCCAGTATAAGTCCTTTCTGGACTTAGAAAAATTTTAAAGCAGACTCTTTTAGGGCACAGGCTTTGGGTACACTGAAGTCCCTCTTCCATTGCTTCCATCTGAAGTTCCCTCCAATGGATAAATGTAGCTCTGTTCTGTGGGTCACCACCTGAAGCGCATGGCATCAGGGAGTCTATCCTTAGCTTCCTTCCCCTGAGGTGCTCTTACCCCTCCCTGGAGGTTCTTTTAGACAGCTTTCAAGAATTTTTTTTTTTATTAATTAATTTATTTATTTATTTATTTATTTTTAAAGACTTTATTTACTTATTTGTCAGAGAGAGAGAAAGAGAACACAAGCAGGGGGAGTGGCAGGCAGAGCAGACACAGCAGGCAGAGTGAGAAGCAGACTCCCTGCCAAGCAAGAAGCCCAATGTGGGACTTGATCCCAGGACCCTGGGATCATGACCTGAACCAAAGGCAGATGCTTAACTGACTGAGCCACCCAGGCATCCCATGTATATTCATTTTTTAATATACTTTTGGTGTTTTTCCCCAGATGCACACATATTTTCAGATTGCTTGAATTGACAGAATATTTTTTGACTAGTTTTAATTACTATTGTAGGAAATATTCAATGCAGTAATAATTTTAATCACAAATGAGTTTTCTATAAGAATCTCCCTGGAATTCAAGAGGGAATCAAATAAATATTCTTTCTTCAGCCAAAGTTTTGGAGAAAAAGAGTTTCTAAACTCTTGTGCATATAGTTTTGTTTGTATTTTACACTGACAGCACACTATAAAGTGATATACATATTTTTATAAAGCCAAAGGAATCAGTTAAAGCAGATGTCTTATTCACAGGACTAGTGTTCACGGAGCTCATGAATATCCACAACAAGTCAGAATTCTTCAGAACAATGGCAATGTTTTGCCTACTTGATCCTCCTCACACTCAAGCCTGCAACAAAAATCTCCCTAAGAATGCCAAAGTAAGGCAAAATTTTGACATCTTTATTCTACTGTTCAACCACTTATACATTCATGCAACATGCATTTATTGATTGCCATTTTGTACAGGCTTTGAGTTAGGAGCTATGGAAAATGACAAAGAAAAAAGTAAAATGTAGACCTGTCTTCATATTTCATTCTGATAAAAGAGATATCAAAAATCATAGAAATAAGCATACAAATTAATATTTTAGAAGCTAGTATGGGTTCCTCTTACATAATCATAAATTATACTACATAATTTAATTTTCTCAACAATCCTTCAAAGTAAGCATAAGTAATATAATTTCAAATGAGGACAGAGATTCTCAGATTATGTAATTTGTATAAGACCAGACAGATAATAAATGACAGAGGTAGTTTTCAGCCCCCCAAAATGGCTCTAGAACCATCCATTATGGCATGTCTTATATACAAAGCAGTATTCCTTTAAGAGAGATTCAGGAAAGTGTCACTGGTCTTCAGACAAAAAGAACAGTATGACCTATAGAAGCAATTGAAATATTTTGTAAAGAAGGCTGCATCACCAGATACTTCACACGTAAATTATTTCTGTTAGGGAAAAGGGCAATTGAGTTTGAATTGTCCAATTGATTTTCTAGACTGATCCAATTTTCTTTGGCTTGGTCTATGTGTCCAAAGCCCAGGAGAAAAATTTTATAGGTATTTATAGGTATTCCATAACCCTATCCAGTCCAGATAGCTTCCCCCAATTTTAGAGAAGTCAAAAGTATCATTTCTCTTATGGCACAGTGGTTCTCATGAGCCATAGTGAGAAGAATCGAGTGAATATCTCAGTTACTTTTATTCTCATCAAGAGTATACAACTTAGTGAGATGCATGTTTTCTTTGGACAGTGAGTGGGTTTTTCAGATGCTTTTAAGTTGCCTATATATTAAAATTAATCATTGTTGTAATTAATTCAAACATGAGAGTGATATTTGTAAAGTCACTTTTAACAAATAAGTGTTTCATTTTTGTAATAGTCAGAACCTTAGTTCTGAGTTACAGTAATATCTCAGTTATAGTAATAAAAGAACTATCTCAGTTATAGTAATATAAGAACTATCTCCATTCTGTCCATACTAGGCCATTTCATTTTTATATCTATATAGTTTACCTTCATTTATTTCTCAACTATTTGCATCATATATTATTTATCTGAAAACACTTGAGAGCACACTGCCTTTGTTACATAAACCTAGCCCTTGGGGTAAAAAATCTGATTTTTAACTCGTTCTAGTTAAACTAACTTTATGGATAACACTATTAATACTTTTATGGCAAAGTACCTTTCATACCTTTTTGGAATGGTCAATAGTAAATATATTTAAACTGGTGAAAGCTATCTACATACACTCTAAGTATTATTAAAGTTTTTTTTTAAATTCTACAGGAACCTTTTAATTTTAATGGCCTAATTAAGTGAAAAAAAAGTATTGAAACTTTAAAGTTAGGTAATTATTTTTTAAACTGGCTGACATAGCCACCATAGGGTACATATAAACTTATGTATCATAGAGTAAAAATACTCTCAGATAAAAATGTCCCCATGGTGCTCATATTTGAAAGTACATGAATTAAATATGCCTCCCACATCTCTGGTGGTACATGGAATTTTTATGTCTTAACTAGGCTTTTGTATTTATTTTATATAAAAATACTACTATGCCACTAAAATTTTTATTTTTCTGTAAATGTCATAGCATAAGATATAAAAAAACATAGCATTGGCTTCACTTAAAATGTTCCAGTATAACTTATCCCACGATTGCCTGTAATCTTATTGAATATAATATTTCTACCTTCCTCTTCTTATGGATTCAATATTTAGTCCATCTGTATGTGGTCCTTTCTTTGGAATTTCAACTGTTTATGTCCCTTGCTTAAGCACATATCCCTTCTTTTTTCTAATATGAACTCCAATATATTTTTAACTGAACTATAATATATTTTTTATAATGTATAACTTTTTGTGTGTAATTCAAAATTTTCTAAGCTTGAAGCTGATGCATCAAAAGCGTTATCTAGTTGGATGTGATTAATCAGTTTTAGGAATGGCAAAAATGAATAGCTCAGGAAACAACAGATGTTGGGGAGGATACAGAGAAAGGGGAACCCTCTTACTCTGTTGGTGCAGCCACTCTGAAAACCAGTAGGGAGGTTCCTCAAAAAGTGAAAAATAGAACTGACCTACAACCCAGTAATTGCACTAGGTATTTATCCAAAGGATACAAAAATGCTGATTCAGAGGAGCACATGCACCCCAATGTTTATAGCAGCATTATCAACAATAGCCAAATTATGGATGCCTAAATGTCCATCAACTGGTGAATGAAGATGTGGTATATATGTACACGATAGAATATTACGTGGCAATCTAAAAAACTGAAATCTTGCCATTTACAACTGTGTGGCTAGAACTAGAATATATTATGCTAAGTGAAGTAAGTCAGTCAGAGAAAGACAAATATCCTATGATTTCACTCATATGTGGAATTTAAGAAACAAAACAGATGAGCATAGGGAAAAGGAAGGAAAAATAAGGTAGGTGAACATTATTTAAGTTATTCCATAAGTAATTTAAAAGCCCAGGCTCTGGGGTTAGATCTCACAGCTCTACCACCTCCTAGGTGTGTATCACTGGGCAAGTTACTTAAACTCTTAATGCCTCAGTTTTCTAATCTACAGAATGGGAATAATAACAGTGTCCATGGCATTGGGTTGTTGTGAGCACTGAAGGGGTAGGCCACGTAAACACTTAATGACACTATCTGACACAAAGCAAGTCCATGTAGAAGTTAGACTTTTTCCTTTTTTGTTCTTACAATTATTACTAAATAATATTTCTTATAATATAATTTAACATGCAAGACATCTCTTAAAAACCCCACAGGGCACAATATTGGGCCAGACACAGGATATAAAATGAGTAATGTTTGGTCACTTTAGAGGAAAGTTAAGAAAGTGCAGAGATAATATATGAGAGGCAAAGTAAAAGAGGAAGGAAACACATAAAATGATGTGAAACTATTCCAGCTCAGTTTTATGATTAATTCTAAAGATATTAGGTATATAAGATTCTATCAATAAACAAAATTTGAACTCCAGTTCAAATTATAATGAATTTTACATTTTTCTGCTTACTCTCACTTTTAGCTTAAAATTTTCACGTACCCATATCCCAAGTTTTCATTTTATACATTTTTCCCTTTGTCATCTGTGCTTGAGATTATAGCTTACTCTTATTAACATGACTCCTATTAAGTTCCCAAATTAATTTAATATCTATTTTATGTATTTCCAATGAGGTAAAACAATGTACTATAAATTATTAAAAATGTCTCAGTTTGAAGGGGTGATAATTTCCCCAGTAGACATTTTTATTAAACCCGTATTTCCAAAACTGTTTTTGATAGAATAATATTTAATATACATCCCATCAAAAATATGACTCTTCATAACACTGGTCACTACATAACACTGAGTTATGCAGCCACTGTTTATTTGTGCTCTTATTCTTTCCCTTTCAGTAAACTATAAGGTTCATAAAGTCAGAGACTTCCTATTTTTCATGGCTCTGTCAGTGCCTTGCACCTTGTATATAGACATGTGGGTTATGTTATATAGCATTTCCCAAACTGATTCGGTCCTGGTCCATTTTCACCGTTACTCATTTCACAGAACTAGTATTCCATTTAAGATACTTTGGGAACCACAATGTGCTTTATATTTTCAGTTTCGTTTTCCAGGTCTACTCTCTATCCTTTTCTTCTTAAAATTTGCCCCAGATGCTGACAATTTTGCAGACAAAATTGACCAGCTCCTTTTCCCTTGGGTTCTGGTAGGCTTCAATCAGAGACAAGAGACAGAGACAACCCAAAGGAAAGGAGGAAAATGGATGAATGAAGACATTTATTCCAAAGTCCCTCCTCTCAGATCACTATAGGTTGGCTTCATCCGTACTGAAGGCCACAGTGGCCATGTACTGAACCTCTCCATAAAGCTACCCTCTCTGTGTAGAGGTAATCTTCCCCATCCCCTTGTCCCATCAGGCTAGCTTTGGTGAAGGCCTCCTAGGTCCCCAACCCCTTCTTTTTCAAGCCCCAGATTATTTCACTATCACTTGTTGACTTCCCAAAATTCTGCACACCACATCTTAAAGAGTCTCTTTGTTAAAATCACTTCAATTGCTCAGTTTGAGTATACCATCTGTTTCTTTTAAGGCCCTGGCTGTTTCTTACTGAGCTGTAATCAATCCCATTATTTCCTTAGTCTTTCAAGTGGATGGATAAGATCTATCTCAATATTTCTTTTCTTATCAGTCTACTGGTAGAGAGGCACAGCTGAGCGACAGGGAGTCAGAGTACCTCTGTGAATAAGATGTTATGTACATCATGGACACTTACATGATTTTTGCAGAGTCCACATATTTCAGTGAGTTCTCAGAAACAAATAGAAAGATAACCATGCTCCTGTGATTATAGTTCCTGATCTTTGGCACTTTGCAACGAAAATTAATACATATGAAAATGGACATTAGGTTGTTGGTGGGTTCCCTATATTACTAATCATTTGGAGCTTTCTCCTTACTTCACATCCCAAAGTAAGGCTCACAGTAAGGGGGGCGGTAATTGTATCCTATGAAATTAGTCAATAGAACACCCCAATTATAGAGACTGCAGAATCTAAACTAGACTACTTGTTTTAAAACTACAGAAAAAATGTAGTTTTCTACATTTTATAATTTCCAGAAACATTTGCTGTCTAAGTAGGGGGCTGAGTTATAAGAAACATATAAATTCTACAAAAACTCCATGAAATGTATGGTCAAGAGGTAAGGAAGTTGGTAATCTTTTCTCCTCCTGTGACACTTCACAGAACAATGCACTTATCCCTCCTTTTAGAGTTTATCACTGTCCTCTCAAATGGAAAACTTTGCAAAGAATATCCCAGTCTGGAAGGCTGTCCGTCCTAGGATGCAGCCATTATAACCTTTAAATTGTCAAGCAAAATTCAAGAGTTTTATGAATAATAAAATGAAAACTTCATGTCTAAGTTTTTCTCACAGAAGTCCACAGGCAGGACTGGTAGATTTCATCAATGTTATATGGATATAGCATTAACATTCTCAATTCCGAAAAGCAGATGCGGTTTAATCGATATAAGGGTGTACTGGTAAAGATACACTCTTCCAAAACCAAAAGAATTCTTATCTTTATTTGGGAACATATCCTATTAGGCTTTGTTACTTGGGTGCATATTTTTTTTCCTGAGGAAATCCATTTCATTTCACTTTGCATACCTTAATACCCATTAGACAAATATGTAATGATTTTTTTTTTTATGTGTCTTTGGTCAAAGAGACTCAGGGGTGAACAAAACTAATCCGATTCCTGATTTACAAAGGAAGTTATAGATACGTATACTAGAAGTCCATATATGTGTGTACATGGAAGGTATGTTTTGGAGAACACTGCATTTTATAATATGGTATATTTGACATACTTGATTTGACATATTGGGAAATTATCTGTTTTACCAGTTCAATTTTTTTCCCAATTACTTTTATTTTATTTTTTCAGTGTTCCAAGATTCATTGTTCATGTACCACACCCAGTGCTCCACGCAATACGTGCCCTCCTCAATACCCACCACCAGGCTCGCCCAACTCCCCACCCACCTCCCCTCCAAAACCTTCAGTTTGTTGCTCAAAGTCCACATTGAACTGGTAAAACAGATAATTTCCCAATATGCTTATAAAAAATAACATTTTGGCAAATTATTGCAGACATTGTAGCAGAATTTTCCAAGGTGTGGTTTCTTTTTTTTAAAGATTTTATTTGACAGAGAGAGACAGGGCAAGAGAGGGAACACAAGCGGGGGGAGTGGGAGAGGGAGAAGCAGACTTCCCTCCAAGAAGAGAGCCTGATGCAGGGCTCAATCCCAGGACCTTGGGATCCTGACCTGAG
>CM052895.1:59132822-59193494 GCA_028534135.1 Potos flavus
CAACTTTTAAAGTTTTATAGTTGGATGTTACTGTCTGAGTCCCCTAATTAGGCTTTAAGTTCCTTGAAGGAAGGAAAAATATACTGTTCATTTTGTTTTCTTAGCACTAGCATGGTATCTAGTACAAAGTTGAAACTTAATAAACAATGGTAGAATGAATGATGCATTAGTTAATAAGCTACACAGAAAATAAACTTCCTGTATTTTAGAAAGTAATATCCATTATACATTAAATTCCAATTTTATTTCAGCATTTCTAGGTATTAAGTCCACATCTCATCACTATAATTCTAAGACAGGAATGGTTTGGGGATTTTATTTATTTATTTATTTATTTATTTTTACAAATATTTATCATGGTTAGTCTCTCAAAGAGTATGGTAAATATTGTAAAATGTTAGATGAGGATTAATATGAGAATAGCTTATTTTAGATACACTAGTTAAAAAAATCTTAAAGCATCAAGTTGATGCTTGAGAATTCTTACATCTTCCTTGTCTTTTTTAAAGAACTGTAAATTTGGTCTTTAAGCCTTCAAAATTTTTTATTAAATTATTTTAGCAGAGATATTCTCAACTGTGTGTGTGTATACCCACACACACACACACACACACACACACACAGAAGAGAGGAGAAAGACTTTCTGTACATGAACAGATAGAAAGGGAGGAAGGAAAAAAGAGATGGATTGACAAAACTATGAAGGTGTTTTTATTTTCCAGTGAGTTAGAAGAGTTTGCAACACCAGCAATATAACAGTCTTGCGGAAACCCCTCTGTGGCTTTCTGATGGAAAATAGTAGGCAGGATTTACTTCCATATGAGAAGCTGACAGATAGCGGTCTTCATCTCTCCATTTCATATAGGCTTTTTAATTGTGTATTGCTCTTGAGAAGTTTTTTTTTAAGATAACATTTCCACAACTCGAAAGAATTCTAAGATGATACTGAATACCCTTACTTTTCCTTTCCTCCCCCATTGTATTGCAAGCAACTGCATTTTAAGTTTAGAGAATTCTTTCCAATTAGGGAAACTAATGAGGATAGTAATCCATGAGGATATCAGGAGTCTATACGAGGGGTGTATATGAGGATATCTATCTATATACATATAGAGAGAGATATGAGGATATCTATCTATCATCTATCTCATTAGAGAGTTGGGTGGTAGTAATAGTAATCAATTATAAATTCAAGAAAATTTGTACTTATCTATAAAAATACATAATGTTAATAATTGACTTAATTGTATATGGGAATGGTCATTTGACTTGAAGATATAAGTAGCACTAGGATTTCTTGTAGCTACTGTTTATTTAATGCTGTAGATGTTAATATTGCTTTGATGAAGTTGCTGAATACCACTGATGTCTATCTGGACAATTATTTCAAAGCACTTAATGTTGCTGTTACATTATTTCAAATAGTTCTTTGGTATGTTCCTGGAAAATACCTTTGGGCCATTTTGTCATCCTTCTTCCCCTTTAATAACCTTGTCTTTTCTGTCATGACTCATCATGGAACTTGTTCTACACCAGGTACTTGTACGAGGATATACTAAATGTTACAGGTTCAATTTTTCTCCTTGTAGTCAAGAACATGCATTGTTGCTTAGATCAAAAATAACCTCAGCTATTACATTAAGCATAAGTGGCTTATTTAATAGATTATTGGCCTGCGAGGATCATCTTTTTTCTACCTTGTGTATGCACAATTATAGCACCTGAGAAACATTGAAAGAGCAGAGAAATGTGCCATAAATTTATTATAGCGATCTTTTTTGCAATGCCCGACCTCATATACTAAGCTGTGCTCTCCTTGTAAAATAGTAAAGCCTCAACTAATCCCTCAATTTCTGGATTCTATTTTATCTAGTGCCACACAGTGTAGCAGTTGAGTATTTCTATCTTCATAAGATTATTTCTATCATTTTGAGGACAAATTTTATATGATAAATATTTAATAGATTACTTTTTTAAGTCAACACAGATCTAGGCAGTATTAGATGCCACAGTGAAAGACTGTTATTATTTGCCATTTTGAAAAAAGTACTAAAACATATTGATTGACATTGCACTTACTTTGCAGAATGCTTTGCAAATAGCAACATACATAATTGTCCTAACAACCCAGTGAGACAGATTTTATTTTTAACTCCACTTTATAGGTGTTGTAACTGAGGCATAGAGAAGTTAAGTAACTTCCCAAGGTCACAACAGGAGGAGTCCACAACTAAAAAACAGTTGTCTGACTCTGAAGGCCATGCTCTTAACTATTTTATGTACCATATACATTCCCATAATAGGTGATATATCACCCATACATTATCAATATTTATCTCCCCTTTTTATAACTTTAATATTGTGATGCCTTGATTTACATTATAAATTTCAAGCATAATAAAAATACGTTTCCAAAAAAATTAACTAGTATTCATAAGATGACCTTACTAAATTAAAACTAATTTTTTAAAACAAATCCCATGTTTTTCACTTTGCGTCACATTACCTTCAGAGTCAGCTCTGGTCCCACTTGCAATACATACTCTCTAGTCCCTAAACTTTGGGACCTAGGTATTGTAGTGCAAATAATAATCAAAATAGTTGAGGTACAAACCAATCTCAAGAAATACACATATGTTAGAGTGAATTTGTAGGTAAAGTCTATTTTTATAAAGCTTTAATTTGATCAGAAATGTGATAATTAAAAGCATAAGTGTTCGAAAATGGGCACTAGTGACTTGAATTTGAGCTTTTATATTCAAGAAAAAACGGGAAGTAATGTTTTGAGCTTCATGAGATAGGTGAGCAGATGAAACTGACTTAAATTACATTCTTAGTGAAATAGAGAAAATACATTTTCTTAATAATGATCAAGATTAAAGTGTATTTTATTTAATAATATTACAGTGACACCATTATTTTTGTCAGTATTGGGCAAATTTAACTTTTTTAGCACTTTGCTTACAAATATTCTGTCATGGTATTTTAGTTACCCTCCCATATGTAGTTTAAGGTTTTTGTGGGAAGAATAATGGCCCCAAATATGTTCACATCCTAATCTCAGTAACCTGTGAACCCAAACCTTATATGACAAAAGGAACTTAGAATGTTATTGAGGTAATAGACCCTCAAATGGGGTGGTTATTATGGATTATCTGACTGGGCCCAATTTGAGCACACTTTTTCTTAGAAGACAAACTTTTCTAGCTGTGGTCAGAGAGAGACACATTCATGAAAAAAGGGTCAGAGATGCAACATGAAAAGGACTTAACCTGCCATCGGTAATTTTGAAAATGGAGAAAAGGGCCATGAACCAGGAAATATAGGAAACCTCTAAAGCTACAAAAGGCAATAAAATCTCCAAGAGTCTACAGAGAAGAATGATCATAATCCTTCAGGCACCTTGACTTTGGTCCAGTGAGACTTATGTTGGACTTATGACTAACAGAATCATAATATAATAAATTTTATAAAATAAAATTATACTGTTTTAAGGCAGTTAACTTGTGGTTATTATAGCAGTAAAGGAAAACCAATTTAACGGCCTTATGTTATTTTGTAGTTCACCTGACAATTTTAATTTTAAACTGTAATATTTAGTCTATTTATATTAATTGTAAAAACTTATTTTTAATAAAAATATAGTCCATATAATTTAAATTATATAAACATTTATTTATTTTTGTATTTTTTTATTTGGAAGGGTTTTTCTACTATCAAAGTTAATAAATAGTGATATGGGTCACACTATTTGTACTTAAAAAAAAAACTCATATTTATTGAGATATAAATGACATGTAAATTTATAATTTTATATTTTTTTATCTTCCTATAGATTTATTTTTCAGACATATGTTGATTTTCATATATCAACTTATTTTCTTATTTGTTTTTTGTATTTTTGTCCTTCTTTCCTTACTGTAGTTGGCTTTATTAAGGTTTTTATTTAACTTTCTTCCCTTTTATTACAGAGAACCTGTATGTTCTAATGTTTTTCATATTCATTTATTTATTTTTAAAAGTCAAATTAATCTTGTATCTTTACTTTAATCTGGAACAATCCAAGCAAAGTATTTTTGCACTAATCAACTCAAACCCATTATTCTGGTTACAATTCTATAGTGTTTTAAATTCTATGTTTTCAAATATCCTCCAAATTGTTTATTATTGTCATTGTGATTATAATACAGCTACTGATTATTTTATTTTTTTCTGTAGGGTTAGTATTTTTTTTCCACAAGTTTCTCTCTGCTCACTCTTTCCTCGTAGATTAATTTCCTTCTTAACAAAGTCTATCCTTCAGCAATTCTAGTATGTGTTCACTATAAAAAAAAAAAAAATCAACTAAACACAAAAGAAAGCAGTAATGGAGGAAATGAGGAGAAAAATGTTTAAGATATATGGGAAAAAATAACAAAATGGCTATGGAGTGTCCTTCCTTATCAGTAATTACATTAAATATAAGTGGATTAAACTTTGAAACCAAAAAGCAATAATTGACAGAATGGATTTTAAAGATCCAATTTAGATGTCATCATATATTTGTCCAAATTCATAGAATGTCTAACATCAAGAATGAACCCTAAGGTAGACTATGGACTTTGAGTGATTATTACATGCTAATGTAGGTTCATCATTTGTAACAAATGTACCATTTGGTGATGGATGTTTATAACTGGGTAGGCTATGCATGGGTGGGGGACAGAGGGTATATAATAAACCTCTTTAGTTTCCCTCAATTATGCTGTGTATCTAAAGCTGCTTTCAAACTGACTTAAAATCTGATCTAAAGTGAGCAAATAGGTTCAAAGTGGAAGGATGAAAAAAGCATTTCATGTAATTGGTAGCCAAAAGAGCTGAAGTGGCTACACTAGTATCCAAAAAACATATACCTTAATGCAACAACTATTGTAACAGACAAGGAAAGATATTATTAAGAAGGTATAAAAATTTTAAGTATATATGCTCCAAAAAGCAGAGCCCCAAAATACATGAAGTCAATACTGACTGAATTGAAGGGAGAAATATAGTTCTACACTAATGGTTGGAGACTTCAATACATCACCTTGATGATGGATAGAGCATCTTGATAACACACCAGTATGGAAATAGAGAATTGAAAAATACTATAAATGAACTAGACTTAGCAGATATATATAGTAGAACACTCCAAGTAAGAAGAGTGGAATACAATTTTTGAGTAAAATGGAACACTCTGTAGGAATGAAAATATGTTAGACAACAGAACAAATATCATAAATATGATATTTAAATAAAAAGAATAAACTCATATGGAGTATTTTCTTCCACTACAATGGAATGAGCTACAAATCCTAGTAGAAGGAAAACTGGAAAATTGACAAACCTATGGAAATTAAATGACCCACTCATTAACAACAAATGGATGAAAGCAGAGACCATAAGAGAAATTACAACATACTTTAAGACTAATGAAAATAAAATACAATGTATCAAATCTTAGAGGATGCAACAAAAGTAGTACTCAGGAAAACAAATAGTTGTAAACATCTACATTCAAAAAGAAGAGTTCAAATCAATAACCTGACATTGACAATAATATATAAATTGAAATATTAGAAAACTAAATCCAAAACTAGCAAAAAGAAGAAAATAATAAAGACTAAAGATACATGAATTAGGGAATAGAAAACAATAAGAAACAAATTTAATAAAACCAAAAGATGCTCCTCTGAAAAGATTTGTGAGAAAATAAACTTTTATCTAGACTGATAAGAAAAAAGAGAAGATGAAAATAACTAAAATCAGAAATCAAAGTGAGGCCATTACTACCAACTTTACAGAAACAAAAAGGTTTATAAGAGACTATTTTGAATAATTATATGCCAACAAATTAGATAATCAAGGTGAAATAAATGAGTTCCAGAAACACACAAGTTACTCAAACTGATTCAAGATAAAAATAGAAAATCTAAACAGACCTGTAATGAGAGATTTTATCAATACTCAAAAACCTCCTAAGAAAAGTCCAAGACCAGATGACTTCACTGGTACACACTATCAAACATTTAAAGAATTAATACTAGTTCTTCTCAAACTCTTCTAAACAATAGAAGAAAAAAGAACACTTCTTCATTTCTTCTATGAGGTCCATATTACCTTCACACCAAAGCCAAATAAAAATATCACAGAAAAATAAATTCACTGGATAAATCTTAATAGAAATGTGAAAAATTCTCCACAAAACACACCAAATCCAAAAGCATATTAAAAGTATTATACATCATGACCAAATGAAATTATACAAGGAATGGAATGGTACATCAACATTAGAAAATCAATTAATATAATAATACACTACTTTAACAGAATGAGGGAAAAAAATCATCATTATTACACAAGATGCAGAAAAGGCATGTGATGAAATCCAATACTCTTCTGTGATTAAAAGAAGGGGAGGCTAGGAATTGAAGGTGATTTTCTTCATAGGATGAAAGGCATTTATGAAAAACCCCCAGGTAACAATATACTCTGGTAAAAAAGTAAAATCATTCTAAGAGGATCAGGAACAAGAAAGGATGCCTGTTTTTACCACTCCTGTTACATATTTTACTGGAATTTCTAGCTAGAATAGTTAGGGAAAATAAATAACGTGTCCAAATTGTGAAGGAAATAGCAAATCAATCTCTATTCACAGATGAAAAGATCCTACATATAGGAAAAAAACAAGACGAAGAATCCACAAGAAAGCTACTAAATAAATGAATATAACAAAGTTAGAGATTACAAAATCAACATACACAAATCAGTTGCAATCAGTAACAACAATCCCAAAAGAAAATTAAGGAAATAATCTTATTTATGTAACATATATAAGATTAAAATAACTAGGAATAAATTTTACCAAGGAGATAAAAGTCCCATATACTGAAAACTACAAAACATTAGTGAAAAAAATTAAAGAAGACCTAACTAATTGGAAAGACATCTTACATTCAGGAATCCTAAGATAATACTGTTAAGTTGTTGATACTATTCAATGCAATCTACAGATTCAACACAACTCCAATCGAAAGTCCAATAGTCCTTTTTGCAGAAATAGAAACTCTGACCCTGAAATTCATGTGAAGTTTCAAAGTGCCCTGAATAGCAAAAACATTCTTGAAAAAGAAGAATAAATTTGGAGGATTCATTCTTCCTAATTTCAAAACTTACTACAAAGCTACAGCAATCAAAACATTGTGGTACTTGTCATAAGGATAGACATACAGACAAATGGAAGAGAAATTCGAGTTCATAAATCAACACATGTATCTATGGCCAATTGATTTTCAGCAAAGATACCAAGTCCATTCAGTAAGGAAACAATAGTGTCTTTAAGAAATGGTGCTAAAACATCTGGATAGCTGGATTTTAATATGCAAAAAAACATAGATCCCTACTTCAGAGCACATATAAAAATTAACCCAATATGGACAAATGGCCTAACACAAGAGCTAAAACTATAAAACTCTTAGAAAAAATATGAGCAAATCTTCATGACCTTTGAGTTGGCAACACATTCTCAGATAGGACACCAAAAGCATGAGCAACAAACAAGAAATAGAAAAACTGAACTGCACCTAAATTAGAAACTGTTCATCAAAAAACATTATGAAGGGGCGCCTGGGTGGCTCAGTGGGTTAAGCCTCTGCCTTCAGCTCAGGTCATGATCTCAGGATCCTGGGATTGAGCCCCGCATCAGGCTCTCTGCTCAGCGGGGAGCCTGCTCCCCCCCCCCCGCCCCGCCTGCCTCTTTGCCTACTTGTGATCTGTCAAATTAATAAAATCTTAAAAAATAACATTATGAAGAAAATGAAAAAAGTAAGCTACAGAATGGTATATAATATTCAAAAGTTATATATCTAATAAGGGTTAATGTCCAAAATATATTTTAAAACCTCCTACAACTCAATAATAAGAAAAAATAATTTTAAAAATGGTCAAAAGACTTTCATAGATATTTCTTCAAAAACATACACACGAGCAGCCTATTATTACATGAAAAGATGCCTGACATCATCATTAATCATTAGGAAAATGTTAATCAAAACCACAATGAGATACCATTTCATATCTATAAGGATGCTTATGATTTCTTTTAAAAATTAAAAAATAGGGGTGGCCTGGGTGGCTCAGTTGGTTGAGCATCCAAATCTTGATTCGGGCTCAGGTCTTAATCTCACAGTTGTGAGTTCGAGCCCCACACTGGGCTCTGCACTGGGCATGGAGCCTACTTGAAAAATAAAAAGAATAAAAAAATAAAAATAAATAAAAAATAAATGTTAGTGGAGATGGCATAAATTGGAATCCTTGTACACTGCCGTAGCACTGTAAAATGGTGAAGCCACAACAGAAAACTGTTCAACAGTTCTTGAGAAAGTTAAACAGAATTATTGTATGATTCAGCAACTCCATTCTTAGGTATGTACCCCAAAGAAGTGAAAACAGGGATTCAAACAACATATTTCTACATTTATGTTCATTACACATTACTTAATGTGGAAACAAAAGTGTTCATCAAAAGATGACGGATAAATAAAATGTGATATACACATAAAATAGAATGTTATTCGGCCTTGAAAAGGAATGACATTTTTATACATGCTACAACATATATGAGCCTTAGAAACATACTGAGTGAAATAAGCCAGACAGAAAAGGGCAAAAATAGTATGATTACACTTACATGAAATATCTAGAGCAGGCTAATTGATAAATACAGGAAGTAGATTTGAAGTTACTAGAGACCGAAGGAAGAGGGAGATGAAGAATTACTGCTTAATGGGTAGAGTTTTTGTTTAGGGTGAAGAAAAGCTTAAAAATACATTGTAGGGATGGTTGCATAACATTGTGCATTTAATTAATGCCACTGGTTTGTACACTTAAAATGGTTAAATTGAAAATTTCATAACATATACATATATACACATACAACAAAAATATTTAAAATAATTTTGCACACAAACATGCTTGTGTATCTATGAAATCATTTTTAATGGATAGAGAAGAATCTTCAGGAGAGTGGGCACAGGGAATTGCAATGTCAAGTGGATTTTAATTTTATCTTTTTAATTTTGAACTCATTTTTATAAAGAAAATTATATATTTATAACTTAAAATATATTTCTTTAAAAAAATTGTATATTGGATAATTTTGTCAACCACAATATAGGTCATTTATTATTCCTATACCATGAATTTAATGAAAAAGAAAATGGAATTAAAAACAAAGTTTCTAAAAAGGTATCTTTTTGGCTTTTATTATACTTTTATACTTATTGATATGTGGTCTTTATTACTTTATTCAGTGTTTACCGAGCATGTACTGAATGCCAAATTCTGTGCTGGAAATTTTCGTATCTGGTATCTCATTAAGAAGGAAGTATGAGATATATATTGAGAATTTGATTTCTTACAAAATATCACTTGACTCTTCCATTCAGTCCCCAGTAATGGCTATATTTTCGTTTTGACTCTGGATTTCTATGAAGGTAGACAGGTTTAAAAGCTGCCACATAGACTCATGTATTAGAACTAAGTCATTTGGCCAAAACCATTCCGAGTTTTAGATAAATCTGACGTTTTCAAAATTTGCTTAGGATGGCGGAAAAATTGAGAAATCTCATACTCATTTTTATTAATTTGTAATGTTCTCTGTGGAACTTAAGGTACACTCTTCAGGAGGTAATAAATGTCCCCTTTAAATAGGTCTTGCATGTTCTCAAAAGATACAGAGAGATTAAATCAGTCACCATCAATACTTGCACATACAGAAGAGAGGCCAGGATAAATGATTACTAGTTTAGTTTTCCACTCACATAATAAGATGTATCATTAGAGTTGGAACTCTTTTTAAAAATAGAGTTTAAAGATTTTATTATTTATTTGAGAGAGAGAGTGCACAAGCAAGGGGAGGGGCAGAGGGAGAGCAGGCTTCCTGCTGAGCACAGGCCTGGCTCAGGGCTAGATCCTAGGACCCCGAGGTCATGACTAGAGCCAAAGGCAGACACTCAACTGAATGAACCACGCAGGCGTCCCTTAAAAACGGAATTTAGAAAGATTTTAATATAGTTTCACCTTCCTTTTTATGGAGGAGGAAGCGCAGATTCTGAGAGGGCAGGCTCAGATTAAACAACTGCCTCCTGAGGGCAGAATGAGGACACTAAGGCTGAATGTTGGAACCGTGATGATTTGCCTTTTTTTTTGATTTGCCATTTTTTATTGTTGTGTATTACATCCCTGTGAACATGTTCCTCACAAATTAAGACACAGCAAAGCTAAAGGGGGGAGGAGTATCATAAGAAATCGACGATTATTTTTTCATAGAACCAAAGTTTCATATACAATCTCTTCTGAGACACAGAGCGTACACCCAAAGAAACAGTGATATTTTTAACCATTTAGAACATCTTTCCATATCATGCTTTGTTCTTTCTAACAAAGATCATGTGTGCATCAGGTGTCTCCTCTGGTTTCTCTGGGCAACTCAATTCCTGGATTTAGGTCACTTTGGTCTTCCTTATTAGTAGGCACAGATTAAATTGAATGTGCAAAGAAAAAAAAAAAAGACTAACTAGGGTTTGGTATGAGTAATTTTAAGTCAAATGATGCTAAAGTATTTCTTTAGTTGTTATACTAATAGTTACATGAAAGATGGGGAGCCAGGTCTTGACACATTGTTCTGACTTCACAGTATCCTGCAGCACGGATCCAGGGGATGGTGTTAAAGTGACGTATCTCCTTGTGACAGCTAAATGCCAAGGTTGTGGTTTTGAAAATATAAAACCATTATTTTTTTTTTCTTTATCCCCTTCCCTGCTATTTTATCTTCTGCTTCTCCTGCCCAATTTGCAAGATTCTAGGCTTCCAAGACAGCACAAAAAAAAAAAAAAAAAAAGGCCTCAATGAGCACAGATTTTCATTATTCATATTTCATAAGACAAAAATTAGCTGGCACAATTGTGTACTGAATATAGCAAGTGGTGAATAAACAAATGTAATAAGATTTTTTAAATTTGTGTGACCATCTCTGATATTATTTTGCATAGATATTCTTTCAAGGTGGAGGCTAAAAGCGCCAACTGAGGAGAGAAGATTTTCAGTGTCAGTGAAGTTAAAACATGTCAGCAGCAGTTCCTTCTGCGAATATTGTCTCACATGAAAGAAAGGATGGATTGAATTCATATCTGAAACAAGACAAGATTTTCCATCTGACCTCATTATGTGTTTCTCTGGAGTGCATCCCTGGGTTTCTGCCGGAACTGCAATGTGTTGTGTGGAAACCAAATATAAAATAGCTCAGTACTGCCATAACAGACGTATCTTAATAAGATGGGGTATTTATTGTTTTGCCACAGTCATCTCTTAACTCAAAAGTCATAATGATGTGCCGGATCCCTTTGTTAAAGCAATCCCCTTAAGTGAAGGCACGTACTAATGAAAGGGTTTATGCTGCACGGCTGGAAGCAAAGATGAAGTAGCATTACTGTAGATCACAGGGATTTATATTGAGGATTTTTTATGGAAATATTTTTAAAAACTCGACCGTTGTACCCTCATAAATAATTAAACATACAAATTATCACTGTTATAATACAGCCAGTTTTCTTTTCTGTGAGCATTGGTAATCAATTCAAGAATATATTGCTTTGAAGGGATATATAGCATTTTTCATTGTTCCTGATCATGCTAGAAAATTATTCAGAGATCAGAAATAATAGAAAACTTTCCTCTAGATTAACCTTGTGCTCCAAAGAGAGAAATTTCCTATATGGTACCAGATCATAAAGAAAGCCATCTTGTTTTTTCTGTTTTATTTGTGCAAAGCCTTCTTTGTATATATGTGTATAGGTGTTTGCATTTTTCATACTAATGGATAAAGAAACATGTCATTGTTTATATTATTACTGTGTATATATTTAATTTATATATATACACATTATGGTTTTGTTTTTCAAGCTATAATCAATGTAGGAAAAATATGATGACTTCCAAATCTACTACTATTAAAATATGTTTCCATACCTTCTAAGTTATCCCATAATTATCAGTATTACCTAAAAATTAATCAGCAGCAGTCATTGAAAAGAAGTCATTACTATATTTCTCTGTATGTAGGTGAAGATTTAAATATAAAGTCCATATAGTAAGCTGTACTATTTTGGTGAAGTTAATATCAATCTGTATCTATTTATACTTAATAATTTGACACAGTTTTAATTTTTAGTTGCCATGACAACTCATTGTTACATCAAGGTCCCTGAATTGTATGTTTTATATAACGGTAAATACCAAACTATACAACCTATGAATAGGTTAATTTGGACAAGTTTTGAGGACTTGATGGAATAATTTGGTCAATATATTCAGTATAGACTATAAAAATTTCTGGCATATAATGAAACTTTCAGATTTACTACCTAAGGAAAATTCTTCTTTTAGAAATAAAGGCTATGTGATGTGTGCCGTGTTTTCTTCGTGTAGAAATAACTAGTTTATTAAAAAGTGGACATTTCTGAAATGCATATTGCAACCCAGGCATTTTGCTTAATGCTGGGAATGAAGAGATTAGTCCTCCATTCAGGAGGTCACCTGTCAAATACATAGTGTGGAGCAGTTGTGAGAAACTAAATTAAAAATTTCATATGCAATAGCCCACCTTCTAGGAGTGGCACCTAATGCTCTACCCTTCAGACACAGTGACTGGTTTCCAATAAGAGAAAAAAATAGTAACTTTGCAGTGGAGAAACCTGACAAACATGACCTTAACCGAGCAATGAAAGCTAACATTGTCAGGGATGTCCCACAGATATCATTTCTCTCTGACACAGGGATAAGAAGGGATCTTCACCCTTCAGGTATTCTTCCAAAGTTTCTAACTCAAGACTAGTCTGAGAAAAACACTGGATCTAGACTGGGTGACAGTTCTGCAGGATACCTAGCCCCTATTCCTCAAGACTCTCAAGGTCATGACAAACAAGAAAAGACTGAAATAATTTCACAGACTGGAGGTGGCTGGGGAGCCATGACAACTAAATGCAATGTGAGTCTCTGGATTGGATCTAGAACAGAAAGAGAACATTCAGAAAGACTGGTAAATGCGAATGAAGTCTAGAGATCAATTAAAAAATAAAACAATTTACGTATAACTTTAAAATCTAACAAATTGCTCTATTTAATTAGACAAGAGGAACTATGGTTTCATCAATGGCAAGTCAATTATAAACTATTGAGTGGTCAACAATGAGTGTAACTCAGCATTTCGTGCAGCCAGGCCAGTGTCATACAGTGTCAGAGATTACAACATGTGAATACATAATAAAAGATCTTAAAATGTCATCAGCCAGTGGTTTGCAAACTATTTTCTGCAGGACACTCGAAACTTCTGAGAGGGTAGTGCAGATCAGTGAGAAAGCATGGCATTAGCCATGGCCCCATCTCCAATTCAACTACACTACTGTGGAGTCACATAATATTTATCAATGGTTTACAACAAAACAGAAGAAAATTGGTATGTGAATCAGAAAACCAGGTAAGTGCTTATTCAACTGTATTAGGTACATGAATCATTGGGCATCTTATTAAAAGCAGACTCTAATTCAATAGATCTGGGATGGGGCTCAGGATTCTGCATTTCTAATAAGTAATACACATCCTGCTGATTGTCAGAGAACAACACCTTAAGTGGGGAGTGGGATCTAAAATCAAATTTTTCACCTGTTTTCTTACCCATAAATTTCGCAGAGGAAAGTTTGCTATTACTTTTTAAAGAGTTTTGTAAACTTGACTAAAATACAACGATCCTTCATAGTTAGCTAGCTTTGAGTTGGATAAATTAGGAAAGCTGATTTTTTCTGAGCTATACTCCTGTTCATTCCTGATGCCTCAATACCCCTAATCTTACTCTTGTTTACTGTAACAATTCCCAGACCCTTGACCTTATCCAACCAACCTCCCTAGGCCATGTTCTCATCCATCTCATTGTATAACCAGTCATTTTAACAATGAATTGGCCAATTACATTTTTATTATATCCCATTCCAAGCCCAGTTTCAGGCAGTATGAACTACAATTACATCTTTATAAAAAAAGAAAAGAAAGTAAATATTTGCGATTTTTACAAACTCATGCTTTTATAGTTCATGTGGGCATTGGCCTCACATTTAAAAATGCTGACTTCATGTTGACTCATTACATTCTCCATAGGGTGGTTCCAAGCTTTCTGCACCTTCAAAGTCCATATTTTATTTCAAAACATTTAACACTCAGTCTTATTTTCTGCTTCTCAAGACTGAGATTCCTAAGCTCCAAACATCTTTCTCTCAATCCACATACTCCCTCAAACTACTGAACAATACATTTCGTTCAGAGATATACAGACATCCAATCAGTTTTGAATGAGTATCACTATCTGTCCTTGACTGAAATTGTTCTCCACAAGGTCACCAACCACTATGTGCCAATTCCAATGACATTCTCTTTACTCAATTCAGCATCCGACACCATGGGAGAGAGGCTTTTAGGAATACTTGTGGGTTTCTTCAGTTTCGGATTGCTTTGAGAGAACCCAGTTCTATTTGCTTTTTTCCCCGCTTTTACTGGAAAAGACAGTAGTCTGCAAAAATTTTGACCTCTAAAATCCAATTATCTGGTTTTGATTCTTCACCATTTTCTGGCTTTATGACTTTGAGCAGGTTGCTTCACTTTATGTGTTTTAATTTTTTATCTATAGAATCACGATAATATTGGCTTCTAGTTCACATGGTTGCTTTATGGATTAAATAAGTTAATATACATAAAATGACTAGAATTATGTCTGACAGTAAGTGCTAGACAAATGTCAATTAGTCCTATTATCTCTCTGCAGCCACCCTTCTGGATAGTATTATCTACCCTCATTTCATCAACCATTTCCATATAGCCATCTCACCTCTATGTGTATTTCTAATTCAGTTTCTCAGTATCACCACTACTGACCTGTGAAGCTGGACAATTGTTTATTGTGGGGAGCTGTCCTGCACACAGCAGCATGGTTAGCAATATCGCTCGTTTTTACCCATTAGTACTCAGTAGCAACCCTGGTTTTAACACAAAAAATTGTCTCCAGACATTGCCAGATATCATCTGGGGGTCAAAAATCACCCCTAGGTGAGAACTACTGTTATAATCCTTTTCTGTCTAAAGCTATCTTTCTACAGATATTTCTTTGTTGCCTCAACATATGTCCAAAGGTGAATTTACCATGTCCTTTCTAGACAAGTTTTACATATTGTCCTACCTGCTTTTCTAAGTAACCAAGATAGAAAATACATAAAAATCTTTACTTTTCTCTCTCTTGCTTTCTACAATCTAATAAATTGTGTTAAATATGCAATTCTAGTATTTTTTACCATTTAACTCTGTGTAATCCCATTCACACTTACCAGAATTGGTCCCTCATTCTTTCAACAGAGTTATGCCAACACCCACCCAGTCGTAGATGTATTCTACTGACAGCAAGACAAAGATCCAATCGTGGACCTTATGTTTTTGTGAAGGAAATAGGTAATGAACAAGTAAACAGATAAATGACATGTAAGGCAAATAAAGAAGGTTAAGGGGATAGAAGATGAATGAAAGATGGTGTTTTCATGAGGGTATTAGTAGGGACATCTTGGAAAAGGTGGCATTACAGCTACTCCTGTAAAGAGCCTAATAATGCAGAAATTTGGGGATGAGAGCCACAGAAATAAAAGACTTGGAGTGGCAATGAACTTGGCATTTATGAAAAACAGCAACAAGTTTAGGGTGTTGGCAACTATTCAATGTGTGGGGTGTTTGAACAGGTTAGATTTAAAAAGAAAGACAGGAATGAGATTCTAAAATACACCGGCAAAAATTCCTACATGTCGAAAAAAACGCAGAGGATGAGATGTATCTAAGCTGACGAAATTTTACTAAGTCATTTGATTTCTCTGATTTTCATGTTTTAACTATTTTGAGTTTTTAGCTGACTGTAAAACTTAATTATGCATTGTGTTGGAGATTGTGTATAACATGCGAATATATTTAACCAAATATATTCATGTATTTTATAAAAATTCTCCATTTTAGAAGTTATACTCAACTTCTGGTTTAGAAGAAAGCCAACATTCACATTAAGTTCATCAAATTTAGACAATTCTGTAAATAAGAATACATGCTAAGATATTTCAAAAGCATTTAAAAGGTATATTTTCATGTAGTTATGAGACTATTAAAATTCTCCATGAAAAATGTGTGAATTGTAGTCTATTATTAAAAGTAGCTTTAAAAATTTAAACTATGAGACCAGAGAAATGATTTCGACATAGCAAATGCACATGGCACTAATGTTCTGTAAGTCTTTAACATGTAACATACTTTTTAAAATTAGCATAGTCCAAAAAATTAGCTCTGAATGCTAACAGTGACCAAAACAACAGCTAAAATTAAGGGTGTGTCAATGTTTTGCCTTCAAAACTTATTTTGTGCCCTTCAAACTCTCCTTGTCCCTGCTTTAAGAGTTTATTACCTAAACCATTAAATACAATTAAATTAATTAAATAAAATTAAAAAACCTGCCTGGGATAAATTTTGTTAAACCTTTTTGTTTCTTTGTCTTTGTTCTTTAGTTATTGCTTTGTTATCTTTGCATTTTAGACTTGAGACGTAATCGAACAGTTGTGCGTGTTCAATTTCTACAGACAGAGGGGTGAGTTAAGGATAGAGTGGCAGACCTAATTTAGAAATCTCCTCCTTTTGTATACTTAAGTTAAATCCTTAACTCAATTCTAACATCAAGTTTTTTATTTACAGATGCGCTCATTAGCCGTCTCCCTGTGGAGACAGGTACCTTCTTTGCTTCTATTAGTCCCCACCAGATTAAATTACCTGCATCAAGGCACTCTTTCACCTCCACTGGAGCTCGTGCTACGTAGCAAAACAACAGTGGTAGGGAGTGAATGGTTATCAAGAGAAAGTTTACTTTCAGTGTTAAGAATTAATTTAGCTGAATTGGTGCAGTGAAAGTGGTAAACACAATCCCCTCACTGTTGTTTGTCAGGGTGTGTTATATCACCCTGGATTGCTTTGTCAATAATCTGCCTGGCCTGCAAGCTAAAAATCTAAGATTGCTCGGATGACTGACAGGCTGGAGATAGCTGATAATTCTAAGGAATTGGAGGTGTAAAATCTTCAAGGACCATGTCTACAGTATAAATGCCAGGGTATCTCCACATCACTCTGTACTTACAAAGGCAACAGCATTGTTAATGGCAGCCTGTCTGTCCATCAAGTTTGCTACCGGCGGATTTATCCCTTTTTCACTCCTTATCTTTCTTTGCTGTGTTTATTTCGAAACCAGCTGCAGAATAAATTGCCTCTTGTCTTCACCTCCTACACTGAGTACAATGATATGTTCTGTAAAGCTTAAAATCATGGTGTTTTTCAAGCACTCCTTTTTCAGAACACTGACTTCTAATTTTGTTTGTTTATGAATATGTATTTTTTTCCTCCTATGGAGGTTTTTGGTAGAACACTAAAAATGACTCTTATTTACTTGGTGAGTGCTCAGGCTCCAGATAAAGGTGTGTGTATATTATCTCATGGAGAAGAAAGAAATAGAATTAAGATAACCACTTTTGCTATTGTCTTGAATAATTCATTAGATCCATTCTGTTTTAATCAAATCATTAAAATCTGTAAACAGCTTAATAATTTGGAAATATACACAAATAAAAATTTGTATATAAATAGAAATGTATTTCTAATAAAGTTTTCAGAATTTAATAAAATGTAAAGTATCCATCTTTTATACACATCTACCCATTTGCACTTTTCTAACTTATGACTGAGAGGGGAAAAATAGTAATGTATGTTGTTGGGCATATTTACAGATCAAAATTAGAGTTTATATAAAATACCCAACTTCTACTTTAACCCAAACCCTTCTGTTCTGCTGTTAGGAGTGAATGGGCCAATCACTTTGGACATTTTTTATTAAGCTTACTAAAGATGATTATATGTACTTTATGAACAACCCCTCTCCCAAAGATACACCATTATACATTTCCAAAAGGACAGGTAAAAGCACATGAACAATCAATTGTAAAAGCCAAAATATGTACACAAAATATGTATACAAAATATGTATGGTGAGTGTATACAACTTTTTAATACATATAAAATAAAAACCACCTAAGTGTTGATTAACACTAGAATGGATAGACTGGGCTATATTTTTCTTAATCCAGTGAAATACTATATGGCGACAAAAGTCAAGAAACTGCAGCTATGCGTAACACATAGCCAAATCTCACAAAAAATGCTGAGCCAAAGAAACCAGATGTATACTCCATGATTCTGTTCACCTGAAGTTCAAACCTAGTCATAACTAATGAGCTAGAAGGGACACTCGGGCATGAGGCTACCCCAGGAATTGTGGTGATATCCTGTTTCTTTATATGGATGCTGGTTGCATGTTAGGTTTGCTTATCTGTTGGGTTAAAATTCATCAAGATGTACCCTTATTATTTGTGAACTTTTCCGTATCTATATTAATAGTTCAAAAAAGTCCAACATTTAAAAAGTGTCCCTATTTTTAAACAATGTTTGCAACTATATACTAAATTATAATTATCAGGCATCTCCCATATTCTCTCTAAATGGTGTTTTTTGTATCTTGTACCTCTGCAAATGGTTATTTGCAGAGGGAGATACAAGTGAGAAAAAAGGGAAAGTAGACTTTGGATAAAGGTAATAATCTTTGAAAGATATACATATACCAAACTGGTACAAGTAACAAAGAGTTGTCTATTAAGCCATTGACATTTAGACACACACACACACACACACACTCATTTGTGGATATTTAACTGAATACTGTGGCCTCCTAAATTGGTAAGCAATGAAGGCAACATTTATCAGTCATTATTTTGCAACATAAAAAATTCTTGAATTTTCTAATTATTTTAACGGCAGTCATTATTTGTACTAGATACTACAGGCTGTATCAGAAATAGCATTTATTATTCATTCACTCCCAGTATCTTTTTGAGAAAGATTGTGCTAGGGCCCAGAATGTGAAAGACACAGACTCCTTGCCTTTTCATGGAACACAATGATCTTTTTTTTCTTTTTTCTTTTTTTTTTTTTTTTAAATAAACCTGTCAGTTATACCTATCGGTAGGTAATTTACATGCTATACCACCATGTTCCATTGATTGAAGATCACCAATGGTTTATTATTAAAGTATGATCCTTAAGAGGTACATTATGTAGCTCAGGCTGCTGTAACAAAATTCCATAAACTAGATGGCTTAAACAATAGACATATACTGGACACTTCTAGAGATGGGAAGTCCAAGATCAAGGTGCTTCCTGATTTGGTTTTTGGTGACAGCCCTGTCGGGCTTGAAGATGACCAAATTCTCGTTACATCCTCACACAGCTGAGAAAAAGATATCTAATTGTCTGGTCTTTTAAGAGCACAAATTCTACCATGGGGAACCCACCCCCCTGACCTCAACTAAATCCAATTACCCCAAAGGCCCCATCCTGAAATACTAACACATTGGGGTTTAGGCTTCAATATATGAATTGTGGGGAAGGGATAAACATATTCAGTCCATAACGAGAAGCAATTATTTGGTGATGACATATTTTAAAAGAACTGTCTTTCCCTGTCTAAGGCCCCTAATTTTAAGTCACTGCCCTCCTCCCTTCTTTGCCTTTCCGTCCTCAACAATGACATTAAAAAATAGTAAAGAATATATTTGCTAATTTTAATTGATTTTATACCTGTGACAGTAATTAAGCAGGCAAATTCATTACTACCATTACCACAAGACTTTTCTCATTACTCTTGCTTTGATATAAAGTAAATGAACAATTAGAATAGAAATCTATTATCAAAATTGTCTTGTAAGTAAAAGTGATTTTATTCTTCAGAATGATGTCATCTCAAATTATCAAATTAACTGGAAGATGATGTTTCTGGACTCTAAAACTTGCTTTGATTTTTAGTTAATATTTTGTTATAAAAAAACAAGATATCATTATAAATCTGTTATTTTCAGTTTTAGTTATTATTTTTAACATGAAAATGTTTTAGGAATATTTACCCTTTCCATTTCATCTTGAACAAACTTCTTTTTCTGGTAGAGCTATATTTATAACAGCGCCAAGTTAGATTCATCTATGACTCATTTCAGTACTGTTAACAATTCTACCTCACCATTAAACCACCCATAATCACTTAATATATTTATGTCTTAAATAATGTTTGACTATATCTCCTCAATGCCAAACTAAAAATAAAGTCAGAATGTTTGGATTACCCAGCTTTAAGCATCCAAATGTTGGAAGATGAAAATACAATGTGCATCTAAATATCTGTTGTAGTATAATCAGAGGAGATCTGAAGCAAGTCTTTTATTAACAAAGAATTTTTTTGTATCTGAATTGTTTCAGAATTCCCGTTATAGCATGTCCGTCTACTGACTGAACACTGAAGACAATGATTTTTCTTTTTCTCCCTTGGGATTTGAACAATTTGTAGAGTATCTTGGGAAGGTGCCATCACCATGAATATGACAAAAGTAATAATTTCAAAGCAGTGGCTCAGGAAGACACAATCAGTTGGATGTAGATGGAATTCTTAAAAAAAAAATCCAAATTGTTATCTCCTATGAATAGGAGCAGGTAATAATGACTGATAAGACTTAATAAAGGATATAGAAGAGTATTCTAAGTGAAATAACACAATATACATATATATGGAGAGGACAGATGTGTCCAAAGAACTTTGATTAGACCAACTGGGCAAATAAATAGAGATAATTATAAGTTGAGGAGAGAGATAGTTTCAGAATAAATTTGGCCAGAGAGAAACTATTGAAAATATCTCAGTATAAATGTGACCTAAAAAATGGTATTTTCGGGTGTTCATCTAAAGACATTCAACAAAGGGAATGAACTATCAAGGGAAGACATGAGCCAAAGGAAGACTTTTAAGTAGCTATTGCTATACCACAGACTAAAAGTGACTTACAAGGGCCTGAGCAATGTTCATGTTAGTTGAATAAAAGACAAGAGAAAATTTAAGACCAGTTGACTGAATTTAAGTCTTAAGTTTGTTGACTTGTATGTGTCAAGAATAATTTTTCAAGGAGTACTTATCCTAAGAACTACCGTGGATACCACAGAAAATATTTTATAATATATGAGAAATATTGAACTTTTTGTACTTCCATTATGTAGAAAATGTGCCACCATACTGCCTTTATGGTTTATGATTAATAAAATATTTTAACCATGTGTAATTATTTCATAATATTATAACTTAATCCCCACTTGAATAGACTCTATGATGAATACCAATAAACCAATATATTCAAATCTGCCTTATAACAAATCGCATTGTAGTGACCTTGAGCAAGCATGCGTCTTTAGGCTTTATTTCTTCATCTATAAATTGGTAACAATATTTTTTTTATCAGTTATCCCTCAGCAGCTTTAAGAATCAACTGGCATTTTTAGCATGATACTTGGAAATCTGCTTTGCCAGATCACTGTCTTATACTTAAAAGCAGTTAATAATTTTTCCAATTGTTTTACTATAAATCATTAGCCATCAATCTTTCCAACTTCCAATAGCATTTTACCCACTGGGTTTTCAACCTCCAGTAACAATGACCTTGTTCCTCTGCAGCCTTTACTTCATTCCAAAGCAAATGTTACATGACAGTTTTTTGTAAGGAACCACCCATTTCCTCAGAACTTGAAGCAAACAGAATTTATTGTTTTCCACGATTCCTAGATTAAATGCCACTGGTAGTGCTTGTGCTTACTCATGACAATGCTTTCAGATGTTGAGTTGGATCCAAACTGGACTCAGCTAGGACTGCTGGCCTTTATTCTCCTTGAGGGTCTTTCCTCTTTAAGGAGATTAGACCGGGCTTCTTCACTTTGTGATAATACCAACAGTCTCAGAGGGCAAGTTCCAATGTCCAAGTGCTTTTCAAGTCTCTATTTCTATCCCCCATGCTAATGTCACACTGTTCAAGTAAGTCACACTACCAAAGCTAGAGTCAATATTGGAAGGGACTACAAAAGAGAATGCTAGGTTTCATTGGGGGGCCATTACTGTACCAAAATATCGCAATGGTCTATTGCGTGGATTGGGTGCAACAATGCATAGAAATGTATTAGCACATGCCTAATAAATAATAGGTATTAAATGAATGTTTACTATAAAAACTTAGTCATAGTTTCCATGATTATATATTTTTTCTATTGTCAATCTTACCAAGGAGCTATTTTACTTTATATGAACTTAACGGTATTCCTGTGGATTGCCTCTGTTCTTAAGCCAAAACCCATCTTGACTCAAGATTTGGTACTTGGATGCAACTTCTAAAGTAATTCCAGTTTTGAAATGTATCAATAAAAAATTAGATATTTTACTGAGGATTCCTTACGGCAATGGACAAGAATATTTACACTATACACCACATCAAAGAAACTTAATTAAATTTCCCTTAGAATTTCCTATGCTCCCCAAATTCTTCGTTCTTATCATCTGCTTTATCTCCTCTCTAATAAGCCTCCAAATCCCTTCCCTTTCCCTAAACAGTTCAGCTCCCATCCTTACCAATTATCCATTACTCAGGTAGACAAAAGTCAGATTGGTAACCTTAATTAAAATCGTATCTTTCTCTTTTCCAGTGTGCCTCCAGTCACATCTCTCTAATCTTTCAAGCAGAGTAGGACAAAATCTCAGAGTTGCAAGTCAAATATTGTTTAAAATAAAGAAAAACCAATTTAAACAAAAAATATTAAGAATTATATTATGCAATGCATGGCTGGTGCTAAGGATACAGAGATAAACAAAATAGTTCCACCAAAATTATTAGGTCTCATGTTTGACTTTTTCAGCTGACCATAAACAAAAACACTAAGATAAATGACCCGACACTTAACACATTCAAAGTGCTTCAGGAGCACAGAACAAGAAGGAAGCATCTGGAAATGTCAGCAACATGAGTTCTAACTCCAAATAGACCCAGCATCGTTGTGTTGATAGTGTCACACATAGTGCTTTTTTGAAACTCTCTAGTTATTACGAGTGTTTTCATCTGTGTTTCTCTTTACCCCCTCTGTCTGAACTTGAACTAATTGCCCCTGCTGTATACTAACTGTAGACCCTCCCTTGATCCCTGACACAGAATCAAGCTCACAGTTTCCATGTTCGCACCTGCTATTTCCCTTTCCTTCAAATACACCATTTATCCTGACAGTAAGTAAACTTACCTGGGGAAGTATTCCTTGTGGAACTGTAGTTTGTTTTTCAGATTATCTGAAAGATGAAATTTTAAGTTCTCCTATGATACTAAATGTAGGTCTTTTCCTTCTAAGAAAAAGCTTAGGATGTACCTTTTTATTTCAGGTGGAAAACCCACTGGGGTGATGACAGTAAGCAGCATTTAAGTTTATATACAGAAAATGCTTTGAAAACACATATCTTTTTATATCAAGTCTGATATAAAGGATAATATCGCTCCAGAAATGTTACAAAAATGGCCTCTATGTGCTTCTAAGTGAGAAAGACATTGACTGTTGGAATAAATCCCCGGTCAATCAAATCCTTTTTTTTTTTTTTTCTTTTTAAGGCAAAATAAAAGAATACAATTGAGAAACTCTGCCAGCTAAGCAAGTTTGTTTGGTTTTAGGGTTTTGAATTTAGATGGGGTTTTTTGGTATTTTTGTTTTGTTTTGTAAAACACTATGACTTCTAGACAAAGTAATCACCATCAGTGTGAGGAAGGAGAGATTTTTATAACATATATCTAATGGAGTTCCAGATATTAGATGGATTTAAAGTGACACAAAAGGCTATTAACAAAACTGTTCTTTGTTGAAGACATTCAATAACTAGATTGTCTATAATAAGATTATCTTGTGAGATAAACCCCACATTTGGACTATGATAAAACAGCATGGTGATAAACTATAGAAGCAAGAGTGTGAACAAATTGATATGGAAGGTCAAAAGAGTATGATCCTCTATATTCATAACTTTCCATTTCTGTGTGCTTTCTATGTTACTTAAAAATCACTCAACTTATTTATATACTCACTCTTATTAAGCCATTTACTTCAGACTTTACAGGACTTTAGACTATTTACTTATAAACTCAAAGAAATTCTTCCCTCCTCAGTTTCTCATTAAAAGTTAAATGATATATACTTCTTATTATATGTTGTGAAGTTGGGGAGCTTGACTCAGTTTTTCACATATTTTAACTGCAATTTCATTTAAGAAAATAATCAGCAATCAATAAAGGGGAAATATGGGCAAATATTCTAATTTCTACGAAAATTTTAATATGAAGTTAAGGGATTGATCCATTAACTGTCAGAAATGCTGGTAAGTTTACATCATACACAAAAATAAACTAAAAGTGGGTTAAAGACTTGAACATAAGACCTGAAACCATACAACCCCTAAAAGCAAACGTAAGTGGTAAGCTCCTTGACAGTGGTCTTGGTGATGATTTTTTAGACTTGACACTGAAAGCAAAGGCAATACGAGCAAAAATTTCAAAGTGGGACTTTCTCAAACTCAAAAGCTTCTTCTGCACAATAAAGGAAACCATAAGAAAATGAAAAAAAAAAACCTATCAAATAGAAAATATTTACAAATTCTATATCTGATAAGGGGTTAATACCCAAAATATATGAAAGCACTCCTGCAACTCACAGCAAAAACTAATAATCTGATTAAAAGATGAGCAGATGATCTGAATAGACAGTTTTTCAAAGAAGACATACAGATGACCAACAGGTACATGAAATAGTGCTCAACATCACTAATCATCAAGGAAATACAAATTGGACACACTATGAGATATCACCTCACACTTAAATTTGCTATCATCAAAAAGATAAGAAAATACAGATATTAGAGAGGATGTGAACAAAAGTAAACACTTGCAGTGTTGATGGGAAATTGGTTCAGCCACCGTGGGAAACAATGCAGAGGATCCTCAAAAAAATAAAAATGGAATTACTGTATAATCCAGCAGTTTATCTTTTGGGTATTTATCCAAACAGAACAAAAAGATAAGTCAAAAACATATATGCACTCCTATACTCACTGCAGCATTATTTACAATAGCCAAGACATGAAAACCTAAGTGTCCAATGATAAACAGATGTGGCACATACGTATGCATGTGCACACATGCAATGCACACATATACCCACAGAGGAATATTATGCAGCCATTAAAAAGCAAGGCAATTATGCCATTTGTGGCACCATGGATAGACCCTGAGGGCACTATGCTAAGTGAAAGATGTCAGAAAGAGAAAAACACAACTGTATGGTCTCACTTACACGTGGACTCTAAAGATAAATAACACCACTACCACAGCAACTTATAGATGCAAAGAACAAACAGTTCAGTGGTTGCTAGGGTCAGGTGGTGGGGGTTGGAACATGGGCAAAATGGGAAGCTGTTCAATAAGTACAAACTTCAGGTTATAAGTTCTAGGGAAATAATGTACAGCATGGTAACTATAGTTAATAATAATGTATTATATGTGGGGCGCCTGGCTGGCTCAGATGGTTAGGCGTCTGCCTTTGGCTTGGGTCTTGATCTCCAGGTCCTGGGATCAAGCCCCACATCAGGCTCCCAAGTTGCTCAGCAGGAAGCCTGCTTTTCCCTCTCCCCTTGTTTGTATGTTCTGTCTCTCTCTCTTATGAGTAAATAAAATCTTTTTAAAAAAATAACATTATATATTTGAAAGTTGCTGAGAGAGATCTTAAAAGTTCTCTTCACTAGAAAAAAAATTCCAACTGTATGGTAATGGATATTAATTAGATTTACTGCAGTGATCCTTTTTTAATATGTACATATATCCTATCACTATGGGTTTTTTTGTTTTTTTTTAAGTATTTTTTTTTTTAAGATTTTATTTATTTATTTGACAGAGAGAGATCACAAGTAGGCAGAGAGGCAGGCAGAGAGAGAGGCGGAAGCAGGCTCCCCGCTGAGCAGAGAGCCTGACGTGGGGCTCGATTCCAGGACCCTGAGATCATGACCTGAGCCGAAGGCAGAGGCCTAATGCACTGAGCCACCCAGGCGCCCCTATCCTATCACTATGTTGTACACCTGACACTAATATATGTCATTTACATGTCAACTGAAAAAAAAAGAATTGAAGAACTCAGTTAAAAGGTGTATACTACTAGATGTAAAGACTATGAGGCTACAGTATTCAAAACAACGTGATACAGACGCACAATAGGCAGACAGCAGTGCAGTAGAACTAAGTGTCTAGATTTAAATCCACATGTACATAATCATCAAAGTCAAAGCAAGATTACTACTACCGTGAAACAGTCTTCAAGATAAATGATGCTTAATCAAAATTTCCGTTTAGGAAAAAAAGAAGTACATGTTAACTTCTACCTCACAGAATACACAACAATCGAGGCAGATGGACCACAGATTTAAATGTGAAAGGTCCAACAATAAAACTTCTGAAAGATAACACACAAAAATATCTTCATGACCTTGGAGTAGACAGAGGCTTGCCTTAAATAGAACACTTAACCATGAAAAGCACTAACCCTAAAGGAGAAGCTTAGCAAGCTGAACTGCATTAAAATTAAGATGTCATTTTCATTAAAAAACAAACAAAACAGCAAATGCAAATACAAGGTATAGAGTGGAGAAAGTTTTCTGCACTACATAAACACGAGCTAGGACTTGTATCCCACACATAAAGAACACCTCCAGTAAAATAGGACAGATAATGATAAAAATAAACACAAGGCATGAAAAATAGAGGAGATTCAAGTCTCGAGGATACATATTAAAAGGTGACCAACTGAACTAGTTCTCCAAGAAGTGAAAATTAATACCCATGACCTACCACTACACATCCATGAGAATGGCTAAAGGACTTAACAATATCAAGAATGGAGAGCAAGTGGAATGCTCCTAAAATGCTGGTAGAAGTGTAAACTGGTACAAACACTCTCAGAAAACTTACTTACAGTACCCACTAAATCGTTACCTCTGATCCATTATTTAAAAAACTGTTTTATAGTATATGAAATATATCAAACGGTTTCAAAAACCAATACCATGATATCAATGTAAACATTTAATGGATGTTGATAAGTTTTTAGAACTCAGCGAACATCATAAATTTCAAAAATGTTAAAGGAAAATATAATAATTAAAAATAACCTATGAGTATCTACTAACATTTTAAAATATTTCTTTCTGAGATTTTTCTAATTGGAGAAACATTCCAATGTTTACTTCAAAAACTAAATCATGCAGTAACTTTACATATAGTGATGTATCTGGTTTTCATCATGTTTATACTTTCTAAGAGCATTTTATGTGATTATTATTTTAGTTTGGATATTTATAAAACTCACCCATTTTAAAATGTGAATAAAAAAATGTGAGTGGAATTATTACAATACAGACTACAAACATTTTAAAGTTATGCAGAATTTTATAAAATTATACTTCGTTAAGTTTACACCAATTTTTATGCCACTCAGCAATGTATGATAGCATGTTCTCAGCACTCTAACCATAAGAAACACCCAATTGCTAGCTATATATTTTTATTTACATTATTTTTTCTTAGAAATGAGATGGTTTTTGTGATCCTTTATAGCTTACTTATATCTTTCGAGAATGATCAATGTTCAATTTACTCACTGGTGGTTACTATCGTTACGTAAATGACTAGTGATTGTCCTTTACAAACTATGGATATTCATCTTTCCTGTGATATTTCATGCAGGTTTTATTTCTCAATTTGTGGTTCTTTTTACATTTTTTAGTGTAACATAGTTATAGTGGCTTATTACTGTCTCACCTTAGGCTGGAAATGTTTTCTTAAAATCCCCTGTCCTGTATGGCTCTAGATTCATACCGACTACAAAAGAAATTTGTCTGAGTTTGGAAGGGCGAAGTGAAGCAGTGGTCACATTTTTTTTTTTAATCCTCCCAACATTAGTGTAGAATACTATGTCTTGTGGTATGTCACTCTCACACTCACCGGTCTGAGGTCTCACTTTGGTGACACGGCAGCCTCTTTCCTGCTTCTTACATTCCTGGGCCAGGTGAGGGTGCAGATCCGTGGTAAAGGGCAGCAGCTGCTCCCACATGGTTCCCTGCACTAGATGGAGACACAGAGACGATGATGTTGACTCCAGTTCATCTGCTGCTGGTCTAATACTTAGCGGCTAATAGCAAATGACTTCACTCTCGGTATCAGATGCAAAGACAATAGCATCGCAAGGATGCCTCTTCCAATTTCCATAATTGTGTAACTTCTAGTCCTTATACGAAACCCCTTACTCTGTAGCGCTGATGCTGTTTTGCTTCTTCAATAAAACCCTGACTGCTAATAAAAACTTCTAGGCATGTGCCATCCAAAAGAGTAGCTACTAGCCACATGTGGCTATTGTGCTCAATAACCTAAAATATGGTTAGTCAACATTGAGTTCTGTATCTGTAAAATATACACAAAATTTCAAAGGTAGTAAGAAAAAAGGAAAATATTAATTTGTATACTGACTACATGTGGAAATGATAATATTTTGGATATACTGATTTAAGTAAAATAAATTATAATTAATTTTGCTTTTTTAAACATTTTTAAAGTGGCTACTAAATATTTTAACAGTACAGAACTGGCTTGCATTTGTGGTTTTCATTCTATTTCTATTGGACAGTAATATTCCAGAGGAGCAGAACCTTAGGAGTAAATTTTCAGAATTGACTCTAAGACATCTGGAATTGGCCTCATATCTGGTAAGACTGAAGTTATGGATGTTTATTTTTATTGGTGGATACACACCAATTGGTGAATATACAACAATTAAATTTTTATTGGAATAAAAAATTTTTATGTTTATTAAAAAAAATTGGAATACACATAGTCCAAGGAGAGCATTGGTAAATCAGATATTTAATGATCAACTGTAAACATCTGTAGTAACATACATACAGAAGGCAAAGCTTTGGGAAACAAAGCTGTTAATGATATAGAACATTATAGTGAAAACAAGAAATATGCTTTATTGAGCTGGATGGTTTCATCTAAGTGCACTGAAGAATTTAGGGAAAGAGATGTTAATGCAGGTCTTGAAATTATCAGCCCAAGACCTGCATAAAGAACCAAAAGTTTGTATGGCTGCCCCCAAAGAAACAGTATCCTCTGTAGTGACAGGGCCAAAGCTTCTCTAAAACAAACCAAAGTCTATTTCTGAAGATGGCTCGATTACAATGGAAATTAAGTTGCCACAAGTATGAGTTATCTAATATTTAAGCTAGAGCCATTCTTGGGAAAGAGTAAAACCCTGAAAATGGAAGTGGGACAAGTAAGCTTACTTCAGTGAAACTGGAGACAGTAAATCCTTAAATTCTGCTGAGCCTCATTTGCCACTAGAAGAAACCTTTCTTCTACTGACTAATGTCAATCCCCCCTTGGATGAAGAATCTTACAAAGATTTGGCCTGAATGTATTAGTTTAGGTAGTTGAGAGTGAATAGAGATATTTGGTTTATTGACTAAAACCTAGAACCAAATGTGGCCTATACTAAAGGGACTTGAAATGCCTGGATATCTTTGGTACAATATAAGGGAAGATAGAGGGTATCAGAATGCTACATTAGGAACACTCTATCACCAATCACCCCCACACATCACAGTATGTCTACATGGAGGGTTCAGGAAACACTCGTTTCACCAACATGATGAGAAAAGCATTGTAGGGGGAGCAACCGCATCCTGAAGATCTTGGCACTGGCTACACACTATAGACCTGGACTACAGTAGGAACTGCTGTCTTCAAAGTGAGCTCCCCAGATACACTGGAGATGATTTGATTATAGATATCAGGGGTCAAGGGAAGTATTTAGTTACCAAGGACAAGGCAAGTAGAGTCACCATAATAAAAACAAAGCCATGGCATCATCAGAGGGGACTTCTGTGTCGTCTAGTTGATCATAGCATCCCTGAAACTAAAATAGATTGGCAGTTTACTAAAATGTTTCTTCTCAAAAAGGAAAAACTCTTGGTTTGGTGAAAAGAAATCTAACTTGAATCACAACATGAGCAAGTCACAGCCCCTTTACCAATTCGAAAATTTTTCTGTTCATAGACCCAACGCCGCTTGAATAAAGGAAGCCAAATATTCTTGAGGAAGATATTACTGCAGCCAAATTTTTACATTTAAATTTCTTCTAGCTTTCCCAAAAGTATCTCAAGCCATTTACCAGCATGGTAAAGGAATAGGGGATAGAGGAAATCAGAAGACTTTCCAGGGGTTACTGGACACTGACTCTGCTTTGACACTAATTCCTAGCAACTCAAAATGTTTAAGTCCACTTCATAGTAGACCCAGTAGCTCTCCAATCCAACTTTGGCTATTTCCTCATTTCCAGAATGTACAGTTGCAATAAAGATACTGACCAAATGACATATTCCCTGCATAAGTTCCTGGACTGGTAAAGATGGTGCTATTTTAACAGTAAAGGCTAAGTGAAGGTCACTAGAATTTTTCTACCTACCAAAATAGTAAACCAAAAGTAATAGTACTTTTCGTGTCAGATTAGAAGTCAGTGCCATCACCAGGGAATTGCAGATGCAAGGATGGTGATTTCTACCATATATCCTGTATAACTCACCTATTTGGATATAAAATGGAATATGTATAAAATGGTATTTAGGGAATTACACTAGATTATTGTAAACATAATTGGATGTTGACTCCAATTACAGCTGCTATTCAAGCATGATTTCATCGTTGGAGCAAATCAACATATCTTCTGACAGCTAGTATGCAACTACTGATTTAGGGAATGCTTTTTTTATCCATACCTTCTAGTAAAGACTATCAGAAGTAGTTTGCTTTCAGTTGGTAGGACCATCAATACACACACAGTCTTTTTACCTGAGGGTTATATCATCTCTTTAGCTTGCTATCATAATCTAGCCTACAAGGACATTAATTGCTTTCCCAATCCACAGGACATAACATTTGTGTACTACATGACCCTACATGACATTGTGCTGACTGCACTTGGTAAAAAGGAGGTGACAACTTGGTAAGACATGTGCATAAGACGGGGTCTGAAATAAATCCCACAAATATTTAGTGCCACAGAATTTCAAGAGTCTCAGTGGCTTGGTGATTAGCTGGTATAATCCTTCCATGGTAAAGAGCAACTTACTGTATTTGTCTTTTCCATTAAGGAAGAGGCATATCACCTAGTGGGCCTCTTTGAATTTTTAGGGAAACATATACTTTATTTGGGATAGTAATTCTCCTCATCTTTTAAGTAATCTGAAAGGTTACCAGTTTTGAGTGCCCCAGAACAAAAGAAGGCTCTGCTGTAGTTCCAGGCTACTGTGTAACTTGGGCTGGATGACCTAAGAGATCAAATGGTGCTTGAAATATCTGTGACAGGTAAGGCAGTTGTAAGGAGTCTTTGGTGGGCCTGTGTGGGGAAAATAATAGTATAGTCTTTTAGGTTTTTGGAGCAATGCTACACCATCCTCTGCAAAGCCTGTTCATTTTTTGAAAACTGGGTTTTGTTTTGAGACTGGTTCATAGCAGAAATTCAGTGTACTGCATTGCTAATCCCAAGCCACTGACTGCTTTAAGCTTCATAGACAACAGCTAGACATTATGCATCACGTACAGGTCTAATGTACCCTCCAAACTCCAGGAGATATACATCATATTCTCTAAGTGGACCAATTAAAGCCCCCTTTCCTACATTTTAGGTAAAAGAAAATTACCCTGTAGAAGGGAAGTAGGAGAATCAACATATGTATAGAGAGGAGTCAGGGAGAAATGGGTAGAAATAAAAATACCCACAGCTTTCTAAACAATCCTCTTCTGATAGTCCCCTCCCCAACCATGTCATATCCTCAATTTGGATGACTCAGAGGTACCTAGTAAATGTTAATTAAGATCCTTCTTCAGGAATGAAGGACTCATTTCCCTATATTCTGGGACTGTAGCCAGCTCCTAGCCCTCTTCATCACCCTTCTTTATGCATTGGCCTCATCTGAAGAGAGGTGACTTGCCGAAGTTCACACCCCCTATTCAGGGGCAGCCTACATCCACTAACAGGGAAATGTAGTAATATCAATGTCTGGACTTGTCCCAACTCTGAACAATTCTGAAGGCCTATCTCACATTCAGGATTCCCTCGTGTGTTCGGTTACAGCTCAACTTCACCCTCTGCCCAGTTCTTCTTCCTTCTTCCCCCTATAGAGGCTGATCCTGAGAATATTCACTAACTCATTTCCTCTCTGCCAATCCCCATTTTCCCACAGACACTTATTTTTAAGAATTGGTGTCAGGAAAGTTCCAGGGGAGATGACAAGATGGGATTTTGGATTAAAAAACCACTGATGATAGGTAGAGCACGGATAGCCCCTGGCACAAGGTAGCAGTATCATTGTTATAATTTTATCCAGGAAAGAGTAGGGATGGCATACCAACAGAGATAATTGCACTAGTGGGTATAATAGATCAAGTATTTCAGAAATAATGCAGGAATGGTAAATATAAGGAAAATGAATTGATTTGCTTATCTGGGGGCAATTGATGTTCATGGAAAAATGTAATAAAATATTAAAATGTATCAATTGTTGATTTAAAGCTAATTCTGAAAGTAGGGGACATTTTTGGTAGCATGTAGAGAGATTCACGTCCTGCAGCTGCAGGGCAGAAAAAGCGAGTGGGTTGCCCCAGTGCTTCGTGATAAGAGTAGTACATTTCTGGAGAAAGTTCTCAAGCCAGATAGATCTGCTGTGCCAAAGACAACACCCTGAGGTATTAGAGGAGGACATCAAGATGGCTACAATGTCAAGTCTTGAATCCCCAGATTTCTCTAAACCTTTCTGAGAAGTGGCCCACTACTCTCTTTTAAGGCGCTTCCTCTCCTTAGAGACCTCTCCTCAGCAAAGCAAGGTGCCATGCTCAGGATCTACCCCTACACCTCCATTCCTGGCCACTAAGCGAATAACTAGATCAAGTCACTACATATCCTGGAGAGGGATGTGCTGAGACTGATAAAGAAAGAAAGGAACTATAGCCTGAAGAAACTGCAGAATCTAGCTAATGTATACTAGCCATACTTGAGAGGCTGCATCGAGAACTAGATCTTGAGGGGGCTGGATGAAAGGAGGGTTTACTGAAATGCTCTTCCAGGATAAAAATTTACTATCTTCTTAAGGATTCCAAAATGTGGGTGAATAAACACACAGCTAGTTAGCTCCCAAAAGCTGGATAAAGTAATGGCCCACACAAAGTGAAGTAGAAATGCCAGAAGGAATTACAACGAAGGACTGTTCGAGGGGAGAGTAAAGGCTCAAGGAAGTTGTAGACCTCTTTTTGACCACCTTAATGGCACGAGTTGGCATTGTCCCATCACGCTCTGGAATCTAGAGATGGTTGACATATATTATCTTTAATATGAGATAAAATCCAGATGAAAATAGTTGAATTTTGACATCCTATGATTAGTAAGACCTTCCTCACTCTCCCAGTGCTTGAAGTAGGAATTAGTAATAAGGTATAAGAAAATCTAATATCTGCTTACTTGACTATGTTATTCTCCCCTAAGCCTCCCATTCAATGTTTTCTATTTGGAAACTCATGTATTTATGACTACCATTCCTAGTTTTCAGTATTGTTAAAATTTTTAATCTCTTTTCTGTGTAATTTCTTTCCTGAGTATGTAACTAAATTTCCTTTACCTTAATCTGGATTATAAGTAATTTTTTTTCAGGTTATTAGTTTCTGCCATACTCAATGACAGACACAAAATAACCTGATTACTTTCAATTTTTTCCCAGAGGCTTACCATCACGTAACTGCAATTTGAAAAACACCTTTTTAACTGCCAAATAGAGGAAGTAACATATTTCTATGTTTACATGTTAACGTTTTCTCAAGAGCAAAGTTCATGTTCAAAACTAATGCTCACATTCATTAATCTCTGAATAACATGCATTTGAATTGTGAAGTTGTGGCATTTAAGCTTCCTGAAACCCCTTCTATTTCCTTAGTATATTTTTACATAGAGCTATATAGGTGACATCTAATTATAATTTGCATTTCCTATGGATAAAACAAAGGACTAGTTTGATGAAAGATTTGAATTAATTATATTTTGTTTTTCAAAATAACAATGAGTTTTATTGTATCTTTCCTGAACTTCAAAATAACATGTGCTCATTATATTTTAAATATATTAAAATAAAAGGAAAAATTTGGTCAAATCTACAGAGAAACTATCGCTATTGACCATATATGTCTATGTTGTTCTGATTCGATTCATAATTTCTAAAAATTACATCATACTCTACATGCTCTCCTCATATGGTAATAGGAAGTTCTCTATATTAAAAATAACTACATTAGCTTAATGCTTGAAAAATATTAATCAAATACACCAATTCTGTAATAATGAGCAGACTTAAAACCATTATTGTTCAGCTCATGCCATGAGAAATTTAGTCTAGCCATTGTTGCTGCCATCTGCTGACACATTGGTCTTTCTCTCCATCACTTTTATATTTTAACACAGCTCACTGTGGTTTTCTATATTCCAACTTTAGCCATCACCCTAAAAGGTTTCAATGTGAACACATTAAAAGTAATAATTTTTTTTCATTTCTTTGGCTCTTCCCATTCTGATGACATAAATTCTCACTCTCTCATCTATAAACTCTTGTGATCAAATCCCGATGTTGTCATCAAATCAAGTGAATTAATCTCTAACAATCTACTCTTATTTCAGATCACTTGTTCAGTCTTCCCTAATTGTTCTTTGACCTCATTGGAACCTCAAGGGCAAGGACTTGTCAACTTTGTTTCTGTTCATAAATACCCATTTTAAGTGTATCACAACCTTCAGGATTTAAGTCAACTTTTTAAGTTAATATCCTAAATTCTCTTGCTCATATGTTTACATCATCCTTGCTCGCAGCAATTCCAATCCAGAAATAATCCAAACTACTTCCTATATCCTTACTTTAAAGAACATACGTAAGTGGGAATACTGCTACTACTACCATTAATTCAATCCCCAAATCTTATGGTCCCTTCAACATGGTTTCCTTTGTCAGAGAAAAAAACTTCAGAAACCTTGTCCAGTCTCCTTCTCAGTGGACCTGCTTCAAAAGAATTTTTTTAAAAAAGTCTATTCTTTAAAGCCTTTACCACAAGTATTCCAAAGGAAAAAATAAAATAGTTATTATTTAACACATATATAACTTAATTCCTCAATTCAGTTCTGGATCTCAAAGCCTAACCACTCTGTAATCTGACTTCCCCAGCTGTTTATATCAACAAGTAGTTTCTCTAATCTTGTTATTTCTCCAGATTAAACGTCTATCAGTGTTGTAAACCATGCGAACACTTAACTAACTTCTGACATGATATATGACATGAGGAGTTCTGCCGACCCATTTTCCAGTGAAACTGAGAAAAAAAAAATTTTAAAAACACACTCATGCAAAGCCTCTCAAAAAGGTCCTAAGGTAAAGAGCAAACGGAGACACATCTATTAAAAAAAATCTCTGAAAATTCAGTAATAAAGTCGAGAGCTGATTTTTGAAACAGGACTGTTGCAGGCCAGAACACATATCTTCTCTCCTTACTGCCCAGCTGGAGAGCTTTTTTTTTTTCCTGGGAGGAGCAAGACACCAAAATTTCTCATCCTGTCCCCAGCTACTTGTTATTGAGGCTAAGTCTTGGGGTGAGTGCCATCATGATGTGAGGGCTCCTTCCTAGACCAGGAAAGCTAGGTTCTGTCTGGGTGTGGTGAACTAAGAATACTAAGATCCTAATTACTCTTCCTCCTGCTCAGGAGGTGGTGGTTCCATGCTAGGAAAGGCAAGCCAAGAAGATAGTAGACTGCTGCCTACTCCCCTCAATCACGTGCTTAGCTCCTAGAGCTGGATGTCATTCAGAGAAAAGCTTGCCATTGTGTCCCCAACCCCTAGCTCCAGAACCTGGACTTAGAGATTTTGCCTGGTGGAGAGGCAGGTCATAAGACAAATATATATATCCTTAAACTCTTCCCAAAGGAACTGACTTCATTTGCAATGAAGTATGGAGAATGTTTAACCTACATTTGCTTTCAAAAACATTGGAGGTTGAGGTGAAAGACAGTTTGGCGGAGATTACAGATCCAATGAAAATATACTCTATGTGACATACACAGACTATAGGCTGGCTAATTTGCAGGACAAAACCCAGGAAATAAGCCAGCTGGGAAAAGCCCTCCTGGGGCTAGAATAAATATGAAACACTAACTTCAGAAATTATTCCCTCAAAGGAACCACAATTTTATTAAATTAATTTGTATGAGAATTTATGTCTCACAGTAGTGTTGAAAACAAATAAGCAATCAGGGGGCAAACAGTGGAGTTTAAGAGCTGGGTGCAATCAGAGAAAGCACAGCAGAGAGCCCTACAGGTGTCACTGCCATCCGAGGGTGACTGTGGGCAAACCCAAGCTCTACCTCTCTGAGCAGCAGCATCAGAGACTTCACATAATTCGGAAAGGGTGGGGACAGACTTCACTAAAATAATACAGCCAGGCATTAACCACAGTTGGCAAAAAACAGTAACGAACCCTGGAACAGAACTAGTATCCATAGTTGCTACAATATAGTATCCAAAATGTCTACTTTTCAAGAAAAAAAAAAAAATAAAAGAAACCTTAACGTATTACTCATCGACTGGGAAGAAAGGAAAAAAAAAAAAAAAGCAGGCAACAGAAACTGCCTGGGAGAGTGAACAGATGCCAGATTTAGTACAGAAAGATTTCAAAGTAGACATTCTAAGTGTTTATAAACTAAAGGAAAGCATAATTACAGAAGTGAAGAAAGATATAATGACAATGCCATATCAAATAGATAACAGCAACTAAGAAAAATTTTTTTAAAAGCAAATGGAAATTCTGGAGCTGAAAAGTACAGTAACTGAAATTTTAAAAAAATCACTAGGGGGCCTTATCAGTATATTTGAACTAGCAGAATAAAAAATTAAAAAACTTGAGGATGAATAGAGATTATACAAACCAAAGAACAAAGAAAAAGGAAGAAAAATGAACAGAGCCACAGAGAACCATGGGACATCATTAAGCACACAAACAATTCACCCTTGAAAAATGGAGGAGTTAGGAACGCCACTCCCCATGCAGTCAAAATCTGCATGTAATTTTTGATTCCTCAGAAACTTAACTACTAATAGCCCACTGTTGACTAGACGCCTTACAAATATAAACAATTAACACATAACACATGTTATATGTATTATACACTGTATTTTTCTAATAAAGTAAGCTGGAGAAAAGAAAATGTTAAGAAAATCATAAGAAAGACAAAATACATTTATAGCACTGTATTTTATCTATTGAAAAAATTTGCATGTAAGTGAACCCATGTAGTTCAAATTCATTTTGCTCAAAGGTCAACTGTAATGTAATAGAATACCAGGAGGAAAGGAGACAGAGAAGAAAAACAAATCAATATTAAAAAATAATTAGTGAAGCTTCCCAAGTTTATTGAAAAATAAAAGCCTATGTACACATCAGGAAGATCAATGAATTGTGTCAGATAGATACAGAGAGATCATATTATCAATATAGATACAATTATCAATATAGATACAACAGATCATATTATCACATCATATTAAAAATACTGAAAGTCAAAGACAAGGAGACTATTTTTTCAGGCAGCAAGAGAAAAATGACCTTCATTTACAGGGGAATCCCAGTAAAATTAACTGTTGACTTCTTGGCAGGAATAAATGAGGCCTGAAGTCACTGGAATGACATATTCAGTGTTCGAAGAAAACACTGTCAACCAAGGATCCTATATTTAGCAAAGCTATCTTTCAAAAATGAAGGGGAAATAAAAACCTTCCAGATAAACATAAAGAAGAGAATTTGTTGCTATCAGATCTGCCTTATAAGAAATACTTAAGAAAGTCCTTCAGACTGTGACACTCAATAGTAATTCAAGTCCATAGGAAAAAAACAAAGAGCACTGGTAACAGTAACTCTATAAAGAAAAAAAAGAAAAAAATATATATTTATATTTATTTATATACATATATAAGTATATATATAAAACTTTTATCACTTACCCCCATAATGGATTTAAAAAGCAATGGTATACAATAATATACATATAATATAATGTTGGGCCTATAGTATGGGAATGTAGGTATCTAGGATATATGGAAGTGAAATGTGAATTTACTATGACTTAGGATATAACTTAACAACTTCTGGAGATACTGTTACCTAGTATCTTCTTAGGAAAAACTTGCCTGAAATGTTAACCGGGAATGTCACTAGAAAAGGCAGATATTTTTCAAATCCAGATTTTAAAACTGGTTTAAAAAAATAGTCTGAATACAGATATTTCAGATTATAAGAACAGAGAAATTTAAAGTAAAAAGATGGAAAATATATATTATGCAAGTAACAACCACCTAAAAATGGATAAAATGTGGAATTTTCTGTTTTGTATACCACCAAAAAAATATATTAGCAAATTGAATCCAGCATCATAAAGAAAGAATTATATACCATGACCAACTGACATTTAGTTCAGGAATAGAAGCTTGGTCCAACATCTGAAAATCAATTAGTGAGATGCATCATAGCAACAAAATTTTTAAAAATCACATGATCAGTTTGTTTCTCGGAGTCCACAAACTGAGGGTTTTAGAGGAGAGGAGGGTGGGAGGATGGGTAATCCTGGTGGTGGGTATTAAGGAGGGCATGTATTGCATGGAGCAATGTGTGTTGTACGTAAACAATGAATCTTGGAACACTGCATCAAAAACTAATGATGTATTTTATGGTGACTAACATAACACAATAAGAAACAATAAATAAATTTTAAAAATCACATGATCATTTCAAAAGGCCAACAAGAAGCATTTGACAAAATCAAACACTCTTTCATGAAGTAAAAAACCACTCAAGAAACTAGAAACAGAAGGGCAACTGACAAAGGGCATCTATAAACAACAAACAAAATAACACAGCTAACGTCTTACTTAATGATGAAAGACTGGTTGTTTTTCCCCTAAGATCAGGAATAAAACAAGAATCTCCACTTCTCACTTCCATTACATATTGTACTGGAAGTTTTATCTGGAATAATTACACAAGAAAATAAATAAAAGTCGTCCAATTTAGACAGGATGTATAACTCCATTCACAAGTGACATGATCTCATATATGGAAAATCCTAAAGAATCTAAAAACTATTAGAATTGATCAACGAGCTCAGCAAGATTGCAAGATACATGATCAAATGTAAAACTCAATTGTATCCTGTGCACTTATAATGATCAATCTAAGAAGGAAATTCAGAAAACAAGTTTATTCACAATAAGATCAAAAAGAATAAAATACGTAAGAATAAATTTAATAAAAAGAGCCAAAACTTAGACTCTCAGATAATAAAACATTGTCATACACAATTTCTAACAACCTATATTTATTTATTATTTATTTATTTATGTATTTATTTATAAATACAAAAGTGTATTTCAGGAAGCCGTTTCTTATAATATCTCTCCAAGTAGATTTAAAAAATATTCTGTTTCTGAGTCAAAGACTCAATATTAAAGTGCTAATATACCCCAAACTGATCTACATATTCTATGCAATCCATATCAGAATCTTGACTGACTTCTTTGTAGAGATCAACAAATTATTTTCAAAATCTGTATGAAATTCCAAGGACCCAAAATAGCTAAAGCAATTCTGAAAAAGAAAAAAGTAGAAGGACCCTAACTTTCTGATTTCAAAACTTTTTTTTTTTTTTATTTGAAAACTTTCTATAAAGCAGTGGTTATCAAGACTGTGGTACTGGGACAGAAAGAGACATATAGATCCATAGAATCAAATTGAGAGCACAGAAATAAATCCCTCTAACCATGGTCAATTGATTTTTGACAAGGGTGTCAAAATCAATGATTGAGGAAAGCAAAATATTTTCCTCTAATGGTCCTGTGACAAGTGAATAGCCAGAAACAAAAGAATGAAGTCGGACCCCTTTCTCATATCACAAAAATTAATTCAAAATGGATCAAATAACTCAATGTAGAAGTTAACACTGTAAGCCTCTTAAAAGAAAACAGATGTAAATCTTCATGATCTGGTATTTTGCAAAGCTTTCTTAAATATGACACAAAATTATGAGCAACTAAAGAAAAAATACAGATAAATTGGACTTTTCAAAATTATAAACTTTTGTGCTTCAAAAGACACCAACAAAAAATGAAAAAGACAACCAATGGAATGAGAAAAAATAATTGCCAATTATATATCTGATAAAGGGACTAGTATCTAATATATATATGAAGAATTCTCACAATTCAATGTCAAAGAAAAATAACCACATTAAAAATTGGCAAAGGATGTGAATAGTCATTTCTCTGAAGAAAATAGACAACTGCCTAATAAGCACACAAAAGATGCTCAACATCATTAACTTTCAGTAAAATTCAAATTAAAATCACAATGAGATACAAGTTTATATACACCAGCATGGCTATAATGAAAAAGACAAATAGTAAGAAATATTAGTGACAATATAGAGAAAATTTAACTCTCACAGGCTGCTGGTGGGAAGATTAAATAGTACAGCTGTTTTGAAAGACAGTCTGGTAGCTCCTCAAATGATCAAACAGTTATGATCCTCTACTCCTAGGTATATATATACAAGAAAAATAAAAACATCTAGAAAAAATTTATATGAATGCTTAAACAGCAGTATTCATAATAGCTAAAAAGTGGAAACCAATCAATCAATGAAACAACCCAAATATCCACCAACAGACTAATGGATAACCGAAGGTGGTATATACATACAATGGGATATTATTCTGCTACAAATTGGAATGAAGTAGTGATACAAGTTACAGCTTGTATGGACCTTGAAAGCATTATGCTAAATATAAGACATCAGGCACAAAAGTCCATGTATTACATGATTTCATTCATATGAATCTCTGGCACAGGAAAATCTATAGATAAAGAAGGTAGATTAGAGGTTGCTTAGGGTTTTGGATTAAAAAATATATATATGTATATTATATATATAATATATATATATGCATATATTTATATGTATATATATATAAAACAAGGGAACCCTTCCTCTCTGTTCCAAGAATGTACCAATGTCATCTTGAGCTGAAAAGAGAAAATTGGGATTGTTGTTGAAGGCTATTCCTGCCTGCACAGGCATGTGCCGGGGGTCTGCATTGTCACTGAAGAATAGCAGGGCTGTCCCCTCTTCATTCTGGACTATGGCAGGTTATGAACAGAACAAACTTCCCAGTTCAGGATCCAGACACATTCTGGGTGGATCTTAACCAGGATCCCAAGGCACCGGCCTTGCCCTTAGATTCCTTTACCTCATCTAGGGCTCTACCCAGTACTTAGGTCCCTGTTCCAGCTACTTGTGTGTCTGCTGGGGCATAAAGGAGTAAAGCACAGGGAATGATAGCAAAAGGGCATGAGCTTTTAATTTAGGGCTGATTGAAATATTCCAAAATTGTCTGTGATGAAGGCTGTACTCATTTCTGTATATACTAAAAAACATTGTTACATAAATGGGTGAATCGTATGGTATGTGTGTTGTATCTCAAAAGACTGTTTAAAACAACGATTTAATTTCTCTCAATTTCAAAATTTGGCCAGGAAACATGAACAACTAATCTCTGCTCTATGTGGTATAAGACTTATGCCACTGTCTTCATGTAATAGCTCAACAAGTTAAAAAAAAAAAAAAAAAAAAAAGCCAAGATGGCTTCACCAACATGTGGTGCCTCCATTATCTGGAGGCTCCTCAAATCTCTCTCTCTCCATGTGCAAGCCTGAGCTTCTGTATACGGAAGCTTGATCTCAGAAGGATAAAAGTAGAAGCTACAGGTCTCTTAAGTCTAGGAGTAGAAGTTTGAAAGTGTCTTTTCCATCACACTATAATGGTCAATCCAAGTGATAAGTCCAGCTCAGACTCGAGGTCAAAGGAACTAGGTTATGTGTCTTTGTGAAAGTCGTAAGAGGTGGGAATTCTTGGTGGCCCTTTTTGGCAAAGGTTTAACCCCGTATTCCATCTTTAAAAACTCATCAACCAACAAAAATAACACAAGCAAACCTTCTAGGACCTGTTACCTTTCCTGCATTTCCCGTCTGCTTCTTTCTCTTTATAAGACAAAGTTTTGGAAAACTTTTTTATTCTCTCTTCCCATTTCCTCACCTACCACCCATCCATTAACCCACCTTAAAAGGATATACCAGGTATAATAGTCATCAAATATTAAACTCATCTATTCCAATTCACCTTTCAAATAATTTTATTACAGTTTCTCATTCTCTGACTCAGTCATGAAGCATATACACCTAAATGAGAAGAGGGTTGATTTTAGAACTTTAACAAAACAGCAAGTTTCAAAGCCAACTTCATGGCTTTATTTTCCATGAAAAATTAAGTCCTCTAATAATCATCAGGCATCGCATCTATTCACCCTAACCTCCAGCGTTTCCTCCATGGTCATCTCCTATAACAGACACCTCTACACCTACTCATCTTCCGTGTTTCCAGTTCCCCCTAAGCACTGTGCTGAAATTTCACCTATTTCCCACTGTCTTTCCCTAATCAATCACTTAGAATCCTTAGACCCACTATTCACTCAGCTCTCCTGTGTCACGGTTAAACTAGTCACAGTAGTTAACAGCAGTTCTTGGTCATACTAAGAGAAGGGAGTTCAGATGCAGTGTATCTAGAATCTTTTAGAGAAAATAAAAGAAAAAGAGATTATTATTCTCTACCTGGGCTGGGCACATTTGACAGATTATCAAGGCTGGTCCAAGTGTGGGGTGCTATTATTTTATATTAGACAATTCCTAATATATTTGCGCTATTCATGTAGCATAGAAAGATGCAATATCAGTTTTCCATGTATAATGAGATTGATATTTTAATGGGCTTTAAAAAGACATAATAGCTGTACATGAGTTGTAACATAGAATTTCCTTTCAGTAAAGATTTCCAGATACGTGGTTGCTTTTAAATGAGATGAGGTTATTATTCAAATATATGCATCTAGACCTTTCAAGAAAAAAAAAAAAAAAAAGATGGCAAACTTCTCAGTATCTGGGATACTAGAGGAGCAGTTAGAATTAGAGCCAGAAAGTTGGTCTGAATGATCTTGGGGTCTTTTTGAATAGAAATCTGTATCGAGAATTCTGTTGTCTGTGTTTACTTTCTTTACAGATCCAGTGAACCTGGCAAGCCTATTGTAATTAGAAATTACAATTTAGAGCTGGAGCAAATGGAATGGTTAAATGTAGACACACCTAGGCAGCAGGCAGCCCTTCTGGCAGTCTGTTCTATTGTGTTGTTCTTCACGATTTCTAATCCAATTGCATATTTAAGAAACTTAAACATTTTTAAAACCGAAAGAACTCAAGAGAGAAATGTTTTTCTTTTATAGGGCCTTGGTATCTCCAAAAGAAAGCAAAACCCTCCTGCCAAAGGAAAATGTTTTTGTCATATTTTAGATTTATCGTTACACATGGATGGGAGGATGGAAGAAACCCAACATGTTTCTTGCTGTCGTATTTCCTTTTTTATACCTTTGTTTTAAATGCTGTCATTGAGTTCAGGGGCCAGGAGAGGGAGACGTTAATATGGAGATCATAGCATGGATCTTTTTGAGAGGTTTCTTTTGTTCTTGGTTCAGTTTCCACCAGATTAGACTGGGAGGGAGTATTGCTGAGGAGGCCATGGGATTGAAGGTTGTAAAAGTCAAGAATCTTTGTTTTCAGTGATAATCTTATAACAAATGGGAGCCAGGTGTGCAATATTTGAGTTGGCTGCCTTTCAGGGTTTTTATTTATTTTTCTTTAGGTATGCTAAAATGCAAATGCTAAATGAAATGCAAAAATGAAATGCTATCTAAATGAAAATGCAATTTTCATTGCTAAATGAAAATGCTAAAATGAAAATGCAATCTCGTAATGCCTATTCTGGGTGGTGTTTAAAATTATTGAGTAATTACAACAAATTATAAGGAAAATATGAATAAAAACACAAGCCCTTGGGATAATGCATAAACTTTGGAATCCTCCCAAATATAATAAGTCTTTCATCCTCAACTGTGCAGATCACATGAGGCCACCCATCCGGTTTGAACTCCTTCAGACATACACTGTTATAGGTCACTAACAGTATTCATGGACTATGGAGTCAAAGAGGTGGAAGAGACCTAGCAATGGTCTAATGAATCTCTTCTTTTGACTACTCAGTCTGGTTCAGCTCAGTGGTAAAGCTGAAATTAGTAATCAGTTCTTTCACTTTTAAGCTAGGTTGGCAGTTTTTTCCTTCCAAAACTTTTGCTCGTTTCATAATGGTATGGTCAGTAGATTATGGGAAAAACAGCTTTTAAATACGTACAGTTGAGTCCATATATACATCAACTTCCAACACTTTGCGTTTCTCAAAATATCACGACCTATATAGGATGTCTCTGCCAGTCATCTATTTCCCCATCTTTTGATTTCTGCAGCCTGATTTCCATTAAATAAAATTCCCACCCATGAGAATTGGGCTGACTACATTCACAATCCTATTGGAGTCAGATCAGTCCAATGAGAATGTCGTTATCACCTGGGCCACCATAATTAAGTCATGCCACTGGTCCCTGAAACAAAATCAGTTAGCTATAGGACTTTTACAAATACTCACTTCAGACAGGTACTTTATATTTGCTATGGTTATTAGCAGGCCAAAGTAGAGATGCATTGTTGCTGGAAAACATCATAGGAGTAAAAGGGAAAGCATCCGAAAATGTAAGATACTCAGTGAAAAATAAAGATCATAAAAGTACATGGAAATGGGTAGGATAAGTGCCCTCTGTTTCAGAGGTGCAAATTATAGAAGAGTTAAAAAAAGTATTAGCGTTGTGTACATTCTACTTCATTACACATTTTTCTGAACTATTGTGGTAATCAAATTCTGCATTCCTTACATATTAGACTGACACCCAAAACCATCATTTTTCAAAAATTAGGTAGTAAATAAACCTATCGGAAAAAGTAAATAAACTTTTTCACTAAAAAAGTGAAAAAGATTTTCACTTTTTTTCTTTTATCCCCATTGAATTCTTAAATATTACCTTATTTTAAAAGAGTTACTCTGGACAAAAGTTATTCTAAGATTCCACAAAACGGAGGTGTTTGAAAGCTAGAATAATTGCATGAGAAAAATAATATGTGGGTATTTTTCACATTCCAACTCTGTATTATACTTAGAGATGATAACTATGAGTAGGAATCCAATAGGGAGCTAATCCTGTCTTATTAGAAATGTGTGTTTTCATTGGTACATAAAACATTCCTATATTCATGGAGAGAAATAATGTTGAGCTGTATATAAAGTAGTCAGACATATTCAAGTACATTTTTTAGTCCTCTTTTTAGCAAATGTCCTTTCTTTATATGCTTGAACTATGTTCCCTTTTTGTTTTCCCATTATTGACACAGTATGGACTAAGACCATAAAGGAGATAATTTAAGGGTAACTTCATACCTGAAAAGTTGAAATCATTGGTTTCCCCTTACAGAAGCCTCCCTGGGGAACATAATACAGGGAATCATGGGCAATTTACAACTAGTTGTGATATGTATCTCGCTGATATAAAAAAAATCAATGGTTTCCACCTTTTAAAAAAAAAAAAAAGGCCCTCCTGGGGACCAAAGAGTAGAAGGTCAGAACAGCTCCCTAGTTTGCATGCCTGTTTGTTTTCCAAGAGCAACTAGTTCTTCAAGTAATGACACTTCGGTCTCTGGTGGAGTGGATGTAGCCCTGCGTGCTCTGCCCATCTACCACTGAGCTATGATTATACAGAGGTTCTTACCTGGATGAGAAATGAAGGATTTTCAAGATGAAATATGCCCCATTCATCTGCTACTCTCTTACTCAAACTTTATATGCCTGATGCCCCTCCATTCCCCAACCCAACACTACTACACACTTAAGGCCCTGGTTTGTTCTCTTCCTAAGCCGTTTCCTTGTACCAAAAATTTAGGAAACATAGCATAGTAATATATCGGTGGCCTATAAAACATACGTGACCAAACAGCTTAACTTGGGCCAAAACGTGGTTATTTGTAAACATCTCTGAAGGTGCTGATGTGTGTGTGTGTGTGTGTGTGTATGTGTTTAGAGGAACACATATCAATATGTTAATTGATAATGCATTTTAGTCTTAGAATGAGCTTTTCAAAAGTATTCCTTAAATTCCTTCTACTGAATAAAGTTATATGGCTATCACTGTAAAATCACATGTGCAGTCCCTACATTATTTACAGTTTTGAGAAATGTGACAGAAATGTGTGGTAGCATATGTGTGTGTGTGTGTGTGTATCTTGTCTTATTGTTAACATCATGTTTCCAAATTGCATGAAATGCCCAATATTGAAAACTGAGAGAGAAAAAAGAAAATTTAAAATTCTCTTGAGAATATTCCATGAAATTTAATGCAATATTTGCTAGTATTGACTAGGATCCTAAACAAACCTATGTGACAAACTGTGGCTTCCAGTTCTCAATGATTGAAAAAAAATTTCCATGTATGATGAATATTGTACTGTTCTATTTAGTTGTTGCATGCAAAAGCCAACATTACACTATCATGAAGAGATTTAAACGATATGGGAAATCTGACATAGAGGACCTATTTTACCGAAGTACAGTATAAAGGTTAAACTCTAAGAATATGAAACAATTTTTCTATTATTATTTGTAGCCATAAGGTAAAAATTAATTAAGTATTCCAGCATCATAAATATTTAATTTTTCTATTATAGTTTTATAAAAATTACTCTTAAGAACTGACTTTATTCAATGGTGTCCAGGGCTGTGGGAGGAAGAGAGAGTTGAATAGGCAAAGCACAAATTTCCCTTTAATTTTTTTACAGTGGTGAAAATACTATATGGGACACCATAAAGGTAGATAAATGACATGAACCATTTGCTAAAACCCCAAAGACTTTACAGCACAAAAAGTCACGCTTAATGTATACAAATAAAAAAATAATACTTAGGAGATTGAAGGGTTCCAGGATGAAATGCAGACTGTGATAAAGGAACCTAACTGTATTATAAATTTATGAAATAACCTCACTGAAGATGGTGGGGAAAAGATGCTGAAAAAAGTAACTTTGGAAAAGAAGGAAGACTATAGGACTAAAGGCAAAAGGAAATATACCAAAAGCCCTGTACTGTAGTTGATTATTTTCCATGGGAGCAGGAGTTAATAATTCTAATGCTGTAAGAAATGTATACTGGAATTAAATAGTAACTTCATGACAGAGGGTAGGAGCCAGGTTTCTTTCTTTCTTTCTTTTTTATTTAGCAGAGAGAGAGATCACAAGTAGGCAGAGAGGCAGGCAGAGAGGGGGAAGCAGGTTCCCTGCTGAGCGGAGAGCCTGACATGGGGCTCGATCCCAGGACCCTGAGATCATGACCTGAGCCAAAGGCAGAGGCTTTAACCCACTGAGCCACCCAGGTGCCCCAGGAGCCAGGTTTCTTAATGTTGGAGTAGAAGGTTACAGATAAGTGATGGGAGAGGCTAGGATCCATATGGTAATGCATTAAAGTTGTATATATTAGTTGTATCTATCAGTAGACTCATCAAAATGCTGATTTTCCTTGATGTATACACAAAAATATTAAAATATACATATAAGTGGTTATAAATGTATAAGGTACACATGTATAAAAGATACATTTCATTACTCTATTATTGGATTATAACCTAAGGAATAAAATAATTATTCACAATTATGTAATTATTTAATAAGGGGGAGAGAATAGATAAATCTCCCATGCAGAAGAACTCCAAATAATTTATATACTCTGCTTTCAAGGAAAAGGAGCATAACTCCCTATTATTCAACTGTGGGCTGCAGATAATTACTTCCCTCCCAGGAGTAGGATGTGGAAAGTGGAATGAAGAGTAACTTTACAGTGGAGAAACCAACAAACCTTACCTCAGTCAGGTAGGTGGATCGAGGTTAAAATCAATGGTGACAAATCATGTTGATGGCTTATATCTTTGATAGGATGTGATGTTATGAGAAAGGTATTTTACTTCTCTAATATGTCTCCCAAAATCATAACTCAAGTCTAATTATGATTTTAAAAAATCTAACAAATCCCAATTGAGAATCATTCTACAAAATACCTACTGGTGCTCTCAAAAGTGTCAAAATCAATAAAAGCAAGAAAAGTTGGACAACTATCTCAACATAGACCCTTTAAGACATGATAACTAAGTGGAATATGGTATCTGGGAAAAGATCCTGAAACAACTTAGGAAAAAAGGAGGAAATCTGAATACAGACCTTAAAAATAATGTGTATCAATATTGGTTCAATAATTGTGATAAATGCACCATGATGTTATAAAACATTAATAATAGGGGAAATAGAGGTAGGTACAGGGAAATTCCCCCTATCTTCACAACTTTCCTGCATATCCAACAGCAATCTAAAATTTAAGTCATTTAAGAATTGACTTGAGTTTAGCTTGGAAAGAATGGTAAACTCTTCACATTTTTGAAGGCTTTCTATCCATACCTCAAGTGAAATTACTTTCGCTCTCAATCTTCTTTAGTATAAAGAGAACCTTCAGTAACCAGGTGTTTGCCTTGCTCGCTCCTACCTCTCTTAATGGTAGAGGTCATTCTTATCTCTTGCGATGACCTAGTCCTTCCTCTTCGACTACCTAACTCTCCTTCAAAGCACACTTTTAAGAGCCTTTCCATATTCCTTTTGCATTTTTTTACTCAAGAATACTTGTGGGATTTTAGTCTTTATCCCTAATTTTAGTATGGGGATAAGATCTTAGATTGCTCATTATGTTTTTGTGCATTTAAGTGTCAACTCCCCAAAATGTGAACATGAATTGTGCTATTTATTCTCCTTAGCAAGTAAATCAAACTATTTTTTTTTGCTAAATAGATATTTTCTTGATTTTATAATGTGAATTGGCAAATATATATCAGAAAGTGAATATATTTTCCACCATTATTTTACTAGAAGATAAAGATGGGTTGTTGATAAATATTTTAAAATTAGAATATACAAAATAGAAAATAAGTACATGAAAATTGAAAATAAGACTGATAAATATAGAAGGAAATATTTAGTTATAGCAGGACTAAGAAGGCCAAGGAGAGATGATGGCAGTTTCAAGAAGAATTGATCATGTAATTGTTCTTTATAAAAGATTAACAATGATAATTATAAACAATAAAAAACAGGATGTATGTTTACCCATTTATATTTTTACTAAATATGTGTTCTCCATTTATTTTAATAGAGATTTCACATATAGTGAAGGGTTAAGTTCTTTAGACAAGAATGTTCTTTTCCTACATTGCCTTAAACTTACTGAGTAGGAAATATCTTAGAGAATTTTTAAAAGAACCAGATTTGGATCATGAGGCAAGAGAACACACTGTTCTCAGTATCTGTTCTGATAAGCAAAAAGCTGGGCACATGGATACTCAGATTCCATTTCTAAGTGCTTACAAGATCTTGGTGTGGCCTTGTGATTACATTCTGGCTAGTGATATATAAGTACAAAATTTTGTGGCAGCTTCCAAGAATCTCCCTCAAAAGATAGGTGGCACATTTTCTTTGTTACCTTTTGTTATTCTTTCTGATTTTTAATTACTCAAATATTGCCTGAGGGGCTTTTCTCCACATCAGGAATCACATAAAATTGCTTTATTTTTTAGTTTTGCCAACAGTCCAAATTTCTCACTGCTATTTCAGATCTTTAAATGAGAGATAAATTAATTTTGATCAAAATTGAAGACTTTGAAGAAGACAAATACCAACTAAAGACTTTATTTAAAATTCATTCTATCAAAGAAAATACTCCCTCCAAAGTAGCAATCCTTTAACTTTGGAAATTCTAAGTTGCTCTGAAAAACTTGAAAAATACTGAAAAGAATGTGAGTATCTGGCTGTGGAAAATAGTACACAAACTTATAGAGGTAGAGCAGTAATTAAGTATTTCCTTTAAAAGATCTATTATTAAACTGAACCCACTATAGACACAAGTTTAAAGGACTCGGCTATTATCTGGCAGTCCACCAACACTTAGAACTAAATAGGACACATTTTAGAAAGGAAAGGGGGAAATAAAATGTTTTAAGTAACTTTCTCCATTTTTACAACTCAGATATTATCTGTACCAAAAAAGGAATCATATTCAATGTCTTGGGAAGTTAAAAAAAAAAAAAAAAAAAAATTTTTTTTTTTTTTTTTTTTAGGTCAAGCAGTTTGTAAATGGTAGAGCTTGGGTTTGTACATAGGTCTGTGTCTTACAACATGAGTTCTTAAAACATGATAGCTTTTATCTAACGAAGGAATAGTGAAGGAATTTTGTTGTCTTTGCTGGTGTTTTTGTTACTGTTTGAACATGCATATACCTGGAGGAAAGTTTTCTTTAGAGAAAAAAACAAGGAAAATTTTAAACTTGTTTGTATTCAGTAGATAAATCAAAGTATGGGAAAGTTCATGCCACTTATTTTGAAGAGGCAGATTGCTTTCTTCTTATTTTTATGTTAATTGCTTAATATTCACTAGCATGTGGAATTAATAGTATTTTCCTACTATTCATATTCAGCAACTCAGTTATTCTCAATCTGAGTCTCTATAGTAATACATTAGATTTCTTTGTCTAAAACACGGATAGGAATCTGAAGATTGAAGTTGTTCAATCAGATTATGAATATCTCAACATTAGGTCCATACAGTTTGAAAAGGAAAAGAATGCAAGATCTTGATTTAGTTCAATCTGCAGTCTTTTTCTTTTGTGACGATTCTTGAACTAAGTGCTTGAATAAATTTAGTTAAATGTGTTTCATAGATACCAAGGCCATCAAACTCTCAGAAGTTACTTTACTTCTTGGCAAATTGTTATTTCTTCCAAGCATTTCAAACACCCAATAAAAGAAGCTCCTTCTCCATTAGTACACTCACAGCCAACAACATTTGGAAAGATAAAGTGAAATGAAATAGAAACACATGGATTATATTGCTTTAAAAATAAACATGTATTTAAAAATTATTGGGAAAGTATCTAGCAAAATGGGTTATTCTAAAACCAAAACATTTAAAAAATGAATTACTACATTTCAGAAACTCTCAAGAGAGGGGAAAACAAAAAAAGAAAAAAAGAACCAGAAAACTGCTTTTCAATTGAAGCAGAACAAAGGTAATTTTAATTTGATTTTATGTCAGAATTCTCTATTTTGATTCAGGTAACAATATTTCATGTAAATTAATAATGTCACATATAAGTAATTGTCCTATTTTATACAGACAGAAAGAAGCAATAAACCTGTCACCTTGACCTGTCCTATAAGATGATCTGACTCTTGTCATCCTCTCTCCTGCAATGGAATAAGAGAACAGAGCAAAATCTAATTGGATCACTCAGCTTAAATAGTGGTCTCAGCTATTTCAAGGTTATGATTGTGTGAGTGTCCTGTACAGTACCTGGCACTTAGGAGGCACCTAATACATAGTTGTTAAATAAACATTTTAACGGAGATCACCAAGAGTTTTAAATATGGAATTTTAAAAAGATAAAGCAATTGAGTCTCAGTGAAGTTAAATGATTTACCTCTAAGATTATGTGAAACCAGAAATGTAAAGTTATCTGATTCCTTACTCCCATCTATATTGATCTCAGTATCTAAAGAAAGCCTTTTCAGAACTATAAATTTAAATCCATGTGACAGCTAAATAGTGTTAATGAGAACTGAAGGAGTATGGGAATATAAAAGTTAAAGGGTAGAATACGAAAATGCCTTAGTTCCTATCCAATCTTTGACATAAAAATGTGAAAGAGCAGAAAGATGGAGTGGGTAGGATGGAGGAAGTTAGGTAAGAAAAAGCTCAAATATTGAAAATTCCAAGGAAGCCACACTATCATTCATTACACGAGTCATCTCAGTTGTTTTCAAAGTATCACTAAAGCATCACTAGAATTTACTAAATATAGATTTGCCTTTGGGTTTCATGACACTTCCAAACCAGATCATTTCACCCTTAATTTTTTTATTTTGGATGCTCTCACATAGCAAAGCAAACTGAAAATTTTCAGATATACTTGAGATTTTATCTCTGCCTCAATTTTCTCTCATGTGAATATGTTTAAAACAGAAGATTTCCAATTGGGCTTCATTGAATTACAATGTAAGTAAAGTGTCATATATTCTTTTGTAACAAATGAATACAATCTTAGGAGTATCAAGTTTGTTTAAAACTATTCAAATTTTTATTCCATTATAATTTAAGCACAATATAATAAATCTAAGTGTGATCATTTTTCTTAAGGTACATAGATTTATTTCTTAAATTGGGAGAATTTCGCCATTTCATCCTGTTGAAATCTATCCAAGGAAATGGAAAATGTAGCATGACTTGTCTGTTTATTGACTTAGGAAATTCTGATGATGTTAAATACAATTATCTACAAATTATTAAAATTGATGAATAACTTTTACATATGAAAAACTATTTTCAACTTATCTTTGATTTTTTTCTTCATTAGGTCACTCAGTGAAGTAACTTGGACAATAGTGGAATTCACACTTTGATTTGTACTGAAGAAAACAAAACCTATAGAGGTTAACTTCATCAAGGTTCATAGAGCTAGTGGTTTCAAAGAACTAGTTAGTAGCCAGACTGAGATTTGTCTAATGACCCCATCAAAAAGGAGAATTATAGACCAATATCCTTGATGAACACGGATGTAAAAATTCTCACCAAAATACTAGCCAATAGGATCCAACAGTACACTAAAAGGATTATTCACCCCGACCAAGTGGGATTTATTCCTGGGCTACAAGGTTGGTTCAACATCCACAAATCAATGTGATACAATACATTAATAAAAGAAAGAACAAGAACCATATGATACTCTCAAGAGATGCTGAAAAGCATTTGACAAAGTACATCATCCTTTCTTGATCAAAACTCTTCACAGTGTAGGCATAGACGGTACACTCCTCAATATCATAAAAGCCATCTATGAAAAACCCACAGCGAATATCATTCTCAATAGGGAAAAACTGAGAGCTTTTCCCCTAAGATCAGGAACACGACAGGGATGTCCACTATCTCCACTGCTATTCAACATAGTACTAGAAGTCCTAGCCTCAGCAATCAGACAACAAAAAGAAATAAAAGGCACCTGAATCAGCAAAGAAGTCAAACTCTCACTCTTTGCAGATGATACGATACTTTATGTGGAAAACCCAAAAGACTCCACATCAAAATTGCTAGAACTCATACAGAAATTCGGGAAAGTGGCAGGATATAAAATCAATCCACAGAAACCAGTTGCATTTCTATACACCAACAGCAAGACAGAAGAAAGAGAAATTAAGGAGTCGATCCCATATACAATTGCACCCAAAACCATAAGATACCTAGGAATAAACCTAGCCAAAGAGGCAAAGAATCTGTACTCAGAAAACTATAAAGTGCTCATGAAAGAAATTGAGGAAGACACAAAGAAATGGAAAAATGTTCCATGCTCATGGATTGGAAGAACAAATATTGTGAAAACGTCTATGCTACCTAAAGCAATCTACACATTTAATGCAATCCCTATCAAAATACCATCAATTTATTTCAAAGAAATGGAACGAATAATCATAAAATTTATATGGAACCAGAAAAGACCACGAATAGCTAGAGGAATGTTGAAAAGGAAAACCAAAGTTGGTGGCATCACAATTCCAGACTTCAAGCTCTATTACAAAGCTGTAATCACCAAGACACAAAAACAGACACACAGATCAATGGAACAGAATAGAGAGCTCAGAAATGGACCCCCAACTCTATGGTCAACTAATCTTCCACAAAGCAGAAAAGAATATTCAATGGAAAAAAGACAGTCTCTTCAACAAATGGTGTTGGAAAAACTGGACAGACACATGCAGAAGAATGAAATTGGACCATTTCCTTACACCACACACAAAAATAGACTCAGAGTGGATGAAAGACCTCAATGTGAGACAGGAATCCATCAAAATTCTTGAGAAGAACACAGGGAGCAATCTCTGCGACCTCAGCCATAGCAACTTCTTCCTAGAAACATCACCAAAGGCAAGGGAAGCAAGGGCAAAAATGAACTACTGGGACTTCATCAAGATCAAAAGCTTTTGCGCAGCAAAGGAAACAGTCAACAAAACCAAAAGACAACCCACAGAATGGGAGATATTCATATATGACATATCAGATTTTCGCAAATGACACATCAGATAAAGGGCTAGTATCCAAAATCTATAAAGAACTTCTCAAACTCAACACCCAAAGAAAAAATAATCCAATCAAGAAATGGGCAGAAGACATGAACAGACATTTCAGCAAAGAAGACATCCAAAGGGCCAACAGACACATGAAAAAGTGCTCAATATCACTTGGCATCAGGGAAATACAAATCAAAACCACAATGAGATACCACCTCATATCAGTCAGAATGGCTAATATTAACAAGTCAGGAAACAACAGATGTTGACGAGGATGTGGAGGATGTGGATGTGGAGAAAGGGGAACCCTCCTGCACTATTGGTGGGAATGCAAGCTGGTACAGCCGCTCTGGAAAACAGTATGGAGGTTCCTCAAAAAGTTGAAAATAGAGCTACCCTAAGACCCAGCAATAACACTACTGGGTATTTACCCTGAAGATACAAATATAGTGGTCCGAAGGGGCACGTGCACCCGAATGTTTATAGCAGCAATGTCTACAATAGCCAAACTATGGGAAGAACTTAGATATCCATCAATAGAAGAATGGATAAAGAAGATGTGGTATATATATATATTATACACCATATAATATATATACCATATATATGTGGTGTGTGTATATATATATATATATATATATATATATATATATATATAATGGGATACTATGCAGCCATCAAGAGAAACGAAATCTTGCCATTTGCAATGACGTGGATGGAACTAGAGGGTATTATGCTAGGCGAAATAAGTCAATCGGAGAAACAATTATCATATGATCTCTCTGATATGAAGAATTTGAGAGGCAGGGCTGGGGGCCGGGGGAGAAATGAAACAAGATGGGATCAGGAAGGAGACAAACCATAAGAGACTCTTAATCTCACGAAACAAGCTGAGGGTTGCTGGGGGGAAGGGGGGTAGTAATAGGGTGCTGGGTTATGGGGAGGGTATGTACTATGGTGAGTGCTGTGCAATGTATAAACCTGATGATTCACAGACCTGTACCCCTGGAGCAAATATACATTATATGCTAATAAAAAAAAATTAAAAAAAAGAAAAAAAAAGAGGGCCTCCTTCAAGTCAGATCTTGATAAGATGCCTCTACTTTGTAAATACATGTTTTTCCGCACTTGGGTAAGGAGTCTGTTCCTCCCAAGCTGATAAGTGTACACCACTGCTGGCAAAGGACACGTGCTTCCCTTGGAAACTATCCTTGAACAAGAACGGATGGCCCACCTCCATAGAGAATTAACAAATAAAATTCCCGATTTCCCTCCCCTCCCAAAAAAAAAAGAGTAAGGAAGTGAGTAGACCAGTGATGTCACTGAAATCACGATGAGGAATTAGACAACTTAAACCAGAACCAACCAATCTAGGAAAAGGATCAAGGCCAAAACCAGTAGCCCAAGTGATAAAATCCTTAGCTAAAGCCCGCGTTACAAAGCAGACATCATTGTAAAAGCAAAATCAAGCAAAAAGAAGATAGAAATTAGCACTTCCAAAAAACAAGACTACCCTCACTTAAACTTTAAAGTTTAGGTAACATATTTGGAAGAGGCCAGTCTTCACAAATGCTTCTTCAATACATTATTATAGCCAGCCCTACCACCTGAGAGCTAGAATTCTGAGATTGATGAGAGTAGGCAGGGAAAAAGAAAGGAAGTCAAATATTTTCAAATGCTTCTTCAATATTTTAGAACTACCTATTCCTTAGAGATTCTGATTTTTTAAAAATATCACAGGTACAGAAATATATAATTTTACATTCAGAGTTCAGGGGCCATGGACTTTCTCAAGACTTCCAGGTATTTCTGTGACTCTAGATAGAACCCTTGGAAAGAAACTGTAAGAAAGCTAAACTTAAATTATGGAATTATTCCATACTCTATATAGAATATGGAATTGGCTGAATTTAAAAATATGGAAAATCTACAGGTAATTTCCACCACAAGTAAGTCAAGTAACTAAGTGGTAACTCTTAAATTTTGCTTGTTTGTTCTTTGTTGGCTTGATTTCCCAGCGGTGTCCTTTAAATTGATGGAATTGTATGTACGTGAGTAAAGAGCTGTTACTTTTTTTATCTGAAATTAGAGACAACAATAATCTAACTATAGAGAATATAGGTGTGCTCATAATTTAAGGAAAAATTGGATCTCATTAAAGTCCTCACACGTACCTTATTTAAAATTTTTAAAAAATATATTTTTAAAAAAATTCATGAAAGTTACACTTGCTTTAGGGGGCATCTGGGTGGCTCAGTTGGACATCTGACTCTTGGTTTCAGCTCAGGTCATGATCTCATGGACTGTGGGATAGAGCAACACAATGTGTTGCACACTTAATGGAGAGTCTGTTTGAAATAATTTCTTCCTCTGCCCTTTCCCCCATCAAAAAAAAAATAAATCTTTTAATAAAATTTCCACTTACTTTAGGCATTAAGTAACTTTTTCATTAACGAATTTTTTTTAACTGAGAGTTAGCAAGCATACAAAGATGATTTAACTATATTTAAAAAAATCCATCAAAAGCCCTCTAAAGATTCAACACAATCCCCATCAATATACCAAAGGCATTCTTTACATAAATAAAGGAACATTCCTAAAATTTGTGTGGAACTACAAAATACCTGGAATAATCAAAGCAATTTTGAGGGGGGAAAAAAAGGGCAAAGCCAGAAGTATTATGCTTCTGGATATCAAATTATACTACAAAGCTATAGTAATAAAAATAGTATTTACTGGCACAAAAACAGATGCATGGGCCAATGGAAAAGGATAAATAGCCCAATACTAAATCCTGGCATATAACCCTGGACTAATATGCAGCAAGGAATCCAAGAATACCCAATGGGGAAAGGATGCTGAGACAACTGAAGATACACATTCAAAACTATGAAAATGGAATCCTATCCCACACCACTCAAAAAAAAAAAAAAAAAAAGACACAAAAAATATCAAAGTGCTAAGTATAAGACCTGATACCATAGAACTCCTAGAAGAAAATTTAGGGAAGAATCTCATTGATATTTGTCCTATCATTAAGTTTTTGGACATAATGCCAAAAGCACCAACAACAAAAGAAAAAAAAAATCAAATAAAACTTTATCAAACTCAAAAGCTCCTACACAGCAAAATGAACTATGAAGGAAATGAAAAGACAACCTACACAGTGGGAGAAAATATTTGCCAATCATAAGGTGTTAATATCTAAAATGTATAAAGAATTCAGTCAACTCCGTAACAAAAATAATCTGATTAAAAAATGGCAAGAACTAAATAGACATTTCTCCAAAGAGGACATCAAAATGGCTGACACATGAAAAGAGGTTCAACATCATTAACTGTCAGGGAAATACACATCAAAACCACAATGAGATATCACCTGATACCTATTAGAATCAGCATCACAAGAAGACAAGAACAACAGTACTGATGAGGATGTGATGAAAAGAGGACCCTTATATATCACTGGTGGGAATGTAAATTGGTCCCACAACTATGGAAAACAATATGGAGGTCCCTAAAAAAATAAAAACTTGACCCACCATATGGTCTAGCAATTCCACTTCTAGAAATGGAGACAGGATTTTGATAAGGCATATGTACTCCCATGTTTATCACAGCATTATTCACAATAGGTGAAATATGGAAATGACTCAAATGTCCATCAATTAATGAGTGGATTAAAAATATGGTACACATATATAATATTTTTCATCCATAAGAAAGGAAGATATCTTCCCATTTGTGACAGCATGGATGGACCTAGAGCACATTACGCTGAATGAGATAAGTTAGAGAAAGAAAATTACAATACTGCTTATGTGTAGATCTTAAAGTTAAACTTGTGGAAAAAAAAAACACAAACAGTAAAATAGTAGTTATCAGGGGATGGAGGGTGGGGATAAGGGTGATGGTGTTTTTATCAAACCAAAAAACATACACAGCAAAAGAAACCACTGACAAACAAAAAGAAAACCTACTTATTGGGAGAAGGTATTCTCAAAAGATATATTTAATAAGGAGTTAATATCTGAAACACATAATGTATGTAACTCAATACAAAGAAGAAAATACAATTAAAAATGGGAAAAAGGCCTCAACAGATATTTTCCAAAGAAGCAGAAATGGCCAGAAGACACAAGTAAAGATGTTTAGTATCATTCATCATCATGGAAATGCAAATCAAAACCACAGTGAGGTATCACCTTACACCTGTCAGAATAGCTAGGATCAGAAAGAAAATAAGTGTTAACAAGGATATGGAGAAAAAGGAACACTTGCACACTGTTAGTGAAAATGTAAATTGGCACAGCCACTGTAAAAAACAGTATTAAATTTCTTCAAAAAGTTACAAAATAATTATCATATGATCCAGTAATTCTAATACTGGATACTGATCCAACGAAAATGAAAGCACTAATTCAAAAAGATTATGCACCCCTATGTTTATTGTAGCATTATTTACAACAATCAAAATACCTAAATTTCCATTAATAGACAAATAGATAAAAAAAGATGAGGTATATATACAAGGGAATATTACTTAGGGATTAAAAATAATGAGATCTTGCCATTGTGACAACATGGATGGACCTAGAAGTTATTACGCTAAGTGAAGTAAGTCAGACGGAGAAAGGCAAATACCATATGATTTCTGTTATACACAGAATTTAAAAAACAAAATGAATAAAACAAAAAATAGGAAAAGTCATAAACACAGAGATCTGATGGTTGCCAGAGGTGAAGGGGTGAGGGGATGGGCAAAATGGGTGAAAGGGAATGGGAGCTACAGGCTTGTACTTACAGAATGGGTAAGTCAGGGGAATTAAGGACACAGCATAGGGAAATATGGTCAACAGTATTGTATTGTAATAACATTTGTAGGATAACAGCATTTCTAAGATGGTAGTTACACTTGCGGTCAGCATAGCATAATGTATAGACTTGTTGAATCACTATGTTGTACACCTGTAACTAATGTAACATTGTGTGTCAATTATACCTCATTAAAAAAAAGTGATGTGTTTAAGGGTGCAAACTTGTAATGAGTAAATAAGCCAGTAGAGCTTTAATGTACAATATAATGAATATAGACAATAATAGTGTAGTACAATTAGGTGATAAAAATGATTGTTGATATAGCAGTATTATGATATATAAATACATCACGGTAATACACTGTACACTTTAAACTGGCATGATGTTACACATCAAATATGCAAGGTAATGAATAAGACTTATTGTGAAAATCATTTCGTAATGTATAAAAATACTGAACACTATGATGTACATCTGAAATTAACAGGATATTTTATGTCAATATTTTAATAAAAATAAAATTTAAAAAATAAAATCCATACATCACCAAGACAACTTTGAGCATAATTTGTTTTTCTTTTGATAATACAGAGTTCACTGAATCACGTAGGGAATAATTTCATATACACACTGCTTTTATAATATAGAAACTATTTACTGTATGATCTGTGTCTCCATATTGCCAGTTTCTGGAAGGAAAGTTCTATGTGTCATTAATTATTTTATTACAAGAATTAGCACATTACCTATGGATCTCAATGCATGTTCTACTTACAGAAATGTAGGATGGCTAGAATACAGTGCGTAAAACAGGTGATTCTACAATGAGGGCAGGGTGACATTGTGTCTAAAATGGCACATTAGAGTTCTAAATGCCTTGATTGGTGCATTGGAGTTTTATTCCGGAGGCAAAGGGTAACTGTAGGAAGTTGTTTCAGTAGATGTGCCAAAAAAAAAAAAAAAAAAAAAGTAAAAAAGTTTGCATTTTAGAAAGACAACCCTAATTTGACTGACGATAGAAAACAGAGAAAAGAACAGAAAACAAAGGGCCTAACAGAAGGCAGTTAAAACTGGCTAGAAGAGTCTGGGTGAAAACAAACTGAATAGTCTAGATGAAGAACATCTACACCAAAGCAGTGGCCCCAGAAAAGAGTAATAAAAAATAGTTTCCAGGGGGAAAAATGTACATATTGTGACTATGTGGAGCTTAATGTAGAAATTCAAAGGTAATTCAATATTAGGAAATGTGTTAAAATAGTCATATTAGTACATGAAGCACTTAGAGCACACCCTTCTTCCCCATACATTTTGAGGGCTTTCCCCAACCCAAGCCATTTTGGTGTTCATTTATATGTCCCCTCTGCAAGAGGCATGAATGG
>CM052895.1:59193994-59209175 GCA_028534135.1 Potos flavus
AAAAAAAAAAAAGAGAAAGAAACATTCCAAATACCAAACAGAAAAATGTATAAAGTTTTGGAATAAAGAAATGGAAAATGATAATTTAAAAAGAGCCTGATTTTAATTCATGAAATTTAAAATTATAAGAATTCAAAACAAAATATTTCCCATCCATCAAATTTATCAAGTCAAAAGACTTACTATAACAAGTATGAATGAGGATATAAATAAGGATATAGTTTCACAGCCTACTGGCAGAAATATAAATAAGTGCAACCACTTTGGAGAAATATGTTTGCATCCTACAATATGCCTAGTCTGAACCCAATTATATACCCTAAATTAATTCTTGTACATTAGAAAACGGAATTATTTTTACAAAAGTATTTTTAATAGTAAAGAATTATGAACATGTATGCCTGAAATAGATACTAGGTTTAAAATAGCATGCAAAAATCTAATATTTATTTCTTTTTCAAGATTTTATTTATGTGAGAGAGAAAGAGTGAGCAAGAGAGAGCGAGAGAGCGCACAAGTCAGGGGTGGAGGGGCAGAGAGAGGGAGAAGCAGACTCCCCACTGAGCAGAGAGCCAGACACAGGGCTCCATCCCAGGACCCCGGGATCATGACTTGACCTGAAGGCAGACATTTAACCAACTGAGTTACCCAGGCACCACCGAAAATCTATTTAATATTTAAATTAAAGGTAATAAGTAATAACTTTACTATTGAAATGGTCTCAATATATAAAATATATAAAAAAGCTGTGCAGCTCCTTCTTTATGTTAGCATGTCTTACACACCAAAAAATGTTACCACAAAATATTAATCAAGACATTAGTTTCACCTGTGATTATAACATAAAATACCAGGTAAAATACCAAAATACTTGAAATTGTATATAAAAGGAGAGATGCAACTCGGTTCATCTATTTAATTCCAAGAATGCAAGGATCTTACTGCGTTAAAACCATGTATTGTGGATGGGAAAAGATGGCAGAGTAGAACCCTTAGCTCACCCCATTCCAAATTTATAACAAGGTATTTACAATAAATCATTCACATCCAAGTAAATAAACTGGAGAGTGATCCAAAGACTTGCAGAGCAAACTGCACAACTACATGTAAAGAAGAAACCACATTATAGAGGTTAGGGAAGTCAGAAACTGCTGCAGAAGGGAGGAAATTGCAGGCATGGAGAGGGGGAAGCACCAGGGATCCCACAGGAGGAAAATGAAGCCCTGTAACATCTGGTCTTGAAAGCCAGAGTGGCTCCATTCCCTGAGCTTGTATAACCACTGAGACTTGGAGCCTGGAGCTTGAAAAGTCAGCTGATTCAGCACTGGGCCAGCAGGGAGGGTGATGATAGGTGGGTTCCTGCCCTTAAAGAGAAAACAGCCTTCAGAAAAGCAACAAGGAAACAACGGTTTTCTCAACGCCTGGGACAAATGGGAGAGAGACTTGTCTCAAGGATTTCAGAGCTGTTGGGTGACTTCTCCAGATACGAAGGAGCTGGCAGGTGCTATTTTCCTTCCCTCTCCCCAGCATAAGTCTATGCAGTAGGTTGCACTACATAGACACTTGCTACCTAACCTCCTTGCAGTGCAGCTTGTCCATCAGTTCTCCTGAGGACTTCTCTACTCCAAGCTTGCTGGCCTCTGCCAGGAGCTCAGCTCAAGTTTTGTGTATGTAGTGTATACTCTGCCCAGCCACCAAGCCTGTGCACTACACCCTGTGCTTGGCAGCCACCACACTTCAGGGGATTCAGAACTGGCCTGGGACTAGCTGTTTATCACAAATTTTGCTGACACGGCTGTTCAGCTTCCAGCCCTCTGGCAGTCACACCCCTTCACAGTCGACCTGCCTGGATCTTGCTATCACCAGAGAGAGCTAGCACAGCCCCAACAGGCAAGTAGGAACAGACCTCTGGGCTGAAAGGAAAAGTGACTCAGACACAACAACAGGATGCCAGCAACACACATAGGAGATTCCCATGAAGTGCCAGATTCTGGCCAACAGGGGACACTGCACTGCAGGCACTACTGCAGCTCTTCTTCATAAAAGCCACTACTTTTAAGAGCAGACATAGCTGACTTTTGGAACACACAGAAAGAGACACAGAGAGGTCTGTGAGGAGACAAAATGAGGAGAGAGAGAACTATGGCCCAAATGAAAGAACAGGACATACTCATTTAGCAGGCGATCTAAGTGAAATAGAATTAAGTAACAAGCCTGATAGAAAATTTAAAGTCATGATCATAAAGATACTCACTGGACTTCAGAAAAGTGTGGAGGACATCAGTAAGACCCTTGACAAAGAGATAAAAAAAAATAACATATCAGAGATGAATAACTCAATAAAAGAAATCAAAAATACAATAGATGGAATAAATGGGAGGCTATAGAAATCAGAGGAACTTATCATTGACCTGGAGGAGAGTGTCATGAAAAGCAGTGAAGCAGGACAGGTGAGAGACAAACAAATACTGCATAATAAAAATAGACTTAGAGAACTCAAAAATATCATCAAGCATACTGTATGAATCCCAGAGGAGAGGAGAGAGAAAGGGGGGCAGAGAGTGTATGTGAAGAAAGAGTAGCTGAGAACTTTCCAAAGCTGGTGAAGGAAACAAAGATCCAGATTCAGAAGGCACAGAGATCCCCCAAAAATTAAACACAAGGAGGTCTACATCAATACACATAGTAATTAAAATGGCAAAAATTAGTGATAAAGAAATAATTTTAAAAGTTTACAAGAGAGAAGAAGACTATTACAAACACAGGAAAACATATAAGGCTATCAGATGATTTTTCAGCAGAAACTTTCAGGACAGAAGAAACTGGCATGATGTATTCAAAGTGCTGAAAAGGAAAAATCTGCAGTTAGGAATACCGTATCCAGCAAGGCTATTAATCAGAATAGAAGGAGAGATAAAGAATTTCCCAAAGAAAAGTTAAAAGAATTCATGTCCATTAAACTAGCCGTACAAAAAATGTTAAGGGGGACTCTGAGTGAAATACCGTAAGTAAGAGTAAGAAAAAGTAGGAAGCACAAAAGCAAATAAATAAATTTTTTTAAAAATTAAAAAATAAAATTAAGTATATTTGTAAAAAATCAGTCAAGAGAAGCACAAAATAAAAGGATGTAAAATAGATCAAATATCTGAAACACGGAGGGGAGAGGAGTCAAGAATGAGTTCAAAATTAAGTGACCATTAGCTTAATGTACACTGCTATAGCAAAAGGTGTTATAATATAAACCAAATGGTAACCACAAATAAAATACAGCAATACATATTCAAGAAATAAAGAGTAAAGAATCCAAGCATATCACTAAAGAGAACCAACAAACTACGAAAACCAGAAAGAGAAGGGATCACAGGAAAACTACAAATACAACCACAAAACAAGTAACAAAATGATAATAAATACATATCTATCTATAATTACTTTAAGCGCAGATGGACTCAATGCTGCAATCAAAGGACAAAGAGTAACAACAGAATGGGTTAAAAACAAATAAGACTCATCTGTATTCTGTCTACAAGAGACTCATTTCAGATCTAAAGAAACCTGCAGATTAAAAGTGAGGGGATGGAGAAACATTTATCATGCAAATGGATGTCAAGAGAAAGCCAAAATAGCGATATTTATATTGGGCAAAATAGACTTTAAAACAAGGTTCTGTAAAAAGAGACAAAAAGGACACTATAAGATAATAAAAGGGACAATCCAACAAGAAGACATAACAATTGTAAATATTTATGCACCCAACATGGGAGCAACCATGCAAAAAATAGACACAAGGATAAATAGAACAGAACAGAAAACCTAGAAGCCGGCCCATAGTTACATGGTCAATTAATCGTCAAAGCAGGAAAGAATATCCAATGGGAAAAAGACAATCTCTTCAACAAGTGATGTTGGGAAACTGGAGAGCAATATGCAGAAGAATGAAACTGGACCAATTTCTTTCACCATACACAAAAATGGACTCAAATGGTTTAAGGGTCTAAATGTGAGACCTGAAACCATACAATTCTAGACGAGAGCACAGAAAGTAATGTCTCTGACATTGGCCATAGCAACACTTCACTAGATATGTCTCCCTAGGCAAGGGAAATAAAAGCAAAAATAAACTATTGGTGTTTTATCAATATAATAGTTTCTGCACTGCAAAGGAAACAATCAAAACTAAAATCTACTTACAGAATGGGAGAAGATATTTACAAATGACATATCTGATAAAGGGTTAGCATCCAAAATGTATAAAGAACTTATAAAACTCAACACCCAAAAAACCAAATAATCCTATTTAAAAATGGGCAGAAGTCGTTAACAGACCTTTCTCCAAAGAAGACATCCACATGACCAACAGACACATGAAAAGATGTTCAACATGACTCACCATCAGGGAAATGAAAATTGAAACTATAAGAAGATATCACCTCATGCCTGTCAGAATGGCTAAAATTAAAAACCCAAGGAACAAGTGTTGATGAAGATGTGGAGAAAAAGGAACACTCTTGTGCTGTTGGTGGGAATGCAAACTGGTGCAGCCACTGTGGAATAAAGGATAGAGATTCCCCAAGAAATTAAAAATAGAATTACCATGTGATCCAGTAATTCCATTACTGGGTATTTACCTAAAGAGTACAAAAACTATTTCAAAAAGATATAGGCACCCCTTTGCTTATTATGGCATTATTTACAATAGCCAAATTATGGAAGCAGTCCAAGAAATACGGTGTGTGTGTGTGTGTGTGTGTGTGTGTGTGTGTATGTATAATGGAATATTATTCAGTCATACAAAGAATGAAATCTTGGCATTTGCCATTACATGGATGGAGATGGAGAGTATAGTGCTATACAAAATAAGTCACCCAGAGACATACAATTCCCAGATGATTTCACTCATATGTGGAATTTAAGAAGTAAAACAAAACAAATGAACAAAGAAAAAAAAAGAGTGAGAGAGAGACACACACACACACAGAAGTTAAGAGACAGAGTCCAAACTATGGAGAATGAACTGATGGTTAACAGAGAGAAGATGGGTGGGAGGATGAGAGAAAAAGGTGATGGGATTAAGGACCGCACTTGTGTGATGAGCACTGGGTGATGTATGGAAATGATGAATTACTATAATGTACACCTGAAGCTAATCTAACAATGTACGTTAACTATACTGGAGTTAAAATATAATAAACATAAACTGCTGTAATTTATTGCACTTATGGACTAAGACCTCTGAAATAACAGTAAATAAAACAATTAAAAACCATGCAATGAACTTCTTCTGGCAATGTATAAATAACTGGAACTAAATTCACCCTGGTGTGGTAAACAACCATAAAATCGGGAGGGAAATGCATGAGGCAACTGTTTTCAGACATTGTGCAACAGGCAGTGCATACTGCAATTCCTGAGACGAGAGACATTCAGGAGGACAAGCCCTGTGATTATTCTGGATCCCTACAGGAAGCTGGAGCTCAAGCAGAGACCACTGTTACTGGCTGCTTACACGAGGTTATGGCACAACAGCTGCTACAGGGCAAACACAGATAATAAAAATCAAGTAGCACTGAGAAACATTAGAGTTCCAACCCTAGCCAGAAAGGAGAAACCATCTGACTCTCAAGTAAAGTCCTGTATTAGAAACCAACTCCATACCTACAGCAATATTTACACCAGACTGGCCCTAGTAAAGCCAAAATCCATGCCTTGACAAAATCATTAAGGGAGACTTAATTTGGAAATAGAATTCCACCAAAAGAGAGGAGCTTGGAAAAATACTGGAGTTTCTATACATGCACTCCAAATTGGACCTCTGTCAACAAGAAACAAACAACACTAACACAACACTCTCCAGGGGAATTATCAAATATATATTTCAAAAAGCTTAGTACACAACCAAAATTTATTACACAACAGGAGAATTTAACTTGTAGTTAAAAAACTTTTTAATTCACCCCAAGATATTTCAGATACTGCATTTCAGATAGATAAACACATAGATTGATCAGACAGATACAAAGATTGAGAGACTGAAAGAAAAATATGGTATTAATGATTGGAAAGAAAATCTCAGGTGAAAAATGAAACCTATAAAAATTGGATTGGAAATTCTAAAATTAAAAAGTATAACTGAAGTAGAACAAAAAGTACCTGATTTTCTTGATAGCAGATTCAAAATGGCAAAAAAAAAAAAAAAAAGGGTGGGGTGGGGTGGGTCAGTCAACCCAAAGCAGATCCATATAATTACACAATTTTAATTAGAGGATTTTATAGCATATTTTAATATATATTAAGATTGGTTCCCTCTCATAACTTAGTTTTAGTATTCTTGCAGGTTTATTTTTCATGTGAATTTTAATCTTGTATTGATTAGCCCCCCAAAATGGTTGATATCTCTGTGAATATGAGATTAGAATTATTTGTACCCTGAAAAGAAGCATGATGTTATATGTCCATTATATTTTAATAATAGGAAAAAGACTATAGATGAAGTTAATAGTATATGCATAGAATAGATTTTCTAAGATGTCTATCTGGAATAGCATTTCCTTAATTCTTGCATGATTGAAAATGTTTTTCTTGGAGCGCCTGGGTGGCTCAGTGGGTTAAAGCCTCTGCCTTCGGCTCAGGTCATGATCTCAGGGTCCTGGGATCGAGCCCCGCATCGGGCTCTCTGCTCAGCAGGGAGCCTGTATCCCCCTCTCTCTCTGCCTTCCTCTCTGCCTACTTGTGATCTCTCTCCTGTCAAATAAATAAATAAAATCTTTAAAAAAAATGTTTTTCTTTAGCCTTGATAATTAAAGAGCAGCTTGAATGGATATAAAATCCTTAGATCATACTCTCCTTCAATTTCTGTCCTTCCCACTCTCCTCTCTTTCTCCTTCCTCAATGCTTCTTTATCCTTAACCTGATTGGTGTATCACTTTTTCTACATTGTAAAATGATGCCAGTTTAATTCTATGGCCCTCACAAATTATTTGCTCTTTTTGTCTGAAGAGCCCATGGATTTTCTCTTTTATCTTTAGATTTGTCAGTATATTTCCCAGACTTGACAAATATATGTCATTTTTCTCAATAATATGTGCCCTTTTTCAGTATGTGAAGTCAGATCTTTAATTACTTGAACGTTATCTTCAATTAAAAGGCTACCTGAGTGTGTGATACTAGGTGGGGAAAAAAGATCCTGGTTAAAAATTCAAAAGAAAAATCTGGAGAATATGTCCACAGTAAAGTCCTAAAATACTCCTCAGGATCTAGAAGGTTGCACTTATCTGCAGTTCTGTAAGCATACACAAGAAAGACCTAAGAGGACCTCAATAACTCTGACTGACTTTGCGTCCCTACACAAGGCAAAAGTAAAAGCTAGACAGACTTGTAAGCTGCCTGAGCAGGAAGGCATGCCCAAACAGAAACACAGACCCCTTAGAAAAGGTAGATGATTCATCCATTCAAGCCATTAAAAGGAATGTGTCAACAATCATTGGATGACCATTAAGCTAACCTAGGATAAAATGCACTGGGAAGGCAGAAAACTAGTTTCAGAAATGGCACATTATCGAAACACTTAAACATAAATATATGGCTCATGCCAACGAACAGGAAAGTATAGCCCATACACAAAGAAGTTTAATGGTCAACCAAAACTATCCTGAAGCTCCTTTCTCAACTTATATTCCAGATGTTGGACTTACTAGACAGACTTTAAATCAGCTCTCATAAATACTTCCAAAACTAAAGAAAGCAATGTGCATAGAATAGAAAAAACTATGAAACAGTGTCTCCTCAAATAGTGTGTATCATTAAGAGGATAGAAATTATCAAATACGAACACAAATTTTAGAGTTGAAAAGAAGTGAAATTAAAAATTCACTAGAAGGACTTAACAGCATATCTAGGCTGGAGGAATAGACGATCTGTAAACATGAGGAAAGGTCATTGAAGATTGAGGCTATCCAGTCTGAGGAACAGGAAAAAATGAAAAGAATGCAAAAAGGAGCATTGGCTCAGACACCTGTGGGGCTCCATGTAGCACACCAGCATTCACATCATAGAAATCTTAGGAGAAAGAGAGAAAAAGACAGAAGTGATGTTTGAAGAAATGGCCCAAAGCTCTCCAAATTTGATGAAAAATATTAGTTTATATGTCAAAGAATTTCAATAAATTCCAGGTCGAATAAACTCAAAGATATCCAATAGAGTCACCTCACCTTCCCAAAAAACCTGTGGCCCCAAAATTAAAACTCATGGCATAAACGTTTAATATTTTCACATCTGTCAAAAATAATTTTGGCTAGATATGAAAGAATTTGATTCTAATACTACATGTGGTCTAGCTATATCACATTAAAAAAAAAACTTATTTATTGGAATTTTAAAGCAGTAAAATATCCCTTTCTTGCTCACTCCACCATTTGGGCATACATCATTTTTGAAGCAGACTAATGATACAGTAGGGATGCTGCCAGTAGTGGAGAGAAATGAAAACAAGTTTTGCTCGGCATAGTACCATTCCGGTACCTGGGTCATGTTTGATGTGTGCTTACTAGGCAACTGCTTCAGTGGGGTAGGCATTTTAAACATTTACACCACTAGTTCTTACTCGACTAGATCTTCTTACCAATTGCACCAAGTATGTTCAATTTATCCCCAGTAACCTTAACGTCAAGAAGCAGAACCAATTAACTCTCACGCCATGAATCTTCCCTTAACAGCTTTAGCAGACCCAGGAGAATGGATGCCTGTGCATAGCATCCTGCAGGACAAAGATAAAACTCAAGAGAACCCTGGGATGTCTAGTGTAATTGTCAAGACAGTATCCATCAATGTTTTTGTTGGATCAAATTAAGCATCCTTAAATACCCCAAGCTGGGTAAGTGTTTAGTGAATATCCCTCTTATATACATTCTTCTCTCCTTGTGCAAAAAAAATTATGAATTTTGACTCATCTGCATTACTCACAGTGTGTACCTTTTATTAATTACAAAAATATATTTCTATTATCAAATGCAGTTCAGAGGAATAAATTAACAACTTGATTTTCCTTTACTATCATCTTCCCCCATGTTATCCTCTTGAGATAAGCAATATTCATTGAAAAGAACTGAGCCCTCCTCTGACTAAATCAATTTCCTCAATTTCCATTTTTAATCTTCATTCTATTTATTACTCTTCCCTCCTGAACATTTCTCCACATTGGAAGTCATTAGCTGGGATTCTATTCACAAATAATTGCGTAAACTAAAATATATTCTTGGCTCAACATTTCATCACTGAGTGCATTCTACTTACATCACTTAAAACATTTTAAAACCCAATTTTTAATGACTTTAATATTTGGACTTTTTTATGCTGAGGAATCTTCACTCTTTCTAGCACTTTGGTAAGTCTTTCTCATCATTACCCTATATAGCGAAAAAATTCTTAATAATATCCATTTTGATTAAGTTCTCAAAACTGTTTCCACATGCTTTTGTAAAGTATTTATTGGCAATAAATATCTACCTTAAAGCAAAAATAGTTAAAAATTAAATAAGTATAGGTCAAAGTATATCTTAGCAAACAAATTATCTAAACCCCAGGGAAAAATGGTAAAAGTTCTAACATTTTATTTGGGGCTAGTTTCACCAAATTCTTGATGGATACATTTGCATTCTAATATTTTCAATTTAAAATGTCAGTTGTAACCATATGCCTTTGGACCTTAGAAATAAAATATCCTTTCAAAACTCCTTTTGTCTATTTCTCCGTCTTCGAACTGATGTTATAAAAGTAACCTCAGTCAAGGGAATTGATTTACAATGACTAATTAGCTATTAATAAGAAACTAAGTTTTCTAACTTCTCATATCACATTCTAAAACAATGCCTCCTAATCATGTCATCCTTAAATATCAACAACTTCTATTAACTTTCAATCCAAAAAGCCAATATTTTTAGAAAATGAGCCCTTCAAAAATATCCCCTATGCTTCAGACTATACCAGCCTAACAACTCTACTATTGATAGCGCAGATATAATGATGAAAAAAATAAGTTTATATTATTTCCTAACAGTTTTCAAATTGTAAAATTCGTAAAAATGTACAAAATTATGTTTACTATATATGCTTATGTGTAAAGAAATGTATTTACATACAATGCCGAGCTTCAAGAAATGTGTGTTATATTGGGAAATCAACATGATGAATTGATTGTATCAATTTAAACTGGTAAATTTACTACCTTATATACCTGTTTGTTTTTCTAAAGGTCACACAAATTGAAACTATATGCTTAGTGGACTTGGTGCCGATGGGCTGCAATTAATGGCTCACACAGTCTTTATATCTACATTATTAGTTCAAATCCAGTTGAGGATTCTTCTCTTTGAATCATCACTGATTTTACTCTACATTCTATTAAAAATCACAAATTTGGTACATTTTATTTTCAACTACCCTTGCACAAGGATAGTGCATTATTTTATCCCCAGTTATGTTCTTATTTCGCATCTCTCATATAAATAGCTAAGCAAAATATAAATGTTATCAATAACCCTATCGTAATAAAGTTTTCAATACCTTCCTTAAAAAAAAATTCTCCCACAGAGGGGACTGTAGATCAACTTCTCTCATTTCCTACACCAGAGTCAGGGAGGCAAGAAGGGAAGAGGAAGAGGGCTAACTGTTAGTTCTTTCAAAGTGGGAGGAACTATTTTCATGAGAGGTTCTTTTGGACACTAAGCACATGGAAAGATAACGTAGTAAGAGTTGACAAATGTGGCTGAGTTGAGAACAATTCTCCACGCTCTGGAATAGATCATAGCTTTTATAAACTTGGGAAAAAAGCTAAGTTATTATAAATAGTATTGTTTTTCCTTTCACATGAAAAAAATGACTCTCATGTGTAAGGGAGAGCAGGACCCTCCTACAAAGTCAAAGACACTAGCAGGGCAAAGCTAATACACGCATTGAGTAGATACTTACCAGGTGCCCACCAGGTTCTCATTTTAGGGTGAGAGAGCCAACTGAGTAAAGATATCACGAATGCATACAAATCTAAAGGCATTTCCAACACAAAGATATAGGAAGTGCCTATTTTGTTTTCGTTTTATAACAAAATCATATAAAGCCTGCTATGAAAAAAAGCACCACTTATGAAAACAACTTTATGAAACATACATACATTAAAACTTACGTAAGTTTGACAACACTTGAACTAACATTCAAAGATATAAGCTCAGCATTTCTAATGATAACAGCAAGAACGAGTCACTCGTGCTGTGTCTGTCATTGTGAACAAGGAAGAAGCTATTTTTTTCTCATTTTAATTTGCCGGTCTGCATGCTAAACTCGTTTTATGTTTGTAAATTAGATCCAATCTAAACGTATATGTGAGATTGGAATTTGGCAGCCCTCACATTTCTGTGGATTTTATACATATGAGGTTTTCTATGTACAATATAAACTTGTTGCTTAAACTTTTTTTTTTTATTAACTTCCTCTCTGCATACTGGTGGGAAAAATTAGCCTGGTAGGTGTTTGAACAGCTTGAGATCAGTTGACCTGGGAACCATTCTTCTATGAGTTAAGTACTTGGCTGGAGTTTAAACACTCAAGCAGTTTGATAGCTAACATCCTTTTTAGTGTTTAGTTTTTATCCCATGGTTTTAAAGCTGGTAACCTAACAGATTTTTAAGGGTAACCTAACAGATTTTTAAGGGTCTAGTGAATCTGTAAACCAAAATTAAAAAGCAATGCAAAAGTTTTACAGTGCTAGTCAAAGTGTTAATTACCTAAATTCTAAGTACAGAATATTACCTTCTGCTTAAAGAGTAGTAACTTTAAGGAAAATAAGTATGCTAACTGCAAATTGTACGGCTTAGGTTTTTTAATATAAGGATTCAAGCTATCATCTTTCCCTCACAGCGTAGAATTGCCATAAATGAAAATATGTCTTTTTATTCTATTTAGAGTCATCTTTTTAAAGTACATAGGATGAGCAAAGTGAGTAAACAGATAAACATATATTTAAATTGTAATGAGGTACAAAAATCACTATAAAGTAAGTAACACCATGCCACAGAAATGAAGGAAAACATTCTTCAACACATAGAGAAAATTATTTTCAAAGCCTGGCCCATTAGGTAGGAACAAGAAGTTTCCAGATATATACCCACATTTGCATGAAAATAATATTTTACATTCCTGTGATGGCTTGGTACCTACTTTAGAATGGATGGTAGCACTGGCTCCGAAAAAAGCAGGAAGAAAAAAAAAATGACCTGCTGAATTACGTCAAGTCAACTAGCCTGTAGAAAAGAGAGCAGGTCTTTACTGAGGAGATATCCAGTTAATCTGTGTTTTCATTAGACAACTGATGATTCAAGGACCCCGTGGGATATGGGAGCAAATTCACTGGAGCAGCTGGTAGAAGTCAGATTTTTGCCAACCCTGTCCACTCTTTCCATACATGCTCATCATTGAAATCGTGGCATGTCTCCATTGAGACCTTTTTTTTTTTTTTAGTGGCAAGCAAGACTTTGTTAGTGGCATTAGGTTTGCCACTAACAAAAGTCCTATGGGCCAGCGTGGCTCTATTGCTCTTGTAAGCTGCAGAAATCTTACACTTTGAGTGCGGCTTTTCTGCTGGTCCTGTAACTCTTTTGGAAATGTTTATTACCTGTCACTGAAGACTAGAGGACTAAAGAAAATAACCACATAGTCTTTCTACTGAAGTCTCCTGGGCTCAGAATACAGAGCAAGAGCCCATTTTCTGGAGGAGTTTTGCTTCCCAGGAGGGTCGGCAAACTTTTCCTGTGGCGGACAAGGGAGTAAATATTTTAGGCGTCGTGGGCCATACGGTCTCCGTCACAGCTACTCTACTCTCCCATTGTGGTGTGAAAGCAGGCCTAGACGATACAGAAACAAATGAGAGTGTCTATGTTCCAATAAAACCGTAACTATAGACACTGAAATTTGAATTGTATATAATTTTTACATTTCACAAAATATTCTTGTTTTTCTTCAGCCACTTAAAAAAGATAAAAACGATTCTTAGCTCGTGGGATGTACAAAAACAGGTGGCAGGCTGGATTTGGCCCATCCGTGAGTAGAACACAATAGTGAACAGAGTCGAAAAGTAAGAAAAATATTTCTTAACACAAGCTTCCGCTTTTTATTAGGTATTTAGCGCTGTTTGGATTTGTTTGGCTAATTAACTCTTAAAATGTGTCATAACCCTAGTTTAAATTTTAGTCCAAGAGCATCCCAATTTACTGGAGCAGTTAGTGTTGAGCTGCAATTTGAAGATGTGAAACTCATCTGAAAGACTCAAATTCTAAGTCCTAGGCTAACCCATTATATTAAATGGTCGCCACCACTGTGTTTATATATTTGACATAGAATACTTTACACGTTGTTTTTATTTTTTAAGATTTTATTTGACAGAGAGAGACACAGTGAGAGAGGGAACACAAGAAGGGGGAGTCGGAGAGGGAGAAGCAGGCCTCCCACAGAGCAGGGAGCCCATTGCGGGGCTCGATCCCATGACCCTGGCATCATGACCTGAGCCAAAGGCAGGCACTTAACGACTGAGCCACCCAGATGCCCCATGTCCTTTGTTTTAATGTGAAGTGAAAATATTAAGATTGCCCTGACTTAGAAGAAACCTTGTCCCTTAGCTACCCATGAGATAATATAATTTTACAGGGTTAAATATTTCCTTACGTGGTCAGTGGTCTCACTTGTTAAGATTTTCCACGGAGTCTTCTACACTATTTTCGCATCTAAGATTGTCACTCTACACTTACCTTTCATCCTCTTCTTTCTTAGTTCTGCTTCCCGATTAAGTCTAGAAATTATAGCCCTAGCTGGAAACAAAGGCAGGAGATGGTGTCAAGACAACGAAGCCAGAAGCTGCTCCTGTGTATACGATGTTGGTCGAATAAATCAAAGGTAAGTTGTCAGGAAACTGTGTTCTTGCTCTGAGTGTTTCTAGTAATAGAACTATTTCTAGCTATGTCCTCATTGAGACAGAGAACAAAATAAAGAGGGGGAGAAAGAGAGATCAAATAATGAACAAAGTCATCGGCATTTTTTTAATGTTTTTTAACTTCACTTGCCAACTAAAAGCAAGCTGTATCATTACCTATCCAGACTTAATCATACACTACCTCTCTGGATCCCTGCTTCTCAGTTCTCGGCATATGCTATACACCCAAAGATTGTTCTTAAATGAACAAACTGTAATTTCAGAATCCTTTTTGCTATAATAATGTCCGTGATTTTGTACTTGGACCCTACTTCTCTGGGGATTTCCTTCTACAGAAACGTCATTCTTGTTACCCTGTGTGTCCTCATCAAAACCTTGTCATTTGAGCACTGAAAACAGTATCTGGGATCTGAAAGCACTCTATACTTATTATCTCCAAACTCTGCTTACCTGTCTAGCCATTTTGTTAGATGCATGTGAAGTTAAGTCACTTAAGCTGATGCTAGTTTAGTGCATACTTTTATCAGATGTACACTACAAAAGAGAGTCCAATATGCACATGTCAATGCCAACGACAAAGATAATGGAAATGTTTTCAAGATGACTAAGTTTTTTAAAACCCTTCAGAACCTATAATTCAGTAAGTTACCTACAGCCTAGCTATATATAGGAACCACATTTATACATCACTGAATTATATCCATTTTATATAATGACTGGAGTGCACACTTTAAAACCTAATATCCTCTTTTTTAAAGATTTTTATTTGTCAGAGAGAGAGAGAGAGAAAGAGAGCAAGCAAGCATCCAAGCATGAGGGTGGCAGGCAGGAGAAGCAGCCTCCCTGAAGAGCAAGGAGTCCAACATGGGATCTCAGGACGCTGGAATCACGACCTGAGCCGAAGGCAGACGCTTAACCACCTGAGCCATCCAGCCATCCCTAAAAACTTAATATCCTCTTAAATATACAGTTCTCACAACTTTATAACACTTGTGCAGAAAGGAAATGAACTCATAGATATATTAAGCCATTTTCCCAAGATGACAAAGTTAGTCAGTGACGATGCCAATAGTAACACAGGCAGTCTGGTTCCAGGGTCATCATCCTAAACCAGCGTAAGTCCTCTATGGAAGGATTGTTTTAATTTGTGTGATATTAAAATCAATACAAATTACAATTAGAATTTCACATAAAATGCCGACATAGTAAAAA
>CM052895.1:59209675-59263994 GCA_028534135.1 Potos flavus
TTTTAGAATAACTCATATAATCCTTAATAACAGCTTATGAAATAGAAGATTATCAATGTGAAAAGCCGACGTTTGAATTTCAAGAAAAACTTTACAACAATCTACCCACACACACAAAAACAGAAGTCAATATTAAGACACTGTAGGTCTAATTTAAAATATTTCAACTTTTTGTATGACTTACAATTTGAGATACGGGGGCTAATATGCCAAAGGAGTGAGTGTGTCACATGCAGAGAAGTACTGACTTTGAAATCAAACAGACTAGCTTTGAATTTTGACTCTGCAACCCTCCAACAGGGAGGTCTGTCTTCTGAGGCGTAGTCTCATTAAAGAGAAGAGGGATAATGATACCCATGTAAATAAAGCACTTGGCATATAGGAAGTATTTACTCTGTGGTAGATAGCATAATTATTCATCATAAGAGTGCCGGATTTAAGAAAGATAAAAATCCTATGAAGACACAGAAATGCTCACCGAAGAACATACGTTTTATGTGGTTAAGGAATCTGACAGAGACAAATGGAGGTAACAGGCAGATTCAAACTATGGCTGGATCTCTGAACCTATGTCAAGAAGGGAATCATAATAGCAGTCTTGTAAAAACCAACTTGGTCAAGTACTGCGAGGAACCTTTACATACATCCTTGCAGGTATTCCTCCAAATGAAACAGAGTCACATAGCGAGTAGATGAAAAGTCCCAGAGAAGACGAGGTGAAAAGCCCGTGCCTTCTCCTGTGACTTGATGCGCAGCTGTTAACAGAGAACAAGAAGTACACTGCAGAATATTAATGCGGGGCAAAAAGTTTTATTTTGGAGAAAAGCAGATAGGTATTAGAGTACAGTTTTAACTACTCAAGGAGAATTTTTCAACTCCAAGTTTCTACAGGACAAAGGCTGGTTTAATATACAACGGTCTTGAATGTCTGTAATTTAAGGTGAAAATAGATGCAGAATGTAATGTCCTTGCAGCCCACTTCTATGTATTTTTTTTCGTAACAAGACTTGTGCATCAAAAAAGGACATTAAAATGCATTCCTTGAAAAGTCAAGTTTTAATGGATTCTGTATGGAAAGCCTCCTATCAGAGCACTCTTCCTTGAATATCGTTTATATCAATACAGCCTTTACTTTTAAAATTATCTGATACCTACTATGTATTTATCATTTATAATATCTTAAGGTTGGTTTTCTGTTTTTAGCATTGGTTTATTTTTGGGATTATGGAGAATGGAAAACAAGAAAATTGAATTAAGAACAAAATTCTACTTTTATTTTGTAGAATTATCTCCTTACAACTTTTTTTTTTTTTAGAATTTAAGAGGTAACTCTTGATCACCAATATGTTTTACTTCCTAAGCATTGGGAAAATTAGCAAAGCATTGTCAGATTTTGCTTGTGCAGATATATTTTTTTAAACTTAGACATTTGGAAATGACAAAATTGTACTTTGGGTGTATACTTTTTTCTTTAACGAATTTGAATAGAGGCTATATGCAAATATTTTTATTTTCTTTTTTCATACATTATGATTTATAGTTTTTACAATATTGAAATCCTGTAATTCATATTCTGCTTCTCAAAATATATACTCAAATCAAATCAGGGTATGACTTTAAAAAATGAATACCAGCTTTAATATAGTTTCAAATTTATGTTTTTGAGGGGTGTTTAAAAACCATGTTTCACATCTTTATAACACACAATTTATTTTTTATTTTGTTGCATTAACTACCCACGTGTTCTGGGTTCAAGGAGGAACCATAAAGGAAGGGGCTTGTTTCTGTGAAAGTTTGTGGAAGGAAAAAAAGATTTTATATGTGCACCCTCTTTCCATCAAGAAACCGACCTTGAAAACTGTTGCAGGTAATTTCACATGTAGGAAAAAAAATATGTTCTCCCAAAGATAGATATTATGTAGAAAAACTAACTTGTCTAATGTGGATTCAAAAATAGGAACCATAGGGGCACCTGGGTGGCTCAGTCAGTTGAGCATCTGCCTTCCGCTCAGGTCATGATCCTGGGAACCTGGCGTCAGCCCTGCATCAGGCTCCCTGCTCAGCGGGGAGTCTGCTTCCCCCTCTCCCTCTGCCACTCCCCCCTACTTGTGCTCTCGCTCTTGCTCTCTCAAATAAATAAAATCTTTAAAAAAATAAGAACCATAAATAATAGAGTTCTGTTGACAGTTTTACTATGGAGATCATAATATCCATACCAAACAAAAATTAAGATAAAAACAAAGCTGTAGTCACGATTGATTAAAGTATTCAAAACGTATTCAGGGCTTAAAATGGTTTTGCATAGCAGCAAAGAACAAAATGGAATAGTTTTCTATTTAAACTGTTTACCTTTTCATATTTAAACCTCTTGCTTTAAATAAAATTCATTATTTAATAGGTGGCTATCAGACTGTATCAAAAAAGGAAAATATAATTGAGCATATTCTTCTACCAGCATGTCCATATTCTGAATCTTCCTGATTTAGTTTTTCTAGAGTTTCAGTAATGCTTAAGTGGCCCTTCTTGGTAAACACATCACCACAGAAATGTAATATATGTGTTCCTTATCATTTCCTGCATTATGTGTGTGGGTTGTGGTTGTTGCTTGAGTTCCCATGACTATTGGGGAAGGAAGTTGGGTATAATTCCTGGCAGCATAGTAGTTTACCCATTACATTAAAGAGCAGTTCGTATTTCAAAACATTTTTCTGAGATCATTACAAAAATAAAAAACAAATGGCAGGGTTATCAGCTCTCATTACCAATTGCCAAGCAAATGTTTAAAAAAAAACCACTAAAAATAGTCACAGGAAGCAGTAATTTCTATGACAAATTGTTAGGCAGTTTATTTAGTTTGCTAAGTAATATATTTTTGATCTAAGATAAACAGTTTAAAAAGTTACGTTTGTGTTGTTGGGGGGTGGTTGTGAGGGGGAGGTGGGGGGGGCGGGAATTACTGTTCCCTGAAGACCGATGTACCTTGTAAAACAATCTGTCTTCAAACTAAAATGAAAGAGAGCCAGGAACAGCTCTGAATTACATGACAAGACCCTGGAGATGCTGTTCATGACACAATTTGCTACAGTGGTTTGCAGATGTCTCATTTGGTGGGTCAGATTAGGCATTTTTTTTTTTTTTTGGTCTTTTATATTGCATGACACTGGTTTTCTTTCCTGATTTCTGTCACCGTGTCCACATAAAGAGCAAAATGTGTACTTCGAACAAACTGAAACATTGCCCCCCCTTGCTGTTTCAAAACTGTGACTGATGGGAAGAGCTTCTGCACTCTGGCTTTGAAACAAGTAAGGTACTTATTAGAAAATGGCCCTTTTATACGGTGCATCCAACTATAACATCAGAAGGCTGGACTTGTAACGACTTTATAGAGAAAGTACCCAAGAGTACACGGTGAGCTGATCAGCAAAATGCCAACTCCAAGCTGCAATGAGGCAGTGATTTCAAATGACCCATTTTGGCACATTTTATTTTAAGGATTTAATCCTATAGCACCTACATAGTCTTTGCTAAAGTTAATAAAACTTCTCTTACAAGCTCAAGAGATCTACTCACAAAACACTTTCTTCAAAGATGTGTTCAAAAACTTGAGTTTTTAGTTTTAGACTGAGGTCGTTTTCAGGCAATGAAGACTCTAACAAGGGAAACTTCCTTTTTTTTTTTTTAATTTGGGGAAAAAAGATATCATTATGCCTTGGGAAATATTATATTTTTGTAATCATCTGCAATGCTCATTAGTCTTATTATATCTGAAGCACTTGTATTTGTTGAAGTAGAAGCCGCTGAGATAAAAGAAGTTTGAAAGTGAAATCATGACACATTTGAGTCAGTGCCTTTTTCAGACTCGAAGCCTGGTCTATTACTCTTAATGAGCTGATGCCCCAAACACTGAAAATGCATTCTTATTTCTTAACCTCTTTTGAACCTCTGATTGCAAACTGTGGTATGCTTTCATAAGAAAAAAAAAGGTCATTTATACTCATTTTTAACTGTCTAATTCATTTTGGGCAACAACAGTCAATCTTTTCAAACTCCTTAGTAGTAATATGGAGCCAGGTCTAAAAATATGAAATGCACATTGGTCAGAATTCTAAAAGAAAATCTTTCAGTAAGTATTTTTATATATTTTAGCATTAGCTATACATAATCTAACCCATACGCACCTGTTAGGCATAGGTGTTCAAAATTGAAGAACATATTGACATGTTCAAATTAAAAGTTACTGTAGTAAAAGCACATACAATTAAATACACTATACACAAATGGGTACACTAAAACTGGGGAAAGCTGGATAAGACTATTGAGTTCTATCAACATTAATATCCTGATTTGGTACTTACTACAGTTTACCATTGAGAGCAAGTAGGGAAAGCATACACAAGATCTCTCAACTATTTCTTTTAATGTGGGAAAAATCTGGGATTAATTCTGGGAAAGGAAAAATTTGGGAAAGTTTTCTGTGCATCTACAATTATCTCAAAAAATTTCAACTAAAAATGAAATGTTACATCATTATTATCTATTTGCAGCTTCTGATTTTGCATAAGGGATAGGCATCTTGGGTTTTTTTTTTTTTCAATCTATGCTCTAGGTATTTTAACAAAATATAAAAAATACATCCTAATTTAATGTTAGGTATACTTAGATGATGAAACTTTCTAAAATAATATAATCCTAATTTAGAAGGAAAGAGAAAGAGGGCGAGAGAGAGAGAAATTATAAAAGGGGGGAGAGACAGATTGAGAGAAATTCAATTTTCGAAAAGAGAGAATTTCCCAGATTCATTTTTATTGCATGTAGTGAAATCATTTTTATAAACCACTAAAAGCTACATGTTGGTGTTGATTTGATTTTAAGATGATGCAATCCAGCTTTATATCCTGTTTTGTAAATCAAAAGAAACAAGAGACAGGGGAATGCTCGTACTATAGATATAGAGTTGGAGGAAGGCATCATTCTTAATTAAGAAGTACTAAAGTGATACATCGTGCTGTAGGAAAAGCACGAGATCAGACGAAACGAAAACATTTATGTTTTAATAGTTTCCTTTCGGTGACCTTAACTATGCTAATTTGTCTCTAATAAATTATGACCAAGACTGTCAACTTAAATGGTCCACACTCATTTAAACAATAACATTTTTGCGGTAATAATCTTGGATGTGTTTGAGATCTAACTCCTTTTGTGAAAGTTATCATCTAATAAGCTCTACTCAGGTCCCCGGAGCCTGTTTCCTGGCTAGTTTCTGGAGTGAGCAGGGCGAATGGCATTGAAATTCCAGCCACACAATGTTCTTGAACTACAGGAATTTCAGAATCACAGGACCTACTGTGATTAAGTGATAAAATCAGGATTAATTCATTTGATATGCTCAAGTAAGCTATATAACTAAGCCGAAGATGCAGAAGCTGTAGTATTTCCACGTGCTCTGTAGTTCATTTTTAGATCACCAGCAAAATGAAGATATGATACCCTCAACTCCTTACAGTAAAGACTAATTTCCTCTTCACACGAAAATGATTGTTTTATCTATAGCAATTCGTCATAGGTTAGTATTTTAGTATAGGGTTGGAAAAATGAGCCAAGGAATTCCCTTTGTGGGTGGGCATTAACATTGAGTCACTGCAGTTGGAAGTAATGATCGGTTTTGTTTTTATGATTTCACATTGATGTTTACTTGTATCTAAGCTCCTTTAGAGATTTCAAAGGATCAGACCACCAAGCCTGGGTGCCTTTTCCTGGAAAATTATGGAGGAAAAAAAAATTGCGAATCAAAGAAACTTTATTAATTCTTTGCAGTTGGTGCTTGCACTAAGCCAAAAACTGCAGGTAAAAAAAAAAGGGGGGGGGAAATCCAAATGTTATTCAAAATCCAAAATCCAGATGTTCTGGAGGTTTGATGTTGTCAGGTTTACAGCTATTGCAATTGCCAATGTTTTCAAAAGCCTTATAAAATGTGCGTGTTGTTTATTTTTTCATTTTCATTTGTTTCTTTTGCCTTTAGAATTTCCAAAAAAATGTCATTAAAATCACTATCCTGAAGTGAAGAGACAGAATAAAAAACTGGTATATCTCTTGTTCTAAATGAGTTTATATTTACCATCTTACAGATCACTTGCACAGATGATCACATATATTTTACGAGAAAGTAAACGTCCGATTTGACCTCTTATTCTAGCACGGAAGATATTGTATACTAAATGCTCTTAAGTACCAAGGTTTCATTTTAACAAGGTCTGAAGATGCAAAAATTTAGGTTCTTAAGAGCAAATTTTTTACAAACTCTGAAATTCTCGATGAAAAGAAAATGAATTTTACTGTAATCAAAGTGAAAAAAAATGTACAAAATTCATACATATATATTTCTGAATTATGTAAGACTCTTAATTGTCAAACATCACCAGTTCAACAGCAGACCTAAACATCAGCAAAATGAAATTCTCTCATGTTTCCTTTTTTTTCCTATTCCATATAAAAAACTCACATTCACACAGTTTTTTATATTTTGTTGCTCAAAAGTTATACTTGGCAAAGTAGAACATTAAAATATATTTTAGTCAGTTTTTTAAATCATCATTTTAAATATTTAGATATATGAAGTATGGGCCTCCATTGTTACTCCTGCTCTAGACAGCCTTCCTTTTAGGCAAGACTGTCCAGATCTGATCTTTTATAAAGAGATATGCTCACTTCTTTCAAGAAACTTCCTCACAACTGAGGCTACTCGGGCTGAATTTGTCTCCAGCCTTCTCTTCCCCTGACTTCTATGGCTTTCTTTGATGATGCCCTCTAATTTCAATGAGCTGCTTATACCTCATTCTTCCTGACTAAATCATCTGGAGATAAACATTTCTCATTTATCTTTAGAAATCTAATGCCCCACAGCAGTAGTGTGTGTTAGTTGCTCCAGAAAATGTAGGTTCAGTTTTTTATACTTAATTTGCTACTGAAAAAACATCAGAATGTGGGTACATTCTTCAGATATTGATTAAATACATATTAAAATGGATTATCTTGATTTTTTGACTTGTAAATTTCTTGCATCCTCATGAAATTTGTTTTTCTATTTATCGTTACCTGTAAACCACCCACATAAAGAATGATTAATGTATTTTTTTTCTTTGCTGAGGCATTGGGATTTTTAGTAGTGACACATGTAAAGACATTTAACAAAACCTATTATTTTGCTTTGAGACGTATGCCCTCCAAAATGTTTGAGTTCTAACCTCCAGTACCTGTGGCTGTGATCCTATTTGGAAGTAGGGTCTTGGCAGATGATAAAGTTAAGATAAGGTCATTGGAGTGGGCTCTAATCCAATGACTGGGTCCTCATAAAAAGGGGGAAGCTGAATACCCACACACACACACACACACACACACACACACACACACACACACACACACACAGAGGGAGAACGCTATGTACATATGAAGTTACCTCTGGGAGATGCATCTGTAAGCTCAGGAATGCCAAAAATTGCCAGAAAACTACCAGAAGCTGGAGAGAGGCATGGAACAGAATCTCCCTGATAGCCCTTAGAAGTAACCAAGCTTGCTGACCCTTTGATCTCAGACTTCTAACCCCCAGAACAGCAAGACACTACCTTTCCATTGTTTCCTCATTCAGTTTGCAATACTTTGTTAGAGTCACCCCAGCAGAGTCAGATATCTCTACACTACTGCTGAAGAAGCATATGGTCAGAACTAATTATCTGGGGACAAGATGAATAATTAGAGTGACTAAAATGTATATAGTTTATTTTGAAAGAATTCCTAGAATGAATCATTGGGAACTTACAAAGGGAAGGGAAAAGTACAATTGGGGATGAAGGCCCTATGCAAAAGCAGATATCTTAGGGAGAATGAGGCCAGGTGGGTTTTTATGAGTGGCTTTAGCACAGACTGGGATAGCATGAAATAAAGGCAGGGAAAAGGGAATAGAAGATCCTAAAGTTTCTAATTGTGTTCTTTTATTCTCTCTTCACTGCCCACCATTTGCTTTTTCCTAACGTGATACCTGCCAGAGAGATCATATGGGCAAGCATCTCTGCTTCTAAATTAGACCAGGGGGAAAAAAAAAAAAAAGATTCCTGGTTTGCTTTCCTGTGAAGATTTAAGATAAAATGTTAAGAGCAAGCACACTGATGATAGAAAGGTTAGACTTAGATTTTATGTTTTTTAAAAAGGAATTTTTAAAACACATATTGTGTGTGAAGAGATGTAGCAGGGTACTAATAGTGTAGGCCTTTTAAAAATCAATAATTGGTGTTAGTAATAAGACCTGTGCTGACAACCAGCTGTGAAACTGTCCTCATTCCTGCAGTGCAGAAGGGGAAAGGAACCAGCTGATGATTACCAACTCCAAGTATTGCTTGCAGTCAAAGCTTCATTAAAGAAATTAGTAAAGTACCCCTTTGCCTTAAAATAGGTGTCCCAGTATTGAAAGAGGATCTATATAAAGACTTCAGAATAGAACTGCTGCAAACTGTTCAAATCAAGAGTATTTCCCAGTTGGGCTACCGGCCTACATTGTAGAACTTAGTCTTTAGTCAAAAGCTCTTCTTCCCCCAATTAAAGAAAAAAAGGTTGAGATGCCCACAGGCCTTTGCAGCATGTTTGGTGTGACTCTTAACCCCTCATTCCACCTCCCGACTATGCCTCTTCTTTATACCACAACCTGTGAGAGGGGCAAAATCTAGTCTCTACCTCAAATTAGGCTACTGGCACCTCTTACACAATTTCTGAAAGTCAATGCTAAAATTCACTCTTGGTCCTTGCTTGTCTCCTATACACGCTGCCTGTGAATATCTAGTCATTTTTATTCAAATCAAAAGTGGGGGACATTTCTTAGTAAGTTACTAAAAAGTGTGCAACCGATTCCATTTCTTACCAGCATATTCCTGCAAGCCTGATATTCTCCATGTATTATATAGATGAGGAAATATACGTAACCACTGAATAAGGAGTCTTAGGATTTTGGCTATGACTTTCAGCTACAGCTCACTTGCACGTATGACCTTACAAAAATCCCTTAAATGTCCAAGAGCCCATTTCTCATTTTCCTCTGTGTTCCCATGGAGCTGATCTAGTGGTTTTTAAGGGAGCTCTGAGCTTGGGCAAGCTCTGAAGGGCATGGGGCAAGGCAAGAAATGGGCCCTGTGTTCCCTGCTTATTGTCCTGGAAAATAGGTATGATAGTATCAGCCTCACAGGGGTCCCATTGCAATTAATGTTTGGAAAATGTTTTGAAATCCCAGAGTTTAAAAAGGCAGTGTCAATGGCAATTACTTAAGCATCCTATCTCCAAACACCAGATTATTTTAAGCCACTTTTTCTCAATACCTGTGATACAAAGGCAATTACCTTATCTGGAAACATAAACTGATAGGGTGGTTTTATGGTCTTTTTAAAACTCCCTCAGTAGAATCTCTCTGTGACCTGGACCATCTAGCTCGAGGCTGAATCTGAGTTTTGTAGACTCATCCCATCACTTAAACACCAAAGAGAGGAATGTGTGGGAAGGGTGCTTTGCTTTGTTGGTTTTGATTGTAATTTCTACCGTCACCAGAAGGTGATGATGCTTTGCTCTGCTTCATGTTTCACATATTTGAAAAGGGAGGTCAAGCAAACAGTGAAAATCAAGGATGGAATAAAACAGAACCTCAGCTTACATTTTGTGTGTGGGGGGAAAAGTTTCATGCCAATGGCCTCACAGAACATCCTGTAAAACATTCGTTGTTTTGAGCTTTGATAACTTTACACTCCACATATCCAACAAATTTCTGCTGTTTGAGTATTTGTGAGTCCATCATCCTGGAATTGAGAGCTGAATCCCAATGTTTTTAAGCGAAGTATAAGAACTGCATTAGAAATCTTTGCATATGTAAACAAGATAGCCGAATTTAAGATAGGGAAAACAAACTGAGAACAAATCTGTTTTTATAGAGAAATCTATCGTTTGCATTAGTTACATAACTTCCTGAACTACAAAGGTTTGTGATTTCCTTGGTACAAAATATAATTGAAGAGTTCATTCACACATACGATCTATTCCATGAAAAAGAATGCCTAGTAGGAACGCTGAGTACCTGGTTAAAGCTATCGCTGGAGCTAGGTCTATCAATTCTTCACTTGTTAGAAATGTTCAAACTAGACTATGTATCTTTCATGCATCCTTGTAATTTCTCTTTTTTTTTTTTTTGCTTTATTTGCAGTTTATTTAATATTTGAAATATTTTGTATCAATTAGCAAATTAGCAGTTTATCTGGGTGGAAAAGCCCCCATCTGAGTCACTGAGTTACAAAGTGAATTGTTCTGCAGCTGCAAAATCAAGGGCCGCAGCTGAGTTAATGCTTTTCATTTCTTTTGCATGTGTCAGCATTAATGGAGGCAAGCTTCTATGAAACCTTGCGTGTGAAGATGGTGCTGAGCAGACTAGATTCAATTCTGTTAAATGCTTTTTGCTTTTTCTTTATTTCTCTTTTTTTTTTGGGGGGGGGGAGGATAAGGCACAAAAGGAGACTTCAAATCAGGCTGAACTTCAAGCAAAAGTTAATGCTATTCTCTTTTGGGTTCAACCACCCACTTTGCTTAAGGTCACTAGTTGAGGCTAATGCAGCTCAGAGGGGCTGCAGTAAACTTGGCATCTCCTTGATTAGGCTCCCTGCTGATCTAATACACATACTAGCTCACTTGCCAAGTCAAATAACACATTTAGTGAATTGGAAATAAGATTTAAGTGGGCCAGCACAATGCGGCTTGCCCTCTCATCTTTTTACCGAATCCTTCTCTTTGTACGCAAGGCTGTGAAAACTGCTCTTGTTAGAGGACTTAATCTTCATTTTTTTCCTGTAGATTATTTGGAAACAGGTCAATTGAATGTTGGAGCTGCTAACTCCTCCCACTAAAGAAAGAACTCGCTTGTGGCATACTGATTGCATCATTTACATGAAAGACTCCTATTATTAAAGAGAAAATACTATAGTCTAAGGGTCTGTTAGAATTAATAAAAAGAAATGCTGATATTAAATGCACCCCTTTTAACAATGTGTTTATTTCTTTGTCTTACAGACTCTTTTCTAAAGTGTGCTTTGTATTAACTGCTGGCAAGTAATAGATGGGGATGATCACATCAGTATATATTCATCTCCCCTGGCTGTTTTGCTGCAGTTAATTCTTAAATACAGTAGGTTATAATAGGGTGACATTTCTATAGTGCCTTTCATAAGAGCAATCTAGAGCATGTCAAATAATGTTTGACTTTGAACTATTCAGTTTCTTAGTGACACAAATCTCAGGGTAAATTTATGCCTCTGTGGTTTGTTTCTTTAAAAAAAAATATGAGTCATTGTATTTGTTATAGTTTGAAATTTATCATAGATTCACCATAGATTATCAAGCTACCCACGCCATAATAATCTGTAACTGTCCTTATCTGGGTTAGACGTGCAGGGTTATGATGTGTGTGGACTTTTTATGATCTACTTATCTCTCCTGGTCATATAGATTTATGTGTATCTCTTTTCTGACTAAATCTGAAATCAGAGCTTGTATTCTGAAGAAATAAAATTTATCTATGTAAAATCCAAGTGCTATCCTCTGACACCTGAAAGTTAAGAGAAAAAGGATAATACCCTCCAAAATAGACATTCAATTTGCCGCCTTTACAGGACAAAACTATGTGAGATATATCTTGTACTATGATATTAAGTAACTCCAGTTGATTTGGGGGCTTATAATAGACTACAGGATTCAAGGCCACTGTTTTATTATCTAGAATTTACATATTTGCAACAGTTGTTACTGAATGGAAAGGATTTATTAACCTAAACTAGCTTTGTTAGGAGATGTGAAATATATGGTCTATACTGTTAATCATTACAACTCACCCCTCAAGATAAAGACCAGATATCTCTACTGCATACCTTCAGTTGGTAAAACAGTATTAGTATTAAGAAATTTTAATTTAAAATCTGGATTTTTATTTCTCCACTTAGGAGTTTCATGGTATAGGATCAATTCTAAAGAACTTAAGCAAAGATGAAGTCACTGCTATCGTTCTCATCTCTTTCACTTTATTGTATTCTTGCTTTGGCTTTTTTTGGACACCAGTACTGTCAAAACTTACCTTTAATGGAAAAGGCAGGAAAACAGAGGATTATAAATTCAGGGACTACGATTAAGCAGAAAATAATCATGAAGAATGAGACAACCCTTCAGAGCCTGGGTTTTATTTTTTCTGCTACTAAGAATTATATTGTTTTGAATACCTGAGCTACAGATAAATGGCACCTAACCTCAAGGTAAGATTTGACCACAGTAAAGACATTTTTACTTCACTACAGTTTTCAGTAGAGAAAATGAAAATAGCATATTATGTTCTACGGGTTAAAAAGGTTATTTCTCCTGGCCCATGATTTTTCTTGGGCTTTCTAATAATTATTTACAGCAGCTTTGGGACATTAAGACATCAGTAACAAACGCAAATGTACGATTAAAGTTTTCAAACAACTGCCACAACTGCCCGTTTTGGATATCTGGAAAGAAAATGTATCTTCATGTTCATATGTCCGAAGAGGAGATTTAAACTGTTTACAAAGAATGTGGGGAAAGATTTGTGAATGAGAAGATTATAAGAAAAGGCAGCAAGTATTATGTTTGGTTAGAATTGACCATTAGTACTTTAGCCATTCCTTTCTCACTAACCAATATATGCAGAAATGACACCTGTTTCATTCTTAGCATCCAAGCAAAGCTTATTAGCTAAATAGCTATAGTCAGTCTGTTGTCTCTTTCTTACATTTTTAAAGATAACTATCACTATGTAAGTAAGAACACATAGTATCACAGAAAACTAATAAAGTAAATTAATAAAAATATATTATTTTTAATCTATAATTTACAATCGGTGCCATTACAGGCAAACAACTAATTACAAACTTGAATTCCTTTAATGTGTAAGTTTAGTTCAATATTTAACCCAAAATTAACTCCTCACAGTCTTTTTCTTTTCCTAGCCCCTAAGAATTACTCTCTTGACTATAGATTGGAAAGGAGTATTTCAGTTTTCTGTCTGCATAATTTTTCTTTCTCCCCAGGGGCAAAGTATGAAGTCATATTTTATAATTGACATATATGGCATTGTGCACACGGGGATGACATCAGGAGACTGTATGTGACCTACATCTTTCTGGAAAGAACAAGGACCAGTAAGGGTACATTTTCGTAAGTGATTCTGAGTCACTCAGAGCAAAAAAGTCAGGACCTACCATTACAATCTCTCGATTGCAAATTCACAGGAGCAGTTGGGAATTGCCTGCTACTCTTCCCATCCTCATCCATTTGTATATGCAAACATAATAGGAAGATGTTCAAGAAAGTATACTCTACCAACTCTAGAGAGAACTAGTAAAAATGACACCCCTCCATTATTAATATAGTTACTAATAGTATCAAAAGATAGGTAAATAAAAATAGGTATTGAGTAGGGTTAGTAATTCTTTATTCTAGCCATGATAATTCATTTAATTTATATAAAGCCAAAAGTGACAAATGGTGCAATTCTTAAGATCCGAATAACCCTTCCAAATTACAGCTAGAAATTGCAGGCAGTGTGTTCACACTAAGACTATTTTCTTTCCAGCTTTTAACTAACTTCAAAAGTTAAAGATCTTCCCGAATCAATTAAATCAGTCTTTATTTTCACCATTAAACTGGAAATGCAACACATTTTATATTTGAATGAAATAAAATTCCTTTTCCACCTTCACTGTAGCTCAAAACCACCAAATGGACTTTTTGACATAAGGAAAGGTTTCATTTTCATGGTAAATTTCAGCTCTTACTTGAAATCTATTAGTCAATTTCTAAAAATGAGAAACAGTATAAAAGGATTATATGTCGATATTTAAAAATTACCATTTGTACGGACTGGAAGAAGTTCAACTTTAGTCTTTCTTCTTCGTATCAACAATTGCAGAACGGTCATTTTGATCAAGATTCTGCTCCTCCCCAGTTTCTCGTATTTAAGCACATAGCCAAGTAGGTCTAGAGCAAAAGCTGCTTTACTGCAGTGGCCATGTCTTACTTTTTAAGCTCCATGTCATCTATACTAAGTGGCTCATCTCTAGTAACTGTCCAGTAAATACATATGCAGTGGAGAAACAACATTTACTCATTGGATACATAAAGTTTGCTTTAAAGCTATTCCCAATTATTCATCTGTTAGAAAAAGCAGCACAAAAATACTCAGATGGAAACCTACAAATGGAAAGGAAAAAGAAAAGGTCCCAAATAATGGGATTAAAGAAAGTTCTTAAAGTAACTTCGGGTGAAATTAAAAAAAAAAAAAAAAAACTTTCACTAATTGTAAAAATAGGTTGAATGTATTATTATCATACCACTGGATTTCTCATTTGCACAAGGAAACTTCTGTTCAGAGAGGTCCTCTTTAACTCATACTTTTTAAACTCAAAGGTATGAAATACATATTTGGGAAAAGCATCAAATAAAAATAACCCATACCACCCTCAGGCAATAATCCATGCAACAATGATCATTTCCCATTTAATTTCCTAATACCACTTTTCAGGAGAACTTAGGGTGTTCATTTATCAAACTTCCCAAGAAATAATGGGAATGTTATATTCCTTAACAGAGTATCAGATTTGAGAATTGAGCATGCCTCCTTTTGAATTCAATTTCACTTCTGAAATGGACTTTGACATTTAAAAATGTTTTAACTACCCAGAACTCAGTTAGAAATGCATATATTCTATGACTCCCAATATCCAGTTTTAATATCATCTATTCTATAGAAAATCATGCCAAAAATCTGTATCGTGCTGATAGTTCCACTTTAATACAAACTACATACCAAACTCATTTTTTGTCAAACAGCACAAGTGGCTAAAACCTGGTAATATCTTGAAAAGGATATAACACAGGCAGCAATAGAATTATAATCCTTCCTGTGCAAAGGAATGACCTTCTTTACTTACTAATGGAAATACTTTATGTCCTAACACTTCACCCTATTATAAATGCACTTTTCCTTTTCTCCCCATCTATTCATACATGGATAATACAAATGCTATCAACAATATGAACTCTTCTCAATTTACAACCTTGTAAAAATGTTCTTGCATTTCTTATTATCTGAGTTGATGGACTAATTAGAAACAGTCAAGGTTATATCTAGGTGTGCTGATAAAAAATGTTTCTAATTGGCCCTGAGACTGAAGATAATTCCATTACAAATCTTTTCCATTTGATTCATTCTTTTCTTTCTCAGAAAGGATTATGTTGATAGGATTCAGGTAATGGAACTTGGTGGCTTAGAAGAAGCATTAAAACATCCTTCCAGCTTTCAACTAATGTGATTAAATTTTATGAAGTTTGTTTTTCTTCTTAAAATCTTACCGAGGTCAAGTGCTCATGTGATTCCCTTAGAGCAGGGTTGAGAAGTTGGGTGAGTTGAAGAGGCGTTACTAATCTCTTAAAATGTCCTCATTAAAGTCCTAAAAAGATTTGAAATACTCATTTCCCCATATTACAATACCTAAGTTAATAAACGAAAATACACAATTCTTTTCAATTAAGTCTTCATTATAGATCTTTGACTGAAATGCTTCTACACAGTACCTCCAGAATACATATGAACAGTGATTAATGGCAAAAAGTGATTAAGGAAAAAAAATAAAAACTTAGTTTTAAGTCTTTGCATGCTAACCCAAACATTTTTCTGGATAGTTACCAAGCCCATAAAAATAAAATGCATTTATTTTCTCTTGCTTCTAAGGCAAGGCTAGCACCAGAGATTTAACATTATCTTTAATTCCACATAGATATTTAAAATTTGTTGTAAGTATTAAGCCATGTACATTGTCCAATATTTCTATTTTTGTGTGCAAAGAGCTTGAATTGCATGGTATCTTCTTTCCCCTTGAAAGATGAAAAAACAATGTATTAGGTTATAACGGGAACATTTTAAGATTTAGTATCCAGAAATTAAATGTATCATGAAACGATAGGTGGAGTTTAATGTACACTCTATCAGTGTGGGTCAGTGACCTGGAACATTTTCAGGATTAGTATGAATAGAAAGTATTCCCTTCTATTTTCTCTCCAGATAGGAATCTATTTTAATATCTCTCCCAGTAGGTCAAGTGCTCTTCCCAGTGATTCTAAATAGAGAAGCATTTCAGAAATCAAATTACTTTAATGAAAATCTCAACAAAGAAAGTTACAAAAGTGTATGCTGTATTTGCATATAAACATTTATGGTAGGTAAAAATCTTCCCTTCTACTTACTAATTTGTGTCTTGTCACTGATTTCAATCTATATATATGGATGCTTGTACACATTTTCCAAGAAGATTTTTTTTAAAAGAAAAGAACCTATGGCTGAATATTTGTAAAAAGCTTAACTGAGACATGCATTGTAGATAAATCTGAGAGCAGGATAGCTGTATCTCATAAAGTATTGGTAGTATTTATAGGAATGCTCGGTCTTCTGATTTATGTTATGCATTGTATATGATCACTAGAAATTTTATTAAGCCAATCATTCCTGGAGCTTGATAATTACCTTTGAGTGAAGGAAGGTACAGGTCTCAGTGGAATCTCGCTCTTGCCTTAGAGGAAGTATTAATTGGAGTCAATTTTCGATTAGATAAAAAATGTTGTGAAACTGTCTCATCCGCAAATCCCTCATCCCTACAACTGAGAATGTTCTAATGGGTTGCCACCACGTGGCAACTCATTAGCTATCTCAATAGAGTACAAGCCTACAGAGTTGGTAAACTGCTTTACATTTGATTTAAGAGTAAAGCAAGATCTTTCATTATAAAATATAGAAGTTGCCATTTGTTGGTTCTTGAAATTCAAAAAATGCAATACAACTTTCTATTAACTTTCCTAAGCTGTACGTGTATATATACATATATAAATCTGTATGACTATGTATGTAGATATTCATACATTTGTGTGTATATATGCCTATCTACATACCTATAACGATTTAAAAAGTGGCACTGTAGCTTGATTTACTCAATGCTAGTTTTTCACAGCTTCTCCAAGTACAGATAGCAGAAGAAACAGCTATTATTCCTTTTCATTTTGACCTTAATTAGATTGACAAATTTAACGCTTTTGCCTAAATGTCATATTACCTAACCAGCTAAGAGCCACAGTATTTATAAAAAAAAGGAAATAAGTTATTTTTAAGCCAAATAAACTACCTCAATATTTAATAAAATCAATTTTGAGACGCCTGCGGTTGGTGAGCCCAATCCTTGACTTAATGTGGATCATGCTACATAAAATAATTCCTTGTTTTCTCAAATGCAATTTTTTTAAAATCAAAATTTGACTCCATGAATCTTCCTCAGTATTTACACAATTTACGCTAAAGCCTATAGCTGTCAAGTGAGGCATGTTTCTTATTGATGCTTGCTTTAATGGGCCCTGTAGAGCTGATGGACTGGAAGATTGCCCAACCTGCTGTAATTGACATATAACCGACCATTTGACCACCCCTGTGCTTGCTTTAGATCCCATATTAGTCTTAATGCTTTTTGCTTCACAAAGCTGTAGAACAGCTGCTCTTCAAAAGAACATATGCTAAGGACATGGTAACTAAAGTCAGCCTTCACCAAAGACTTCAGGAATTCTTAGAGAAAAATATGCCCAATGGCAGTATTAATCATTGAATCACCTCTGGAATCCTCAGTCATATAGATCAAAGAGTTGAGTGTGTGGGTATTCAAAATCGGCTATTTTATAAGGGCCAACTGTATTATCAATGTTGTGGATTCTACACGAAAAAAATTTAGACAGTATTTTCACTATCATATATAATGCAAAAGAATAAACAAAGCTTAGATCATTTTCTAGGACGCCTGTTTAGCATTTGTCTTTCTCATTTTGACAGTCCTCCTTTAAAGGTTTACGTGCTCATTTTCTTGGACTTCATACACTTTAGTAAAAATATTAAGTATCATTTAACTTTAGGCCAAATTATAGCTACAAATACAAAAACAAATGCCCTACCCTTTCTAAATAAATCCAAAGCCAAGCAAATTACACAATCATTTAATAACATTTTATTATTTTAATAAAATTAGGTCAGCAAGGCATTTACCAACTTACCAACTTCAGACACACACACCCGTGCAGGGGATGGTTGTATAAATGAAAGGAATTTGCATTCCTCTTAAATTATGCTTCTTGGCACCAGTTTTATCATTCACAGTGTATTTTGTCTTTGCACACAAAAATCATGACTTGACATGCTGGTTAACTGAGTTAGTTTCAAAATAAAAGGAATCACATGTTTTCTATTGTAAACTGTTAGAATCACTTCCTTACTTACTGGATATAACTTTTGTTTGCAGAGTCTGTCACTATTGACCCATTTATCTCCCCATCTCAATGACTGCTGTGTACTTTCTCATGAACAATTTACTCTCTTTCCAAATAATACACCAGTAGGTTATTGGACAGCCATTACTTTTGAGGTTAATATCTGGGGGTAATTTTCTGACGGTGGAGGGTGCTTTATTTTGCATTAGTAAGTACAGGGATCCTATCAATGCCACTTTCCTTGCTCTGTGGGATGTAAGTTTGAAAATCTGCTGGCATATAGACTCATCACACAAATACTAAGACAGGAATACAGTGAATATGACTATAATAAAATTGGCCTGAATACTGTCCTCACATGGCAATTTCTTCCCAGTGTCTTTTGGGAAATTTGTGTTTTTCTGAATTTTGAGTATTTAAGAATCATCAGTTGAGGAATTGGGGGAAAAACTATAAATGTATTCTGTGAGGATTAGACCTTAAAATCAATACAGAGACATTACTAGTTTGAAAGAATTCATTGACATCAAGTTAAAATGAAGACACCCTGACACTTAGGGTCAAGTGTCAAGGTGGACATTTCCTGGAACCAGGACAGGATCACATAAGCCAGAGACAGGATCTAATCAGTTGATCTTGACTGTGCTCATTGCCTTGTTTTAAGTGTTTGTTCTTGGCTCTGTGAGCTACTTACAATGAGTTGTTGTTTAAAATAAAATATTAATAAGTTTATACATATTGTATACTTTATTCAAACACTATCAGTGGTGTTCCAAGAAACAAAGTTGGAATTATTAAATTGGCAATTGACGCATGTACTGCTGTTCAATTTGACAGCATTTAAAAAAATAAAATAGTTGTATTTTCTATTTAGTAATGTTCACTGCTGTGTTTCAGTACTTTCTATAGGCTATGGTTCCTTGTAATGTTCTAGAAGAAATTGATTTTATTAAATATTAAATATTGAGGTATGGCCCTTAGCTTGTTAGGTAGTATGACATTTAGGCAAAAGTGTTAAATTTGTCAATCTAATTAATGTCAAAATGAGATTTCCAACGTGAAATCTTAAACTGACCTTAAAAAAAAAAATGAAAGTCAACATAAGCAAAATTTCAAAAGCAAAATCAAGATTAAAGCAGGAAAAAAAAATCCATAAACTTACATGAAGCAACATATACTTGAATGGCCAAGTTGAAAATGCTTTTGGAAGCACTTGTAACTACTCAACCAATTTCAATAGGAAATAAATTTTTCTCCATCTGAAATATTTATGATGAAGCAAATACCAATACTTTTTTAGTGGGGGAAATTAGTGATTTGGGTGTTTTAAAATAAGAAAGTTAGAAGAAGTATATGAGTTAATATTTCCAATGCTTTAAATGATTTTTATCTGGCATAATTTTTTACTATTTCTCCTCTTTTAGTGTTACCTATTTTCAAGTGTCCCCAATAAATACAATTTTTGTATTTGGAAACAACCAATCTTGTCACAGTATTTTGGTGTGTAATAATATGTGCATTTGTTTTTCATTTTTTATTTCAAAATATAGTTCTCAAACTTATAACCCTACCACATAAAAATGTTAACTGCTTGTTATTTTGTCATTAATACTTAAAAACATGAAAATGAAATGTTATAAAAACATAGAATATTTTAGGATTTGAATAATCTGAAGAATTCGTAGGAATTCCCATTTCTTTTCCCAAAATTTTAAGAATATCTGTTGCATGTTACAAACACTAAACTTGGATGAGTTCCAGAATTTCATTTGTGACCTTGTCATGTTCTTTAAGGTAAAACATCACTCAAAATTGTTGCTAATCAAACAAGGCCAGAGGCTGTGCGAAATGACCATGGTTGATTCATTCTACTTCCTTGTTGTTATGCTCTGACTCAAGTTAATTTAGAGCTTAATTCTACTTTGGTTCTTTTCATCAGTTATCTTTGCAAAGGACTCCTCACTTTATTTCAGTTATGAATTTCTCTATCACTGGTATACTGTTTAATGTGACTTGATAAATTATTTGAATCTAATGGTAACAGTGACTATACCTATGATATTTCATTTATGTTATACACATATATACACATATATGTTATACACATTTGAATTTATGGTTCAAATTTGGGCTCCATTTCTGCAAATGCACACTAAGTTCATACAGACACTCATATAGGTTTGAATTCTGCAATATAGAAAATAATTTTAGGGGTTTGAAATTCCTAAGGGTTTCCATCTTCACTGTTTTAAGGAATTGACTTCAAAATTGCATATTCCATCAAAAATAAGTGATATACTATCATCTTACAAGTTTTAAGTACTCTAAAAGTGTATTTCAATCCAACACAGTAGTTCTTAACTGTTTATAAATATGTTCAGTTTATACTTCACAGAATTTACAATCAAACTCTTTGCATACAACACAGAACTTTAAATATGGTCTCTAGGGACAATTTTAATGACGATCTAATGACTTTACATGGCAAGTTAAGATCACTTAATCATTGAGGAAATTATGCAAGTTTATTTTCCTAGCTTATATTTCTTGTAAGTTCTCTAGCAAAACCTACTTTTGCATTTGAATAGAATAAGGTATAATTAAAGTTCTTTATAATCTTTTAAGCTTGCAATAATAAATGTAGCTGGTACTAGGATTACTTTTTCAAGTCTGTATGTATTCTGGTGTTAAGGCTATGATTAATTATCATTTCAACTTGAAGTACTTGAGATCTCTCTATCCCTGATCCGAAACACCTGTGCCTCTTCCTCAAAAAACAAAACACCTAGCTGTGTTTTTGTTGCTGTTTATTAGTTTGAAAATTTTTATTCTTGACCATTTTCTAGACATTAAATGGCCCATTCCCAAAGGTACAAGTAAGGCGTTTGGAAATATATCTTCTAAATTGCATAGAATTGAGCATGGTCAGAGTCTGGAAAACAATTCTTTTCTAGATTTTACCATGCTTTACCTCTGTGATGTAAGTAGGCATGCGTTACTTTGTCTATACAAAGGGAAAAATGAAGGACCTGTTATATAATACTGGTCTTCAAGTAACTGGTCTTCAAGTAACTTTAAAATGATATCTATATTGTTTTAAAGGTCACTGTAAGTCATTCTTTGTGTTCTTTTTTTTTTTTGCATTATCTTTTCCTGCTCTTAATTTTTTAAGAAAATTAAAATAAAGATGGACATTATTACTTCAAATGGTTACAGGAGTGAATGCATAAATCTAAGTAATGATTCAAAGTATACCTCTAAATATAAAACCATTCAAATAGCAGTTCTACAGTAAATGTGAAATAGCTTATATTTTACCCAACTACGGTTTTCTAGGTCTTATTTGGGCAATTCCAGGTATCACAGCCTGAAAGTTCTGCAAGTATTACCATTACATGTACGATACTGTTCACATCAATGCAGCACCACTCTTAAAGCAAACCAACCCTATTGCTCTTCCTACAAACTCAAAATGTCCACACCTCATGATCTTTTCCACAGTTCTATCCTCATTTCTGGGTCTTTATTCGTCCTCTTCCCCCTTGATATCACATTTCTAAATGTATTTGGGTAGCTGTATAGGACTTTTAGGTTCCAATAGAGGTCAACTAGCAAATGGGAGAGAACTATTAAAAAACAAAAACAAAAACAACTTCTTTAAACTAGGAGTCGGCAAACTATAGCCTACAGGCCAAATTCAACCTACCACTTTTTTTTTTTTAAGTAGTTTTGTTGTAATACAGTTGTGTCCACTCATTTATGTGCTGTTAGGATGGCCTTAGAAACTGTATGATCCACAAAGCCCGAAATATTTGTTCAAACCAACGCTGTTCAAAGTTGTCAGAATAGAGGGCTAATAAAAACAATTGATGGGTCCCACCGACACAACTTCTGATTCAGTATGGTTAGCACTAGGTTCAAGAAGTTCTATTTCTAATGTATTTCCAGATGACACCTACACTGTTGGTTAAGCAAACACACTTTGAGAATCACTGTCCTAAACTGAGGAGGTGTTCTTCCATTTTTTAGTAACTGTTTTGATTTGCTATAGGCTATACAAGCCAGTGGAAGGGTCAATTTTAAAAAAGCAGATAGATATTGGTATGCTACAAAAACCATTCACCTTACAGTCAAGTCTGAAAAAAATGTTGCCAAGAGAAAAAACTGTAAGTAATTCGTTTTTCTTTGAAACGAGAAATGTCACCTTTATGGATTAACATGTTCTTCATTTACTATTTCTGTAGCATTTTTAAACTCATATTTAATCCACAATAATCCAGTACTTAACTTCATACGTAGTTGGAATGTTTATAACTTAATTACACATAATTTACCACCAAACTCTTTGAGGTACATTTGTATCCATTATACGGATGAAAAAAATTATAATGCAACTTGCCATACTGAAGGTTAAGTCACTTCTCTAAGAACCTTAACTGAGGCTGTAATGTAGATCTTTTGAGTTTTACTCAGCCCTGGACATTTGACTGGCTATCAATTACCCCAATTTCTTAAAGCAGACTTAAAACATACAGTTGCACCACCATTGTTTAAATTACCATATATAGGTTAGGATAGAGATGGTCATTTGAACTTTTAAGGCTAAAGATGCTAATGGATGAGCCTATAATCAACTACTGCTTACATAGAAAAAGGAAGTTACAATGTGAATTTGTGGTGGCTGTGGTCAATGAAAGTGTGGTTTCCTACATGATATACAGTTGGGACCAATAGTTTATTATGATGATAGAAGCGTCCTTCTGCTAGATATTAACCAAGTGTCATTAGGCAAAAGCAATTGTGGAAGTAGTGGTAAGATGCTAACATTGGTTAATGATTTGGAAAAAATCTCCAGAGATTTAAATGTAGGTGCTGTATATCCGTTTCTTTTATTGACTTTGATGCATTATTGAAAATTGAAACCACTTCAGATGAATAAAATGCCAGTCTATTGAAGTGGGATGAGGAAAAGATGGCTTGGGTAAGATTAATATTTAGAGTACTCGCAGCTAGTTGGTACATTAAAATAAAGGTGCCGAGACCAAATTACTATTGTTTTTTAGTTACAAGTGTTGGCCTTCCTGAGAGTATCTTAAAGCAACAGGTCTGGATAAATTACAAATTTTCCATTTAATAACATTTGATTCTCACAGAAGTGTTAAGAGATTATTATAATCATGAGGACTACCTGCCTTGTGTTATCCGGCCAAGAAGAATGTGTAAGGATAAGGGAAGGCTACATAGTTTCTCTGAGCTTTACTTAGTAATTAACTGGAAAATTAAACAACTCAGAGGAATAAATTTATATATATAGATATAGTCTTGTATGTTTCACATATGTATTATTTTTAGAAAAAAATAAATGAAGAGAATTTGTTACTTTGATTCATTCCTATTAGCGCCTTTATAAAATACATGTTTTTAGAATAATTCACTTCATGTTGAAATATGAATAAGGCATTGGAAAGTATCCCAGGCTGTCAGAAAACATGGTTTTCTTGGTTTTACCACTGACCAAATCTGTAACCTTAGAGAATTGCTTCATTTTTTTGGACCAAATCACCTCAACTTCAAATGTGAATGTTCTGTTATCTGATACTTAGTTCTCTTCTAAATCAAAATACTATGAATATGGGATATGCTTCCATCAACAAGTTAAATCGTCATGTGCTCAGATTGTATTTGCTCTAATTTTCTGAATAGTTGTCTATGGTCTATTGTATGTATCTTGAAGTAACAGTTAGCCTTCCACAGAATATAATCACAATTTTATCACCAACTTACTGAAGTTGATCTTAATCAATGGGCAATATTTATGCAGAGTAACAAACGTGGAACTGATAGTTCAAAACTCATAATTATTCTATGTATAAGTAGCTTTCATACAAAAATATGCCAAAGCCTCTAGGATAATGGAGAGTATCAGCAATTACTTTTTGACTGCATTATTTTAAAGTTTACCATGAAACATTTAAATCCTTCCTTAGTTTCATGCAGTAGCTAAAGGGTGGCCTTAGTCTGAGGTGCAACCTTTGAGACTTAAAATACAAGTACATAAACCTGTTAATGAAGTAAATCATTACTTTCTTTCTCTAAAACTTAGAAAAATTATTTTGAGTTGGTCTTAAAAAAATAATCAATGACAGTCTCTTCAACAAATGGTGTTGGGAAAATTGAACAGCCACATGAAGAATGAAACTAGACCATTTTCTTACACCACACACAAAAATAGACAAAATGGATGAAAGACCTAAATGTGAGACAGGAATCCATCAAAATCCTTGAGGAGAACACAGGCAGCAACCTCTTCCGCAGCAACTTCTTCCTAGAAACATCACCAAAGGCAAGGGCAGCAAGGGCAAAAATGAACAACTGGGACTTCATCAAGATCAAAAGTTTTTGCACAGCAAAGGAAACAGTCAACAAAACCAAAAGACAACTGACAGAATGGGAGAAGATATTTGCAAATGACATATCAGATAAAGGGCTAGTATCCAAAATCTGTAAAGAACTCAAACTCAACACCCAAAGAACAAAGAATCCAATCAAGAAATGGGCAGAAGATATGAACAGACATTTCTGCAAAGAGGACATCCAAACGGCCAACAGACACATGAAAAAGTGCTCACCATCACTCGGCATCAGAGAAATACAAATCAAAACCACAGTGAGATACTACCTCACACCAGTCATGATGGCTAAAATTAACAAGTCAGGAAGCGACAGATGCTGTCGAGGATGCGGAGAAAGGGGAACCCTCCTACACTGTTGGTGGGAATGCAAGCTGGTGCAGCCACTCTGGAAAACAGTGTGGAGGTTCCTCAAAAAGTTGAAAATAGAGCTACCCTATGACACAGCAATCGCACTACTGGGTATTCTCCCTAAAGATACAAATGTAGGGATCCGAAGGGGCACGTATACCCCAATGTTTATATCAGCAATGTCCTTAATAGCCAAACTATGGAAAGAACCTAGATGTCCATCAACAGATGAATGGATAAAGAAGATGTGGTATACACATACACACACACACACACACACACACACAATGGAATACTATGCAGCCATCAAGAGAAACAAAATCTTGCTATTTGCACCAACGTGGATGGAACTAGAGGGTATTATGCTGAGCGAAATAAGTCAATCAGAGAAAGAATTATCATATGATCTCTCTGATATGAAGAATTTGAGAGGCAGGGTGGGAGGTTGTGGGGGAAGGAAATGAAACAAGATGGTATCAGGAAGGAGACAAACCATAAGAGACTCTTAAACTCACAAAACAAACTGAGGGTGGCTGAGGAGTGGAGGGGATAGGGATAGGACGTTGGGGAGGGTATGTGCTATGGTAAGTGCTGTGAAATGTGTAAGCCTGATGATTCACAGACATGTACCCTGGGGCAAATAATACATTATATGTTAATAAAAAAATAAAAATAAAAAAATAAATTAAAAAAGTAAATAATGATGACAAATATAGGACACTAAAAGATGTTACAGGGCAGGTTGCCTGGGTGGCTCAGTCAGTTAAGGGACTGCCTTCAGCTCAGGTCATGATCCCAGGGCATGATCCCCCACAGGGCTCCCTCTCAGCAGGGAGTCTGCTTCTCTCCCCCCCCCCCCCCGTCCACCACTCCCCCTAACTCGGGCTTGCTCTTTCTCTCAAATAAATAAAATCTTTAAAATTTTTTAAAAAAATATACAGGTCATAAGGCATAAAAATGATTTTTTTACTTTATAAAAATTTATGTGTTTTATGAAAATGATTTCGTATGTTCATATTTCGTATTTTTCTTCATTATTTCTACATTATTCATATATTCTCAAAATTGGGAAATATTTTATATTTTTGGTTTCAGATGGAACTACTCCTACTACTTTCATGCTACTTGCATTGCCTGAAATATTCTATCCAGCTTTGTAGAATTTAATATATAGATACTAGAAATCTCACTATCACTAATCTCATATCATGTGTGAGGCAAGAAAACGAACCTTAATATCAACCTGGTTAAAGAGACTTATATTCAATTCCATGCCTATGGAATATTTTTTTTTTTTAAAGTTTTATTACGTTTCTCAAACTTAGGAGTATTTTTCACTACTATGAGGGTCTTTCTCCCCTGCCCAAGCATAGCAAAAGAAAATAGCTTGAGAAATAAAAACTGTTTTTCCTCTGACCGCTCCCAACCCTTCAAAACCAGTCAAGTTATAGAACCTTAACAAGAATTCACTGGTAAAATACCATGCTGTAATCTCTACATTTTTTTTTCTCCTAAATCAAGAGATGGTTTGACATTAGACTAAGATATTAAGTCTGGTAAAGCACTTTCTTCAGAAATACACTGGGAAGGGAAAGGGAGTAAATTCACTTGGGAATGCGGTTCAAAAACACTGCCAGCTGCATCTGGCGATCACATGCCAAATCCCTCTTGGGCTGTGAAAAAGCACTTCGAGTTCACCGTGGTCAGTTGTTTAGAATTGTTGCCTTCCTTTAGGAGTTGTCCTTGGGAATTTACTCTTGAACAGATCCCTTCTATTGATTTCATCTCCCACTTTCCTTGCTGTAATTAATCTACAGATAAACATTTTATCCTCATTTCCCTGGTTATAATATAGTTTTTAAAATCAACCAGCATGAAAAATACGTTCCAGGCCCTTCACCTGAATGTGGTTCTCGTGTCAGAAAGGGTATGTATAGTTTTTTGTTTTTTTTTTTTTTGTACTAGATACTTCATATGGGACACATACAGGTAATTCATCCTTTATTTCTCCAATTGGGGACTTTAAAAGTCAGGATTATGCTTTGTCTCCTTGTTCCTTTGTTTCCTGGAATTCTTAAGCACTTCTATAAGAAAATTGGGTCGCTCATTAGATTGAGTTGAAGAGCCTTAGGGATCCATTTTTCAAGGAAGTCTATTGGGTCTGCATCGTCTACCCCTTCAGGCAGTCCAGTAATTTTGACATTCTAGTTCAACATAGTACCTTCAAACTATTATCCCGCTCTTAGAGCTCTGTATACTTCTCATTTTGAACTTTACCGTTAGATTAAGTTGAAGGGTCTGGGAGCATTATTTACTATTCCGTATTTATTGTTTTTGAGTGAAGATTTACTGCTCGTTAGGTTTAATTAGAAAAAAAAAAAAAGCAAAAAAAACCCCAACAAAACAGCAAACAAATATCAAAGAAAGAAGTCAGCGTATCATCACAGATCTATGTAATATCTTTTTTTCTCTCCAAAGATTCCTTCTTTTCTAAAGAAACTTTCTCTAAAATATTTGATCAAGGTTTGTTTCTGTTCTTGCTATTTATTATTGCCTACTCTATTTTGAAATCATTCCTGCATCCAATGTTTTTCTTTATTTTTGGTTGTTCTAGAAACTTTTCTATAGAATAAACCTGCCAATTGACTTTAAAGCCTTTCGAGCACCATAATTCAGTATTTCTATTTAGAGTAGCATTAATGTGCTATACCTGACAGATCCTTTGACTGTCTCCAGCTTGTCTCCTTCCTTCATCTCCATTTGCCAGTTTTGGATAGCCACAGAGGTCAAGTTAACCAGCCAAAAGAATCTTTGCTTTATGATGTTTTCTTAAATACATGGTACTGATCTATTTTGACTTATATGAAATTTTGCCATTAATTAATCTATTTCAAAATAAGGTTACTCTACCTGACAATATAAATGTGCTTTAATTACCTGAACAGAAGTGTAGTTCAGATCTTTGAATCACTACGGATTAAAACATCATTTCACAGCCAAACAGAAACATGTTCCCAATCACTGAACTGAAATTATTGTTATGTAGCTTGAGGCTTGTATTAAAATCACTGAATAATTGCAATCAGATTATTATAATCAAGTACAGGAACAGTAATTACAGGTTACAGTCACTTTAAGCTGCCCTGGAAGTCCTATATTCTGATCATATGCATATTAAAAGTTTATGTTAGCGATAAAATTAATGAACAGGACTGTAAGCACTTGTCAGTAGGAAAGATGTCACATATCTTACCATATAGGGAGTTATGTTTTCACATCAAGGACAACTGTGCACCTACATTATTTTTGCTCTTTATGAAGTTAGATTACAGGGAAAAATAAATCCAGTTGTCACAATACTATTTTCTCTCTTCTAAAACAAATTTACAAAAAATTCTGATGACTATTAATATTTCAGTTCCATTTTATCAGTCTAATAGCAACAAGACTATGTAAATTTGAATATACTAAAACTATTCCAATGAACTGCAATCTTACAAATTCTTACTAAAGGGTAAGTTTTTTTTTTAATTCCTTGAGATCAAATCAGAAAGAAGAAAAAGAAAAACATACCATCTTTTCAAATGATAAGATCTAGTGTTGTGGAGACACAAAAATGGCAAAGCATTTGATATTTGCTGAAGTACCGTGTGAAAGACAGATATCCGTGTTGTGTTAAAACCCTGATTAAAAGACCTCCCCTATTTAAACTTTAACAATCTTGTTCTTTTATTCCAACAATGAATATAGCATAGGAGATATGAATTGGATTTTCATAGTCCAGGTCTAAAATTAGAACTTGAAACAGAGAAGCCTAGAGCCCTAGGGGCCCAATCACGGAGAAACGGCTCCTGCACACATGTGCCAACCACTGAATCATTTTATTACACTTTCTGATTCACAGTAGAAATGGGGACAAAGAGTGAACATACAACCAGAGAATCTCCTTAGGAAACATATAGCATGTGATTGGGCAGGGAAGTTAGAAGGCAAAGATGTGCAAAGGTTAAATGTGTCGGGGACTGCCAGGAAATTTCATTCTGTTCCTTATCCAGATGTATCACTGAGGTTAACTGAACACCACCAAGTAAGCATTGATAGGAAATGACATTTTGTACAGACAAGACAGGCCCGCAGATGAGGAGACAAATCTTGTGCCAGGTTTCCAGACTTTCTACAGCTACCATGACAGACAACATAAGCCACATAAAAGGCCAACCAAACACCCAGATGCTGTTGCTGGAAAATTACATACTAGAGCTCAGCATCTGGGTCTCACAGTTGCCAAGTTCACCCCATGGGTGCCCACGGTGCTTGGCTCAGACATCAGGCCAGACAGAAAGGGGGTGGGCACGGTGCAACAAGCCAATCGCTGCAGTGAACAAGAAGAAGCTAGAAAGCCAAGTGTATCATAAAATAGCATGAACCTGCCAATATAGTTTCAAATGCATAAAGCCATACTTTTGCATTCCAAACGTAATGCTGAGAGCACGTTTTTCCTCTTTGGTATAGAGATGATTTAAGAAACATTAATGGTGGGCCTGTGGTTACACTCTCTTACTCAGTGAAGGATGTCAGTCATAAAAAAATATATAATCATAATTAGACAATGCATTGCAACTACCTTTACATCTAGTTAAAAATACCTAGGAGGATAGCTAGGCAGAATGAGTAGAAGCATTTGGTATAAGAGCCTATATCAATAAGGTAAAAATGCACCAAATCAATATATAAAACAGCATGTAAAATCCAAGATGGCAACAGGGTAATGAAGTGAGCATTACAGCTTCCTCTGGTTTCGCCTCAGGATTCTAAAACCCTATCAATTTATAGCAAACCAGCACTTCGCTGTAGATTGTGTCCTTAGGAACCTGTATCACTATAGAGATGTCAGAGCATATGAGGAATATATTGTGCCCAGACTTGTGAAGCTTGGTACATAGACTTTAATTAATCATCAAAGAAAATAACTAAATGAGTATTTTCCTAGCCAGTTTGTTTTCATTATATGTGGTTTATTTTCCTTATCGGATTTGCTGTTTTTATAGCTTCAGAAATAACTTAGAAATATTTTATACATCTCTTTATTTTCAGAAAAGTTTTGCCCAACAATGTATATTCTGACACTATAGGTCGGTGAGTGAAATAGGGCATAATGCCATTACAGTTTTTATTTTTTAGTATCTTTTTGAAGAACTGAAGCTATCATTCAAAAATATTAGCAAATGAGAAGTACATTTGACTCCATACCTACGGAAAATACATTCATTAAACATCTAACCTAAACATGGGCATTTTTGCATATTGTTTGTTCACATGTGATCTTTTGAAATGGTTTCTAAATTATGTGCCTCTCCACTTTACGTCCATTTTAATGCATTACATTTTACATGATTGCTTTTCAACACATTGTATCCTATTTAAAAAAATTTTTTTACATAATTTATATGTAAGCAGGAGTGAAATAAAAGCATTTTTTTTTTTTTAAGATTTATCTATTTTAGAGAGAAAAAGAGAACATGCATTGGAGGGGCGCAGCAAGAAGGGGACAGAATCCTGAAGCAGACTCCCCGCTGAGTAGAGTGGGGTGTCCCCATGACCCTGAGATCATGATCTGAGATGAAATCAAGAGTTGGCTGCTTAACCCACTGAGCCACCCAGGTATGGCAAACCATTAGCATACATTTTAACCAACAAATGCTAATCTATCTCACTTTACAGGCATACCTTGTCTTACTGCACTTCACTTTATTTTGCTTCACAGATACTGTTTTGTTGTTTTTGTTTTTTCTTTTGTTTTTTAACAAGCCAAAGGTTTGTGGCAATCTTGCCTCCAGCAAGTCTATTAGCATCATTTTCCCAACATCATTTGTTCACTTCACTCTATGTGTCACATTTTGGTCATTCTTGAAATATTTCAAACTTTTTCATTATTAATATATTTGTTATGGTGATCTGTGGCCTTAACTTTTATATGCACTGGAAAATGAAAAGATTCAATTGACTCATTTTATTGCAGTGGTTTGGAACAGAACCCACAATGTCTTTTGAGGTATGCCTGTACTCAGTAGTTATCTTTCCATAGTACCAGTATTATAACATAAATAACAATATTGACAAAACTCTCCCAGGAAGCCACAGCTCTTCAATTACTTTGTTACTGTCAGCTTTGACCAGTTGTACTCTACGAGGGCAAGGATTATATATTCAATTTTCATCACTGTATCCCAATAGCTCAGCGCTCTGACATATATAGTAAGAGTTCAATAAATGTTCGATGAATGATGTCAGTGACTCTTATTAAATGTAAGCACGTTTTTGTGTTTTTCATTATGTATTTAAAAATAGGTGTTTCCCAAGAGCAAGAGTTCTCAAACATTTTGCTACTATGACTCTCAAGGGCTTTTGTTTAGATAGGTTTCATCAATTGATGTTAACTATATTAGCTATAAAATGGAAGTATTTTGAGTATTTAAAATAAACTCATTAAAATTTAAGAAAATCTTTTTATGGAAATTATATTTTCCAAAACAAATAGTGAGGAAAGTGGCATTTTTTTTTTTAATCTCAGGCTTACAGAAGACCATTAGATTCTTGTATCTGCTTTGGCATTGGTTAAATACAGTATATGAAAAAAAAAAATCTGGCCCCACAAAGATACATAGTTGAGAAGGAAAGGGACTTCTAAGCCCCCCGAAAGAGTATAAGACATCTTATACAAGACATATTCCTTATATGTAAGGAACTTTACAGTTCCTTAAACTGTACTTTGACAATCACTGCCCCAGACAATATACAGTCAAATCTTACCAAAATTTCCAACATTACATTCTCCATGAAATTAAAACTCCTAGATCAAAAGATTACAAAAAATTAAGAGTTCTGTTATTTAATATAAACTTATGTCTGTAATGATAAATGAGTACTATAACACTGAGAGGTCTTTAAATCATTAACATAAATAGGTATTAAAATTGTTTGTGTTGCAAGGCAGCTATTCTAGGTCTTTGGAGAACCAACCATGAACTAATACCTTCATTGACTTAATGGGTGGGTTTGTGTTTTGTGATTATTAGTGGGAAAATTCCCTTTTAAATCTTTGCAATGTCACTCTTTTCACTTAAATAATATCATAGCCTTATTCACCCTCAGAAAGGTTAGACTATGATTAATTTTATCATAAATACTTACTTTTAAAATTTTACTATAGACCCTAATTACATGTGTATTTTCTCATATATAAATGTGGTACCAAAGATCAATTTATAATTTATTATAAATAACTTCATAGTAAATCATTTAGTAATTATTCATTGAACACGTCTATGTGCCAGACACTATCACAGGTTCTGGGAATAAAATAAGGAAGACAAAGTACCAGGCTTTATGAAGATTATATTCTAGTAGGAGAAAACAGATTATAAATTATTAAGCAATAAATAATAAAATGTCACCCAAGTTAAATACCATTTTACACTCATTTGTTTGGCAAATATTAGGAAGTTTTATAATACTACTAGAGACAATGTGGGCTGAAAGAATATCTTAAATATGCCTGGCAGGAATGTAAATTGAAGGATTTTTGCCTTGTTAAGTTGAACATAATGTAGGGCCCAGTAATTCTATTCCTACCTACTTACTGAAGAGAAACTCTTGCACATTTGCACCAGGAGATATACACAGAAATACGTGCAGTAATACGTATAATGGCAAAAAATTAGAACGTACCATACACAGGAAAAGAGGGTAAAATTGTTTATTTCTGCTATAAAATATTACAGTGTAGGCAACCACAGATGCCTGCAGCAATATAGTTAGACTATACCTGAATGCAAGAAGCAGGCCACAGATGACTATATTCAGCATAAAGACTTTTTATAAAATTTAATTTTTATTGTAGTGCTTGCTCAAGCATGTATGTGTGTGTTTAGGCAACAACATGATAAACAGAATTTAGGATGGTGGCTAACGCCTCTGAAGAAGGTGAAGGTTGGATAGAGAAACAGCACATTAGTAAAACTTATTTGAAATGTTTCGGATCTGGGGCTAGAGTGCTGGGTTCAGGGATGTTCTTTACATCCTCAGTGGATGACTGAATGAATGAATGAATAAATAGGACCCTACAAGGACCAAAGATGGTAGTGTGTTAAAAAACAAGAATTAGGGTTAGTCCAATTCTGTGCTCCTGAGAGTGATGTCTGTGTGTCTGTATGTATCACACTTGCACTTTTTTTTTTTAAGGTAGTAGTAAGTGATAAGTTTAACTAAAAAAAAGAAAATGGTCTCAGAGATAAAAATTTACAAGGTATTTATACTGGGTATGTATATTCACGTATTTGTATATATAAACATACATGAAATTCACATAATGAGACAGCTCTGTTATGGAGCACCATTCTCATGTTACTGAATAAACAGCATTATGGTAAATCAACACTGCCATACTTAATAGTACAATACAATGAGGTGTAAGTTATGCTTAGCAGGCAGACAAGTGTAGAGCTAACGTGAGTTATATTACATGTTAGCTTGGACAGCCATGACCCAAAGTTTATTGCATTATGTTTTTGTGCAATACTGTACATTTACTCTGAAGATCTTACAGTGAACAATTCTGTAAAAAATCATGTCTCCTCTAGGGGTGTTTTTGAGGGTATTTTGTTGTTAAATAGCAGAGTGTTTCTCTAAGCGGGGAGGAAATCTCAAACGATTTCAAGAAATAGTTCGCTATTGCCAAGCAATTTGGAGTTTATCTAAGGGAAAAAAAAAAACAAACATGAACTACCCAGCTCAGGTGTATCTTTAAAAATATTTTCTTCTTTTAATTGTTAAGATGTACAGACCCAGCTTGGGGCTATGCCTGTAGCAAATCTGTCACCTATCAGTGTTTTGTTATTTTAAATCACAACTACATGTCCATCTCATCTCTTTGTACTTCTTGCTTTTTAAATCTGTTTCTGTGGTATTCTATTTTACTTTATTCTGTTAGATCAACCAAATTTCTTGATCCTAAAAATGTAAGTGCATGGAAAATTGCCAACAGTTTTATTGGTTTTACCACTGTAGCAGAAAGCTACTTTTCTCCTTCCCTCCATCCAGCTATTGTGCTCAAGAGACTCTTATTTCATACATGCTCATGAGTATGTGTGTGGGGGCACCCCTCCAAGAGGTGTGACTCACCAATCAATTAAGGTAACTAAAAATAGGCTAAACAAAGGCTCAGTGTGATGTGAAAATTTATCATTTGTCTAGGAGTATATTTGTTCAATATAGACTGTCAATCTGTATAGAAAGTAGAGAAAATTAACTGTAAATAAAACCTTAGCTAATATAAACTGAGAAGCAGTTGTAGTCTTTTCAGCACTTAGAAATGAGTGTATTGTACAAAATCTCTTCTCAGAAAGGCTTAGAAGTTCCAACTATTTTCCCTAGACGCAGATAATAGAGACTTTTCAGAGACAACAAAGTTTGTCATTAAATTTGCAATTAATAATCCTATTTATGCTTTTTCTGAAACTGTAAAGTAATTTTTCCTGAAGCTCGCCAGAAAACACATTCTCAAACTCCAGGTTTTCTTTCAAAAATGATAATAGCAATACTTTACATTTTAAGAACACCATTATTTTCCTTTTTAATGCTTTCTTCCATAGAGCTCAAAGCATTGCAAAGTGCTCTTAAAAAAAGTTATATTCATGTTTCCCTTCCTTTGATCCCGATGATGAAATGCAACCACCTCTATGGTAAAATACAGCCACTGCTTATGACAGTGAATAACAATTCCATACAATTCGCAAGAAATAACATACCCAATTAAAACCATAAAGGGGTCTTAGAAATACAGACTTTAATTAGCGAAGCTGGAATGTAGCCAAGCAAAAAAAGTACCATGAAAAGTGGTCATGACCTCATTTTAACACTCTGTCTCATTCAGAAGACCACATCTAGAGTAGCCCATTGCATCAGGGTGACTTGGGGCACTGATTGATTCAGCACTGAATAAATGGGAACAATGTCACATACTTAATCATCATCTGCATTTATCAAAGCAGTCAAAGATTTTCCTTGGCGAACCTTCTCCGTCAGTTAACGACCCTGTGCATGTCCATTCATGACTCATGGAACACCACCAGGTCTACTACCTCCCCTTTCGTAACTATTCTTTGGTATGTGTTATCAAGTACAAAAAACCTCAACAATTGTTATGCAATATCGTAAGATCAAAGGCCAAAGTATTTTCAGCATAAACATACAGTATTCAAAGACAACCATCTCTGATTTTGAAAATAAAAATAGCATTTCTAGAAACGTCAGAGGCTAAATATCACTAGTTCCTCAATCTAGTCATCCAGATTCATTAATTTTGTGCACACAGAAGGTAAAGTAGCAATGGAGAAAAAATAAAAACAGTGAGATAAGCCTCCTATTGCACCAATTCTTTCAAATCTAACTCAGTGAAAATATTCTGATTTTATAGAGTCTCCTGAGTTCCTATATCTAAATTACAAGTATATATTGAAATCTGGTCAGTGTACAGCATTCTCTATTATTGCATTTTTAAATATAGGGTTTTCATTCTACTTTTCTCCTAGTAATTGCTATGGAAAAATTAGTTTCCATATGTTTGTCTCTTGCATGATTCCATGACAAGAATCTCAAGGATAGGATTATAGCATTCGTTTCCAATTACCCACTTCTTTAACAGCTTTATCCTCACCAATTAAGTCCATATTTCTCTATTCAGCAGTGGCTCTCCCCGCCAAGGTGGAGGAACGAGCTGGCCTCATCAACGGTTGACATTCATCACCACTGACCTGAATAGGTGACATTAAAAGTAGCCACACCTCAGCTACCAGAGTTTTTGTTTCCATCATGTACAAGTGGTCCAAGATATTTCAAAGTTCTGTAGCTTTCGAAAATCTGAACCACTATATTAGCAGCTATTGGTTTTTAAGTGTGTAATAAAAAGTTATTTTTTTTCCTTTAAAAAAAAGATTTTATTTATTTGAGAGAGTGAGCAAGCAAGCACAAGCAAGGCAGGGGCAGAGGGAGAGAGAGGCAAGTGGACTCCCCACTGAGCATGGAGCCCAACGTGGGGCTTGATCACAGGACCCTGAAATCATGACCTGAGCCCAAGGCAGATGCTTAACCAACTGAGCTACCCAATTTTTTTCCTTCTTCCCAACATTCCTTTCCCTGTCTGGTAACAGCCCTGGGCTCAGGGGGTTACAGTCTGAAAACCCCACTCCTATCAGGGATTAAGCATGCGACATGGGCTTGACTCATCATCTTTCTCTAGAGCAGCTCTCTATTTCCCTTCAGATGACAAACTAGATGACTTCGAAATCACACAATCTCTGTGACCAACAAGAGCTTCAAAAAGGTGAAGAGAAGGAATGAGAAAGAGGAACAGTGTGCATACACTGGCAAGTCCTTGAGTCTAGGCTACTCTGAGGCTTGCCTACAGCATGCTTTTCCTTTTGGTTGCTCAAACCAATAGATCTTTCTTCACAACCATTTCAACTTCCAAATTATGTGAAGCCACTGCAGCTATTAGTTTTCTGTATACTACGGATGGATGCTGTGCTAAAACTGGGTTTCCGGAGCTGTGCTGCTGGGCTATGCAAAACCACTATCAACCCTATCCTCACTGATGTTAACATACTCACGATGGAGGCAGAGGATCAAAAAATAAATAAAACTAGTACTATATGATCAAGTAGAACATGTTAAGAAGAACATTCACATGGTGCTGGCCTAGTGAAAAATAGGGACATGTACTTAGAAAAAAATAGTCAGGGAAGTTTTCACTAAGAAGTTATGAAATCAGGGCATCCGGCTGGCTCAGCTGGTAGAGCACACAACTCTCTCAAATAAATAAATAAAATCTTTAAAAAAAAGGAAAAAAATCACTAGTAATCACAAGTCTGAATCTAGAGTCTGTCTTCTTCACCAGTGCCTTATTAAAAGAGGAAACCATACTTGCTGCTAAATTTCAAACATTACAGGTACATATTATGTAGAAGGAGAAAAATTCCTTCTTAGTGTCAACTTGTCCATTGAGATAAGTGTTTTTAAGCTTCTGGTATATGGATTATTGTCCTGTACATGTACAATCATGCTATTTAATGGCCTATGATACTATGTATACCATATACTCATAAATGTATCTGTGATTTACTTTGTCCCAGAGGCAGTTTTTGAGATATGTAGTTACTTACATTTTAAAAATAAATATTATCCACCTTGAATACCTCCCCCCTCAATTTGCACAGAATTGTATACAACCAGACCATTCCTTCTTTCCAATAAACGTTTATGTAAATTAATTCTTACAGTCTTAGAATTTCTCTTTAACCCAACTGCCTCCTAAATAATCCTTTCTTGGCCAACTTTCACCTCCTGATGCTGAGGTAGTAGGCGAGTTTATCTAAGAGCAACAACAGTTTGGAATTAAGTTTCTGGTTTTCAACCAGTAAGACTATCCTCTTCCATTATTCCCACTCCTCCTGGTCTCTCAGTTATTACATGGATGGAAAGTCTATCTGCCCCTTGAAAGCTCTTAGGTTGCATGAATAAAAAAAGTAAACAGAAACCGTAACTACTTACAGAATTACTGCTGCCTGCCACCCACACATGCTGCACCCTGGAGACTCAATGGTGGCTAACAGCAGCAGGCCTCAAAGAACTAAACATGACCACAGAAAAGAACACATCGTCTCACAATTTCTGTTGTTTTGTCTGTTCTAATTACTGGAATTATTGTAAAGAGGTGTCAAGAACTGTGTCCCTGGTCTTTTCATAAATGGGTTTGAAACTACTGGCAAATATGTTTAAATGATGATTGAGAAAAATTGGAGTGTTCCTCAGCTACGTGTAAATCCTAAGAGCCCTTTCTGTGTTAGTAAGGAATTTGATTTGGGGGAAACGTTGTTTCGGCTTGGGTGGCCAAAACAAACGTTCTTGGAAGCTTGACTGGACTGGATGTCATTACATTTAAAAGTCTATTGCAAAACTCTCGAGGTTGCCATTAAGTCAGTGCAGAGCCTTGGACTGCTAGGAAGAGGGACAATTGAGAGGGCGTGAAGATGAGCACGTTGTGCTAACCAAAGCAGAAGTCTTCAGTGTCGCTTTCTCCACCATCTCAAATCATTATAGGCTTCAAGATTTATTTATTACTTACATTGTAAGATGCAGCCTATAAACTAGAAAAAACTGTCAGTCATCACTTCCCTCACTCCTGCTGTGACTATTTGCAATCTGCACAGGTAGGAGTTCTTTTCTCAGGTTATTATTTTCCCCACAAACTTTCTAGAATCACTCACTTCATTTTTTAAAGCCAAGGTCGCAAGGAACCCATCACTGTGTAGGTCATATGCAGTTTCTTCGACAAAACCACCACAAATCAAACAAGTACCCCTACAAATACATGAATGGTTTCAGAGGCATCTTGTAGAACTTTGTTTCAGGGTATGAGTTCATTTTTCCAATTGGTCCTGACCTTAAAATCTAAATGCCTATTTATCATCACTTTTAATGCTTTATTAAACCCTTACTAGGCAAGATGATATATATTGTCTCCTTTCTGCCTCACTGTGATCATGAGGCAGCTGTTGTCTTCTCTTCATACATGAAAAAACAAAATCCTAGTGAGATGACCTCAGCTACAGCACATACAATTATGAAATGGAGGAACAAGGATTTGATTCCATAAAGTCCTGAGTCCAGATGTAAGCCCATGTGCCACCAAGTACCTACTAGAAGACTTACACAGATCTGTCACCATTAAGGAAAACTATTGCCTATAGAAAACAAAATAAAAAAACTCTTAAAAGATCTTACACATAGAAGTCCTTGGGAAGGTAAAATTTATTGCGACTCACATATCCCATTTAAATGGAAATGGAATTTTAAACACAGGATTACTATCACTTGATCAGATGCTCATCAGTGAGAAGAGCAGAGAAAGCAACTGGAAACATCTGCATTCTCAGTACATGTCCACTGACAGCTACTTTTCCGAGCTTGGGCCTCAGGTTCTCCATGTGAAAATGGAGTGGTGGGCAAGAATTTTGCTTGCAAAAAAGACACTTCCCTATGCCAAATACGAAATTTTAAATCCAATTCTTTAATGTCAAACAACTGGACAATCGTTCAGCCCTATTTCTAAATCTGCAGAAAACAAGAGTAAAACAGTAACGCTATAGGGGATTAAGTTGTATCTACTCATACATTCTAGGATTATGAGTTTAGGGACCCATATTGAAGAGCAAGATTATTGCACATATTAGAGTTGGTTTCTGTAAACAAGTACAGCCAAGTCAACAGATATCGCCTCTGTAATGAAGAATAAGAAATAAGGAAACAACCTTTGATTCCATTTCTTTTAGCTTAGTGATTTTTAGGTTTGTTTACTATGTGCCAAACACAACTTAAAATTAAAGTAATAATTTAGAAGTTATTGCTTTAAAGCAAAGGAAGAAAGGGGTCTCTGCAGGGAACTGTTTCCCTAGAGTCTTCCTAATACTGATTAACACTAGTTTTTGAAATGTTAATTAGTTTTGAGCTTAACAGCTAGTCATTGTCTAAAAGGGCATGGAGCAAAACTTTTTCAAAGTTTGGACTAAGGAGTATTTAACTCCTTAATGCCAAAGACTGGCCATTTACTCCATTGCTGGCCACTGAACCATGAGAATGCCAGGACTGATTAGCTATGGTGATTAGCAGACTGACATTAGGACTAGAATCACTTGTCTTTGCTTACATTGGCAGAATACCTGAAGAAACGTCTTTTATCAACGCAACACCTTACATTCAGTAGTAGGATGGAATGCCTAGTTTAAAACTTTCATCGACTGTGAATAGGTTTCATATGATTGATACAGTTTTTTAACTAAGATCCTGAAATTACTCAATTTCAGTGATTGGCTTTCTCATTTAATTGGTATAATGGTAGAAAATTGAGTTTTTTGTTTCTTAGGCTAGATCTAGGAGACCGTATTTATAATTTTTTCTAAACCTGTGCCAACAAAATTTCACATTTTCCTATTAGTTCTCAGAGTAAAACACTGTTAAAGGAATATTTGCCACAAACTTCATAAAAGAATTCACATAGGGAAATATGGCTTGACAGAAAATCATTAACATCCAAGACAATGGAAATAGGAAATGTATTAGGAATTAAACGTTTGCTTTCCTTATAAGTGTCTGTTTATAAGGCAAAAATGCCCAAATGTCTAGATGATCATGTATATGCATTCAGCATTATTTTCTCCATTTTACTACTCAGGAACAGAGATTTAGAAATTTGCCCCAAGTCTTAGCGCTAAGCGACAAAGCTTCTATTTGAAGTTGCTGTCCCTACTACTATAATCTTCATTTGGTCTTCCTCTATTATTGCATAAGCACACATTAGCAGTTTATTTTCTTATTGGATATAATTTTCTTTAACAGTTTTTGGTACAAGAATCTATTCTTCCACAAAATGAAAACACTGCATGAGAGAAGTATTCTGTTGGAGAAGATTCTATTTAAGTATCCGTTTAAGCTGATGAAATACTAAAAATATAAGCTATATTCATGAGATTGTAGCATAGAACTAGAGGACAAACCCAAGTGGAAGAGTTTGAGAAGTATGTTAATATTGGCAAGGTGCATAGTGCTATCCAAAGACACAAGAGGTAGAAAAAAATCAAGAAATGGCCAGAATAGATGATCACATGACGAGAGTGGTCTTTGGAGAAAACTACTGTATCAGGCTGGAATTTGCTGAAAAAGCCATGCCTGGAAGAAAAAGCGAAACCAGAAATTAGGAGTGATGGGAAACTGACGCAGAACAATACAAGGGGAATAAAAAGTATGAATCTTAGAGATCTTGTAAGCAAAGATCCTCAAATCCACCTTTAATGGTAATCTTTTTATATAAGCCTTCCTAATAATGTTGAATTTCTTTCTTACCAAATCGCATGTAAGTGAATTTTTAGTTTTTCATATTACTGTTCTTAAGCCTTTTGGGTTAGGGGCAGCATAAATGCATTTTCTCTACTTCCTCCACAGTCTCTTGAAATTATTTGTGATCATTTTCTTTTGTAGGTATTATATGCATTGTTCTTCACTATAAAAATCTGTAAACTCCCATTTTGACCTACTTATATTTTTCTCTGCCTTCTCTGACATGTGGATGGATTTGTTAATATTTTTTATACCATTAATAATGCTACAGAAACTGAGCCAAGCATGAAACCAGGTCCACAGAGCTCAACAGTGCAGATGGCAGCCAAAGATGAAGAGACTGGCTGGAATGTGGTTAAACTATTCTTTAGGAACCACTTCAAGCTGAGATGCTTAAAGAATAAGAGACAAACATAGAGCAGCAGGATTAGGTTACTTGAGCTTCTACCATCTTATCAATGAGTTTATAAGCCACATTACTTATGTACATGTTAAGTTGGTACTTATAGCCAGTCAATTATGAAAGTCCAATCTTTTCAGTGGTGGGTTGGAATGTAAAAAAAATTAGAAGGACCAGGTTACTCAATTACCTAAAAAAGCTATAACCTGTACACCACATTAAATAAATAGCAATTTTCTGAAACGTCTTTTTAATTTACCCCAAGCACGTTCTTCTTGCACACCAATTAAACCTATTAGTCCACAGTTTGTTGAGTTTAAAATAGCAACATAAAGAACAAACCAAATATTAGAAAATCTGTTTAAAGGCATAAATGTGCACGCTTGTGTGTGTGAGACAGTAGTAATACACATAAATGCATATTTAAGTATTCCTTTGATTTTACTAAGATTTCTACAGAGCTCTCATTATTAAACAAATATTTCAAATGACTTTTATCCTCAAAAACAATTTTCTGATCATTCTTGTATTTACTATTACTGGAAACAAGTGTATATACAGTGGGAAGCCTGTGCTGTCAATCAAAGCGGAGTCTGAGTATAGGCTCTGCCACTTATGCTTATGCGACCTTGAGCAAGTTACTTTGCTTCTCTGATCACCATCTGTAACACGAAGATAATAGCATGGATTCTAAAAATGCAAATGAGAAAACTGTGCATAAGGATGTGTAAGGGGATTGTATGCTGTCTTCCTGGGATAAAGCTGCCCACTGTCTCGTAAGACATTGACACATCATCCAGAAAGTCACTAATCTGCTGTCCAACCTGCTTTTCTGAACACCTCCAAAGCAGATTAATATCAGGATACACTTACATCTCCCAAGCTCAATAAGCTTTGAATAAAGCTTCATTAATGGAGAAATAACTGACAGGAAACTAGAATATTCTATGTTTAGATGGTCTACCCAGAAAATTTCCCCTTACGGACAGATTTATATGGCCATTTTAATAAGAAAGTTTGTTAATTTACAAGGAAACTAACTGTCATAGATCCTAAGCAGAGGGGGCCAGACTTTTCTTGTCCACAGATGAAAAGTGAAGCCAATCAATCAATGGGAAATTCCTTTGTAAATACAGGAATCAAAGAAAAGGGGTCTCAGACTGACCAAATGTTTTATCATCATCATCATCATGCTAAGAGAGCATAATATTGCAACCCATCTCACAACAGAGATGACTTTAATAATATTAGAAGCTAACACTGTGAAACACTTATGTGCCATGCACTGTTCTAAGCACTTTATATTAATTAGTTCATTTAATATTTATAAAAGCCCTTCTAAGAAGTTCTATTATTATCTCCATTTTATAGTGAAGAAACTGGCAGAGTAGCTCATTAACTTGGTTAGGATCACGAAGCAAGAACGTGGAAGGCAGAATGTATTTATAAATGCAACCTCAATTCTCAGTATCTCCTCTGGACAGGTTTGGGGCAGTGGGCACTGCCAGTCTGTGCCCATGATTCTTTTTTTCAGTATTACCCCTGATATGGACTCCTGCTTCAGGTTCTCTATGGAAGTGACCTTCGAGGTCCCATTTGAGGAAAAAGAAAGCAGCAATCCTACAAATACTCAGCAAGAACCACTTCAGGTAAGAAAGAATACTAAGTGTGTACTCTTGGGTACACAAGAAAAGATTGAAGCAAAGAGCATGCAGTCTACGTCTATTCACCAATTTGATTCACAGGCCAATGTGGCAGAACTGGGAAACACTCTCCTCAAGGCATAGCTCTACTCTGATTTCAGAATTTTACCATCCCAAGGAAATCATACTTAGTTTATTTGGTTGCAGGTTCAGAGTGGTTACAGACCTTGGGGGGGGCTGGGGGGAGAGGAGGTGCAGCCAAGGGGTGGGGGGAGGGGATAAAAGAGCAGGAGCAAAGCAGGACAAAAATAAAGAAAAGAAAAAAACAAAACAAAACAGGCCTTAGCCTCAGACCCAGTTAGAATTCTGGCTCAAAATTCAGCTCTCTTACTAGCTCTCAATGTTTATCTTCCTGTTTTCTCTTTCATTGATTTCTACCTTAACTTTAATTTTTTCTTTCCTTCTCCTTGGTTTGGACTTAAATTGCTCTTCTAGTTTCTTAGGGTGACAACTAAGGTATTAATTTTAGATCTTTCTTCTTCTGCATGATATGCATATAGTGCTATCAATTTCCTTTTGAGGACTGCTTTCACTACATCCTGTAAATTCAGTAAAGTACATATTTTTATTTTGTTCAAATATTTTCCAATTTATTTTGAGACATCTTCTTTTATCCATCTGTTTAGGAATGTTTTTAATTACATCATGGGCTAAGAACATAATTTGCACGATTACTGACCTTTTAAGTTTGTTAGGGGGTATTCTACCACCCAGAATGCGAGATACCTCGGTGAATGTTCTATGTAAAGTTAAGAATAGGACTTCAACTGTTGTTTGATAAAGAGACCTTTAAATGCCAATTAGATTAACTTAATTGATTAAACTATTGAGTCATTTACGTATCTACTGATTTTATGCCTGATGGACCTGTTAAGGACAAGGATATCGAAGTCATCAACTATATTAAGGGATTTGCCTCTTCTGCTTTCAGCTCCATCGGTTTTTGTTTCATCTATTTTGCTGCTCTGTTCTGTTCACACACACCTTTTAGTTCATGCTGTGTTTAAGATTGTTACCTCTTCTTGAACAATTGACACTTTATCATTATGGAATACCACTATCCCTGATAATTTTCCTTGTTGTAAAGGTTACTTTGTCTAGAATTAATACAGCTTTTCAACTTTCTTTTAATTAGTGTTGACATAGTGTATCTTTCGCCATCACTTTTCCCCCTCATCTTCTTCTCTTTGAATTTCAACTTGAGAAGTTTCTACTGACACACTTTTAAGCTCACAAATTCTTTGCTCAGCTATGTCTGGTCTACTAACAAGTCTATCAGAGGTATTCAGTGGTTTTTTTCTGTCAAATAGTTCATTTTGTTTCTTAGGGTTCTCATTATCATGAGAACACTACCAATTTGTTCTTGCATGTAGTCCCCTCTTTCCAGTAGAGTCCTTAGCATATTAATCAGTTATTTAAAAATCTTTGTCTGCTATTTTCAAGACCCAGGTCAAATCTAAACTAGTTCTGATGATTGCTTTGGTTCTTCAAATTACTCGTTTTGTTTTGCCCTTAGGATGCTTTCTAATTATTTGGTTGGAAGATGGACATATTATGCTGGGCAATAGGAACTGAGGTAAATAAGACTTTAATGTGAGGATTTGCGCCAATTTGCCTATGATTATTATCTGTTCTATCTATTGCTGCCGGAGGCTTCAAATTCCTTTTATTTTTGTCCCTACTTCTAACTTTGGCTTTTCTAAGTGGGTTTGTTTGCTCTAAATCCTTCTTTGACCACTTAAAGTGAGTTTCTTAGAGATGAAGATATAGTTGGTTTTTTTTTTTGTCTTCTACTCTAACAACATCTGCCTTTTACTTAATGCATTTAAATTATTTCCCTTAAAGTTATTATCAGTATAGTTGCATTAGTAACTACCATGTTTGTGTTCCAGTTATGAGTATGTTACACCTTTTGTAATTGTACTGTCCTTTGATATTAGGGGTTTTTTAAATCTCCAAATCCAATCCATCAAAGTTATCACGAACTCAGTATTCAAAATGTATTTTGCCCCTACCTGCTCCCCTTCACCCTCAGGTTCTTAGCACCATCTCAGTCCTGTTGACTTTGTTTGGTTTACTGCACCAGCTTCCTAACAGCGTGCTTCCTCTTGTACCGCTCTTCTCCATCATTCTCATGTTACAAAGATCAGTCAGTATCAGTTCGTTCAAGTGTGAGCTGTCTTGCTTCTAAAACTCTTTTTTGGCTCCCTGTTTTGTTTTGGTTTTGTTTTTTAATACCCTAGAACACCTTAAAATAATTTACAAGGATACACACAGTCTGTCCTCCAAACTTACAACATTATCTTCTTTCTCAAATCCAATCTCTTGCCTTCATTCAGTTCCTCATATCCATGTAAGTTTCACCGATGGCTCTACTTTTAATTTTTTTTCCCCTTCCATTACTCAAATAGTATATCCCTCACTGAGGCTTCAGCTTCTTTTTTGCCAAAGGGTATTTATTATTCTTTTGTTCTAATAAAATCCTGTTATTTTTCTACAATTTTCTATCTTTTTTCTGAATTACTATTTGTAATGCTTTATTAGCTGCATCTTCAAATTGTTTACTAAGTCACATAAAATCAGGTCCTAACTGTTCAGTGCTGTCCTCCCAACTTTGTTATTATGCTTGTTGCGAGGAAGGAGCTCGATACCTATTTGGCAAATAAATTAAAACTATTATTATTTAAGGACTCTAAAAATATCTACTGTGGGTGCCCGGGTGGCTTAACAGTGAAACCTCAGACTCTTGATTTCAGCTTAGGTCATGATATCAGAGTGGTGGGATTTAGACTGCCTTTGGCTTCTTGCTCAGCAGGGAGTCTGTGGAGATTCCACCCCCCACCCCCACCCTTTTGCCCTCCCTTCCCCATGCACTCTGGCATGCTTGTGTGTGCTCTCTTTCCCCCTCTAAAATAAATCTTTAATAAAAATATCTACTGGATATCTGCTACATTTTATGGACCTCTACACCCCTCCTGACATGCAAGACAATGAAATTTGCCTCTTTAAAATTAGCAAAGGTCAGGCATCCAGCTGAAAATGGCACACCAGCAGAGAAAAAGTGATATGACATACATAACCCATTAATGAGGAAGGAGAAATGAGAGCGATCCATCCCATAGCTAGCATTTAACCAACATGGATACAGAGGTAAATTTTGATCTTGATTTGGTATAAATAACAGCAAATGGGAAAAATGAAAGCAGTGATGTCAGTCCCCACTTTCGAAGTTTCTTTAGCCTAGCTTTACAATAGCTAGCTATTCCTGGATATTGCTTAGGATACCATTCGTTTGCATCAAAGTCTTAAGTAGATGTCCTGGAGTGACAATCGGATGTACATTTTAAATAAAAGGACATTGTTTCTGACAAAATATGAGTATATTCAAGAAACTCTCAAGGGAGATGGCAGGAAACACTTAAAATGCTGGACAAAATAGAGAAAAGATATTTCTACATGCATAGATGAGCTGTCAGAAAAGTAAAGAAGTATTTGGGGGCTGAAGGCAATAAAAGAGCCTAAAACAAAGGAGGTAAGAAGTAACGGTTTTGTTCTGGGGAATATGCCAATCTCCATCAACCTAGCACCTGTGTCCGCCTAAGCACAGAGAACAGACTTGGGGCTAGAGGAAGATAAATACTGGGGGGATACAGCATACTCTATACTCCAGAAAGATTACACTCTCAGTCAGTGAGCTAGCTAAAACCCTGCCAAAAAAAAAAAAAAAAAAAAAAACAAAAAAAACAAGAAAATGATAGAAATACTTGCCTGTCTTCTTAGAGCAATTGTAAGCAGTCATGTGCATTTGGGTCCATTATTTCTTATTAACCATTTGGCAAGAAAAAAAAGAGGAAAATTTAAATACTTTTTTAAAGTTAAAAGTAAAAAATAGTCTCTTTAACTTTGGGTGTCAGAGTTCTTACATATAAACCAAGGGATACAAGTTTATCATCAAGTATCACCCCCCCCAAAAAAAAAACCAAGTAATACACTACTATGATTGAGAATCAGTTGAAATAAGTAAACAAAACCAAGAAACTCCACCAAAGACTTCAGACCTAAAGAAATAGCACATAATAAGGTATTCAGTATAATTAAAGAAATAAACCAAGGTATTGGAAAAATAATGAAGAATAAGAGACCATAAAAATGGCAAGGCATAGATCACTACATGGTATTCTTGCCAAAATGTTTAATTTAGTCATGAAGAAACAGACAAAGCCAGACTGTTCAACATTCTACAGTATTTTACATGCCAACTATCCTTGCTGCTTCAAAAATAACAATGCCATGAGAGGGAAAAAAAAAAAATGAAGGGAAAATTCTAGATTGAGGTTTCTCAACCTCAGCACTGTTGACATTTCAGATTGCAGAATTGTTTTATGTGACCGTCCTGTACATTGTAGGATGTTCAGCACCATCTCTAGTCTCTACCCATCAGATGCCAATAGCTCTCTCCCTACTTCCCACACATTTTAAACAAACATGTCTGTGAATAATGGCACACTTGAGGACAAAATTGCCCCAGTGAAGAAATACTATTCTAAAGATACAAAAGAAAATGACAACCAAATGCAATATATGATCCTTCACTGCATCTTGGATTGAAATTAAACAGTTTATAGTTTATAATTTGGATACAACTGGAAAATCCTAAATATTTATTCCAAAGAAAATACTGTATTAATGTTAATTTCTTCAATTTCTGGGGATATACATTGTAAATTATTATGTGTTTCATTTTATTATACTGTTGTTTTAACCTTATTACAGATTGGAAGATTTATAAAGCTGAAAAACACCTGTCCTATCCATTCTTCAAGGCTAATTTTAACCAACAACTCTTTCATTAATGTTTTCCTCCCTATTCACAACCTACTCCTTCGAGAAAACAATAACCACAGACTTGAACAACTATTGGAAACTGGAGTAGTCAAATCATTTTTTAATGAAATCATTTTAAGTATTAGAAATCACTTATACACATTAGCAGTATGTTGGAAAAAATACACTATAAAGAAACTGGAAGATAGATCTAAGTAATTTAGACTATAATACACAGAAACAATTAGAAACTGTGAAAGAGACATTAAAAGACCGAAGAATATGGTGAGATCTCCAATATACCAAATGAGATTGCCAGAATTAGTAGAAAAGGTATAGCTTAGATTTTTTCAGGATTCATGAATAATTTAAGTGCTGAAAATAAAAAATCTCAATGAATTACAACTGACCCTCACTAGCATAATGTCTAAAGAGGTGTTTCAGTAATATTCTCACTCCAAATTACAATGTGTGGCCATTTTTCCACACCACCAATCAATTCTCTGACACCAGCTGGGTGTCCTATAATTCAACTCAATTCTGTCACAATTTATTCACCTGCAGATAGCATCAGATCCACAGGTTAAGAACGCAGTCCTCCAAGACAACCTCTTCTCTGTCCCTGCGCCCTTTCAGAAGCAAATGACCTGGGCTTCTGACCTACTGGCTGTAGATTGGAGGTTCCAACCACCCCCTTCTTGGGTTCAATTAATTTGCTACATTGCCTCTTGGAACTCAGAGAAACATTTCACTTCCTAGATTACCAGTTTATTATAAAAGGATATCACTCAGAAAACTCCGATGGAAGAAAAGCACAAGGCAAAAAACAGGAAAAGGACACAGAGCTTCCACGCCCTTTCCAGGAGCACCCTTCTCCTCAACCATCTCCACATGTTTACCAAGCCCAAAGTTCTGCAAACCCAGTCCCTTGTGTTTTTAAATGGAGGCTTCACTCTATTAGCATGAGTGACTCCAACAACAGCCACTGGTAAGCAATTAGACCTTCAGCCCTTCTACTCTTCCAGTGGGGAATGGGTGTGTGCGGGGTTGGGACTACAAGTTCCCAGTCTCCAATTTCCTGGTTGGTTTCCCCAGAAATCAGCCCCCAACCTTAGAAGCTTTTAAAGTCACTTCATTAACACAAACTCACATGTGGTTTAAAGGGGTTTGTTATGAATATCAAGACACCTTTACTGCTCTTATCACTTAGAAATTCCAAGGGTTTTAAGAGCTCAGTGCCGCAAACAGGGACAAAAACCAAGTATGTATTTATTATAAATCCCATTATCACATTTGTGAAAGAATCATTCCAGAAAATCATGCAAGGAGTGAAAGCAATGAAAATAAACTCATGCAAATATAAATAAATTTGGCTATTAAGACAGTATTATTTGTGGAATCAAAAAATACATAATGAAACATTGGACACCATTATGTAAACTGGGTGGGGATTTATAAGCATTAAAACATTCCCAAATTGCATTGATGAAGAAGGGCGTTATTGAATTTTTCATTTAACTACTCACGTTAATATTTTTAGAGGTGGCACTAGAACAGTAGACATAGACTCTTAATTACTCTATAGGCAAGTAAAAATATAAAATTTAGAAGATGACTAAATTTCATACATTAAACTGATCCAACTAATGGAAAAAACAAAAAACCCTTAACACCAAACAAATTTAGAGAAGTGGGGAAAAAAAAAAAAAAAACAGTGATAGCAAACAATTTAACAGTTATACATTATCAGCAATTATAATAAACACTGCAGTGGAAAAAAATTTGCCAGGATGTGTAAAACACCAACCCTCCCTTCAAATACTGAATGGAAAAAACAAGTCTAGAATATAAGGACATGGAAAAATGAGAAGATGAATGGAGAAATATATATATCAAGCAAATACTAACTTAACAAGAGCTAACAGAGCTATATTACTCTCAGACCAAAATTCTTTGAGACAAAAAGCATTGTTCGTGATAGACAGTCGTTACGCATGGTTAAAATTAACTGATAATTTTTAAACTGCCGTGAACCTAAAATGCATATTCAAAATACACTAAGCAAAAAAAATAAGCAAAAAAGTAAACAAGTAAACAAAAAGTTAACAAAAGTTAACATTGTTAAATCCAACATGGTACAGGGAGATAGTAAGACACCTCTCAGTGATATATAGATCAAACAGATCCAAAAGTTAGGAACACCACCAAGCAGGTTAATCAACCTCAATTTAATACTGTTTATGAAAACAACAACTGGAGGAAAAACTTTCTCCTTAGCCCAAACTCCACCCTCTCCAACCAAGATACAGGAAAGATTTATATAACTTGATAATATACGAGGCAAACTCAAACTCTAGAGAAATTTAAAAGAATTGAGATCATACAGAGTATATTCTCAGGCCACTCCAAGTTAGAGTAAAAATCACTGACAATGAGAAAACTTAAACGTTAAGCATTAAATAACTAACACATGTATCAAATAAGGAATTATAATGAAAATTAGAAAATACTCAGTGAAAAATAGTATATTACACCTGTTGGAAACAGGAAAAATGGTAGAGAAAAGTATTTATATACTAGGAAAATGAAAAAAAGCTTAGAAAGTTAGAAAAATAAGTGTGAAGAAAGAAAAAGCAAAGGTATTACTGAAATAGAAATCCACAAATAGAATCAAAAAAGCCAAAACCCCTTTCCTGAAAAGCATTGTAAAATGCAAAAACTTCAAGAATCAAAGGGAAAATGAAAACCTATGAAATTTATAGTGAAAAAGGAGACCTCCTCACAGCTGTCATAGGTATTAAAAAGATAGAAGAATATCATGAAAACATTTAGGTTAATAAATCTGAAAGTGAGTGAAATGGGCAGTTTCTTGAAAAACTGGAAATTACTAAATCTGACCTTCAGGACAAACAGAAAAATTTGACTGCTATGAGCACAGAATAAGGAGCTAAAAACTTTCTCATCTCAGGACAAAAGTGCTCTCAAGAGAAACCTCTTGGCAGGACAAAGATAACATAGAAAGGAAAAGAGGTAAACTGAGACTATGATCTCAGGTAAAGTCTAACCTTAGCTTCATCCAGAGACGAAACTCGGGAGCATAACCACGCCGCGGCGTCTTGAAACAAGGAAGGCCGCTTTTTGTGCCTGGGATTTATATCTACCCCTGCGTTCGGGGCCTAATTACCTAGCCATCTCCAGGTGAGATGACCTGGCTCAGGTCAGCAGAGGGCAATTCTTCAGAGCCCACAGGTGTAAACCATTGGATCCAACACGAGAGCAGAAGGTGGTGAACCAGCTCCTAAAGAGATGTAAACAAAACAGTAAAAAACATTTTGAGAGAGGTTTTGCACTACTTGTAGTCTTTCCAAAACACCCGAATGAAGATCTGTAGCAACATGTCACCTGTGTTCTAGAAAAGATCTCTGATTTTGAGTGGTATCAGGGTGTTTGAGGTAAATGTATCTCTAGAAGGCATCAAAACAAATCCAGTTCTGATGTTTCTATCAATGACAGAGAGACACACAACAGAAAATCATCTTTGTGGGGGACTTCTTCCCATTCAGGCAGAAGTGCCTTAAATGAACTAAGAGGACTTTGAGTGTCAGCCTCGCAGATTTCATCCCTCCTGTAAACTGAACTTCACTATTAGGTGTGTAACCCAATGGCAGGTGCGACTCCTTTATCTCAATTCCAGGTGAGACCACGTAGATCAAGAACAAAAACTTCGGTGCCATTTCCCCTATATACCAAAGACCTAAGCCACACTTGTAAAAGTGGTGCCTCAAAAGTGCTGGGGGGGCCCTTCATCTAACACCCACAGACAAATAATGAAAGACTTAAGTCAAAGAACAATGGTTTGCAGAAAAAATCAGACAAAGTTGTAGAAGTTTTCCAACCCCCTCTTTTAAACTGTTCATCAAGGCATCCCCTTGGAAAATGGGTAGAGGCTGCATCTTCCTCAATTCAGGACCACAGAGGAGGCTTTATGGGAATTACTCAGGATGAGTGCATTACGATCCCTACAACAGGGGCCACGGTGTGCTAGGATGTGATTCATATTTTGGAAATCTAAATGTTGGGTGCAGTGTGGCTCTGAGTCACAAGAGCAGAGAAAAAAATGAGAGGCATTGGAAGCAGACTGTCCCAGCACTCCCTGCAGAGAAAATCTATGTAGTTCCAGAAGCTTCAATGTGAACCACAGGAAGAAGCCTAAAGCTATCTGAAATGAAACTCAGCTGAAGATAGCCATGAACCATGAAGGGCCAATGGTCTCAACAAAAACAAGTCCATGTTGGCAACACACGAGAACGGAGTAGTGGTGTCCTAACAGAAGTCATCCCATTTCCCTGCACCTTGAAACGTGCAGTTAGAAGTTTTCAAAAAGGGTTATTTATGTATTTATATTTTTAAATCTACAAAAGTAGCCCAGGAGGTCAAAAGCCAGCTTTAAATGTTTCCCTAGCCTGGTACACAATTGCGTCTTCTTGTAAAGCCCTTTGCCTCAAATCACTCTCCCCACCAGAATAAAATACTAAAGAAATCCCAAAGCAGCCTCCATGAAAAGGGCAAGTAGGAGCTGGAGCAAGGAAAGAGAAAATGCTCTGCTCACACCCTCCTCCCTATAGGTGTCCTCACTTAAAGACATAACAAGGTAGGAAGAATCTTTACATTGCACCTATAAGAAGTTATATAATTCTGCCACCAGAATAGACATTTTATTTTTTTAAGTAGTGCTATTCTGGAAACTGAAAATAAAAAAAAAGGAAAACATAGTTTAAGATTTCATCTAAAGGGTTAGGAAGAAATTTCTATACAGTGGGTTTAAAGAGTCATTAAGGAAGGGAAAAAATTTTTTTCTGCTTATATCTTAACAGTTTCAGCTTGTTTAATAAAATATTGTTATGAGTTGAATTATGTGTCCCTCAAATTCATATATTGAAGTCCTAAACCTCAGGACCTTATCTAGAAATAGTCATTACAGATGTAATCAGTTAAAAATGAGGACATACTGGATTCAGTTGAGTCCCTAATCCAGCATGATGGGTGCTCTTATGAAAAACAGGGCTTCTGGATACGGGCATACATATAAGGAGAACACCTTAAAAATTGAGATGGTTGGGGCGCCTGGGTGGCTCAGTGGGTTAAAGCCTCTGCCTTCGGCTCAGGTCATGATCTCAGGGTCCTGGGATCGAGCCCCGCATCGGGCTCTCTGCTCAGCGGGGAGCCTTCTTCCCCCCCCTCTCTCTGCCTGCCTCTCTGCCTACTTGTGATCCCTCTCTCTGTCAAATAAATAACATCTTTAAAAAAAAATTGAGATGGTCATCTACAAACCGAGGACAAAGACCTGGGCCAGATGTTTCTTCACAGTCCTTGGAAGGAGCCAACCCTGCCCACACCTTGATTTCAGACTCCTACCTCCTGAAACTGTGAGATAATACATTTCTGCTGTGAAGCCATCCAGTTTGTAGTGCTTTGCTCCGGCAGCCCTAGTAAACTGACATGGTTATTCACCGAGAGAGGCTGTTCCTTTTGTTTTAATTATTAATTAATGTATTTTAGTCATTTTTGTTTTGAGTATTGGAAACTTTCCCTCCATAATTTTCATCATTTTGCTCAACTTTAAAAGGCCTATGTATCACTTAACCTTTATGAGCTTCTGGTTTTCATCTGAAAATAAATTCAAGTTGTTTCGCTCCCATGTTTCAAATCCTATAGTGGCTTCCTTTGGCAACAACAGAGATATTAAGAATTCAAGCTCTTTGGCGTAGTCCCAAATCCATATGATCTGGAGATTGCTTAGTTCTCTAAACTCGAACCCTTCCTTTTGTGCCCTTCTTTGCCCCCTTTAGCCACACTGCCCAAATAATCCAAATTCATTCTCTTCACAGGACCTTGGCACAATACTTTCTTTCATCTTTCCGGATGAACCGCCATAGCTAATGAAATTCCAATTCCCACCATTGATGGTTCTACCTCATTATCTTGTTTCATCTTTTTTTGGTCCACAATTATTTACTCCTGATAAAATCTTACTTATTGATGTGCTTATTGTTTCTTCTCTCTCCTCTAGAATTTAATCTCCTCGAGGAGAGGGACTCTGTCATTATTGTTTATTCCCACATCCCAGTGGTGAGAGGCAGAAAAAGTGCTCAATCAATATTTTTTGACTGATTGACTCTAAAATGAGCAGGATGGCCTAATTTCTGCCCACTTATAGGACTAATTACCTATATTTTTCACATTTTGCTTATTAACATAAGTATAGTGGCTAGACCGTCTTTCAAAGCAACATTTTCATTCCTTTC
>CM052895.1:59264494-59281994 GCA_028534135.1 Potos flavus
TAATCACTAACCTTGAAGAAATGCTATTGACTGCAGTTAAATTTGGCAACATTTATTCACCAACAAAGACAAATAATTAGAATGCAAACGTGTGCTGTGTTAATGAAGGTATGTGCAAAATACATGATACAGGAAAAGGAGCACAGATCTCTTTATTATAAGCCACCATAAACAAATGTTAGTTCTGCAAAGATTAAACCCAATGCTAGAGGAAAGAGAGCTTGTGCAAAGGATTCCACCCCATACTTGCCTGATCTCCAGGCTCTCTGAAAAGTCTTCACTACCCTTCCTGGCACGTGCTGACCTAATGCCTTTGCAACCGTAGGTGTTAATATAGACAGACATTCCCTACTATCTGCCAGGGGAAAATAACTGGTCATCTCAGATCATCCCACTCACAACGGGGATTCTCAGATTTGATCCATTATCATTCCAAAGCCAGGGTCTGCACCAGAAGTTCCCGAACACCACACTCTTGGGCTGTCGGTCTGAATTCAATGGCATGCCTAACTTCTCCCTGTTGCAATCTGTTTTTCCGAAGTCAAGCTATTACAAATAGCCAAGGGGCTCTAGTGAAGCACATGGTGACTTGGAAAATGTATCTGTGTCTGTACTGGCTTTCATGAATATTTGAACAGAAAGCAGGAAACAGTAAAGGAATCCATCCTAAGATCAGGCTTAATGTCCAACTTTACATTGCCAGTCTCAAGGTGGCATTTTGGCATGAAACTCAATTTTCTCTTAGAATAATTTGCATTGGGATTATGGGCTAAATGTTCTAAAAGTGTCTAAGCTATAATTCTTTATGAGACTGCGCTTCGGCATTTAACTACAGCATATGCGAGCCTAACTTCCAGGCTTAGTCTTTACATTTGTCCAAATTCTCCACACAATGCCAGCCAAATTTTAATGAAAAGCATTGCTCATGACATGATTTACTTGCTTTGAGCATTTTTTTTCCTAGACGGATTTTTGCTTTATATTAAATATAAACTGCACTTTCACTAAGACTTCTGCCATTGATTAAAATCCTCTTTTTAAACCTCCTATCTTCCAAACACCCAACCCTACACAAAGATGAAATGGTAATAAACATAACCTGTGTGTTTCCATGCTATTATAATTGTTTAGACTATAGAGAATTACCTTCTGTTGCATGAAACTTACATTTCGAAGTCCATTGGATTTGTGCCCCTTATGGTGAACCATACAGAACTGAAGCAAAGCACAGGCCAACAGAGAGAAAGGGGAAAAAAATGAGAAGAGAAGAGAAATGTTAACAAGAAACAAAAATAATTAGAGAAAACGGGTGGAGGAAGAGAGAAAAGTAAAGTTACTAGAAACTGCAGAAGCTGCATTATGTGTATATAATGTGGCTATAATACTACATTGGTCAGCAACTATAATGTAAAAGGTAATGTGTAAGAGTTTTATATGCTTTTCAGAACTATAAAGGGACTGTGAGTGGATTTTAAACATTTTGATTAGCACCACGAAGATTTTAATGCTTTATTTAAACAGTTTGCTATAGGGCAAACACATTTGGTAGACAAGGAAAATGAAAGCACGGGCATCAGTTTCTCTGTTTTCTATTAAGTAATGTTGCGAAGTAAGCAGAAGTAGGATTCAGATATCAGATAATTATCTCCACACTGTGTGTCACAGTAAATAATTTTAATTGGTTTAACTTCAGGGACCATTACTGGCCTAATTAGAAACATGAAAAGGCTACAAGTATTAGGAAATATCCTGAAGGAATGAGAACATTAGCAATTCTGTCAAGCCATTTTTAAAATAAGTACACAGTAGCAGCCACATTTCAGTGAAAGGCAGGGTACTTGAAAGGTGCTTTTAGGAAAACAGTGCTTGTGTGTGTGTAATAAGGGATCCGTAATAGGAAGCATAGAAATTGGGTAACAGGCTGACAAGTATGCTATTACTGTGTTAAAAACATACTAATCTTGTTCTGATTGCTGTTTTTAAAAGACGCAGGTTAACGTTTTCAAAGTAAAGGAACAATCACCGGGGTTGGGTAACTCCTCATGGAGAATATGTTGACTTCCCCAAAAAGAAACAGATCTTTGAGTAAAACAGCTTTCCCTGAACACCTTGAGCTTGCAGGGGTGCAGTACCGAGTGAAAGACTGTGCCGCGTGTTTCCTGTCCTCTCTTCTTCACCTGGCTTTCCCAAGATTCATGAGATACAAAGAGGTATTGTACTTTGCAGACCACAGAGGCATTTATATGTCCTGTGTCTTGTGTAGACACCGTTCATATTTAGAGAATGGCTGTATTTGGCATTAAAATGAGATACCGTGTCCCCTGGGTCAGAGATGATGCTTAAAAAAAAAAACAACCCCTCAGGAGTTTCAAAATTTCATGGAGTGAGATCATTACATCATACAAGATAACCGAAATACCATATCATGTTTAAATGTACAAAGAAGATCAAGAACATCTACTCAGGGGGAACCTGGGTGGCTTAGTCATTAAGCAGCTGCCTTCGGCTCAGGTCATGATCCCAGGGTCCTGGGATCTAGCCCCACATCGGGCTCCCTGCTCGGCGGGAAGCCTGTTTCTCCCTTTCCCACTCCCCCCTGCTTGTGTTCCCTCTCTCACTGTATCTCTCTCTGTCAAATAAATAAATAAAAATCTTTAAAAAAAAAAATCTACTCAGTAATTATTTAGTACAATGTTGTTCTTTTCAGTCTATTGTCTGGTTTTTAGCTTTCCACTTTCTGATTTTGCTGATGGTACCATTTGACCAACTATCCTATTTGGGATGTGAAGATTTTAAACAGACCATCCACACTTAAAGTTACCAAAAATCCACCATATTTTTAGCCATTTTTGTTTATTTGTTTTAGACCCAAACAATAGAGAAAATAAAAAGAAAAGGGAAGGCATGGTAAATCATGGATCATCTTAAGAAAGAATACATTAATAGAGAAAATTGTATAATTTTATACCTTGCATATTTAGCGCACTGTCAAATATAACATATCATGAATAAAATTGAGTACTTAAAAGGTTAAGAAAATCAGTAGTTCCACCAAAATTTGTCAAACAAAAAAATAAAACCATGAGTAAACACCAACATCACAGATTGTCCCCATACATATGCTCACAAACCATATACCTCACGGACACCCATTTATCTGTGCGTGCACAAAACCCCATTTCGACAGGTCATACTTTTATACTGAATGCCCTAAAATGATGTTACAAGCTATTATCTTAATATTCGTGTGTTTAAAATTTTGGCAGATTCCTATTTGACTGGTGTATATACAATAATTCAGGATTGAATTTTCTTTAACAAGATTATAACAAATTATCTTTGTCTTCGCAAAGAGTATATAATGTATGCATACAAATAAAACAGGAATAACTCATATGGAATAATTTTTAGCTACAGAATAGATTAATTGCCTGTAGGTTTGTTAAGGAAGATACACAAACACAAACAACACACACACACACACGTACACACATGCAATTGTTTGATCATTATAAAATAATACTGTCTGCCCCCCAAGCACATGTTCCATATTTCAAATATCTTCCAAATGTAGAAGAGGGCAGGAGAATGAGGGGGAGAATAAAAATGTAGTTGCTTATACAAATATACATGCTCGTATACGTACACAAACATACATACATATGTTCATATATTTCAGCTTTGCCCATATGTTCCGAAAATAGCAGCCTGGAAAATTTGTACCCACACATCCCGCTCTCAGAGTAAGGATACGAGTGAAGACAAATTTTGCTAGTACCCAAATAACTCAAGACAACAAAGTACTTCAGGACCCTGCATTCTTTCAGGCCACCGAACATTGCAAAGGAGCCTTAACATACAAATCCACTTCTCCAAATACCAGATGTATTCCTTACAGAAGTCTGTCATTATGTTCTCTCATATACTCTTCCACAAAATAAACTATCTGCCCTTATGTTTAGGGACCTAGGGAAAGGAGTAAAGGTGCACATTGTGGTATGAGCCTCAGTTGAAAAAGTTTTCCTCAAACGTTGAGGGGATTTTTGGGTGACGACAATGATGATTCCATCATATGTTTCACTCTATTGTCTGATCGTTTCTCCTTTTATGCATAGTGGCTTATAATTTTCATTATTAAAATAATGTTACAATCACTCAGACTATGTCCTTGAACTCAGAAAATATAAATTGCATAGTGGAATAAGCATGGCTTTTTAGTTCTTTTTTTAAAAAAAGATTTTATTTATTTATTTGGGGGAGAGAGTACGTGTGTGTGTGAGAGAGAGAGGGCACGAGTGGGAGAGCAGCAGGCAGAGAGAGAAGGAGAAGCAGATTCCCCACTGAGCAGGGAGCCAGAAGCGGCACTTGATCCCAGGACCCCAGGATTCTGACCTGAGCCGAAAGACACTTAACCGACTGAGCCCCCAGGCACCCCAGCTTTTTAGTTCTGACAGACCTGGTTTCGATGCCTGGCCGCACATTTTACAACTTGTTAGTGAACGTCAGGTTTCTTAATCTATAAAATAGAAGTAATGATTGAGTTGCAGGGAAGAAAAAGAAATAATATATGTAAAGCACCTGGCTTAGGGCAGTCTAAACAGAAGCTTCCTCTTAATACTGTTATGCTGTGTTACCCCTTAAGGATCAGTTACTAGAATTTAGATACAATCACTAAATGGTTGTAAAGCTCTTGCTTATGGAGCACAAGTCAAGCAACTCTAGATTTTTTTCATGCTTTCGAGTAACGTTCTTTTCCTTTTTATTTTTAAATATTTTTATTTTAAAAATAAAGTTAAAAAATTGTTATTGCATTACAGATAATTATATAGAAATATTACTTATCTATGTTACTTTCTATGGAGTTCATCATAAATTACATTAATTTTTAAAATGAGTTATTTCTATTTGGTCTAAAACTTTGAAAAATAATTTTTAGTTCCATCGTAGAAGGATACTGATGCTACTATTATCAAAATCATGATAAGAAGTAACAATTAGGGGCGCCTGGGTGGCTCAGTGGGTTAAAGCCTCTGCCTTTGGCTCAGGTCATGATTTCAGGGTCCTCGGATCGAACCCCCGCATCAGGCTTTCTGCTCAGCAGGGACCCTGCTTCCCCTTCTCTCTCTGCCTGCCTCTTTGCCTACTTGTGATCTCTCTCTCTCTGTCAAATAAATAAATAAAACCTTTAAAAAAAAAAGAAGTAACAATTATATTTGTGTATATAACTTATGAAAGATCAGTATTATGAAATACTTTATTTGCTTTATCAATGGATGATCCCTATTCATAAAGGAATTTATTTAAAACACCTTTTTGGTTGAGTCTATATGGTTATAAGGAATTGATCATGTGTTTATCTGGGTTATATACAAAATATTATTTAAATCTTTAATCCCACGATCCCCAAATGGGATTTAATATAGAAGTCAATGTGGTACACCTGCATTATGTTCTCTAAGGAGAAATATAATTCTAATTGAAGACATTTGTATTGTCTTTTATGTATTAACCTTAATTTCAGAACCTCATGGATATTCAGCAAAATAAGTATAAGTTCATAAATTTATTTAATAATTTATAAATATAATATATAAAATTAATCCTTACATGTTAAGATAAAAATGAGAAAAATTTGTTACTTTTTCTTTTCTTTAAACCCTTATAACTGCAACTTCCAAAGTATGACATGACATGTCATTTTCCCTGTCTCAATAGTACATGGAGTTGATTTTTTTAATTGTACAGGTAATCCACAATCACAATAGAATACCTTAGAAATTTTGCTGTGACCTTTCCATTACATCCTAATATCTACATGTACCTTACTTAATTCACTTAATCCATTTTCTATTATCACATGTTATGGGTATTTCTTATTTTGGGCCATTATAAATAGTACTGTAATGAACATCCTCATACAGACATTTATGCAAAAACTACCTGATTATTTCTTTATTTTATAGTAAGATAATTGTTGCATTAAAATATACCTATATTTTAAAAGCTTTTGAATGATACTAAATAGCATTGATTCTCATCTTCTTAGGCAATGTTTTAAGTGAGACTATTTAAAAATAAATGAATACATAACAAATAAATAAATAAATAAATAAGACTATTTTATTCCTTAAAAATTTATATTTTTATCTTATCTCTTTGCTAAATTTCTGGGGAATACTTTCTGTTTATGTGACTGGGCCATTTTTCTTTATGAAACTGAAATTCATTTTGCTAGTATAGAAATTTGTCAGATGGTAATTATAGAGGAGATGAGGAAATATGAACCCCACATCACCCTGGAGTTTGTTCTCAAATAAGTACCCAAATAAATTGAGAGTTACTGTGTTACACATGGATTGTCATGCTTTAAACAATTATAATTTATTAAAATATCACCAATACTAAAATAGTCCTGGATTTTTTTGTCTTTGAAGTTTTGTAAGTCCTTTGTGATTTGGTTTAAGGGTCAATGGATGTTAAATATCGTTCTTTCATATGAATGGCATTTATTTTATACGTAACATGTGCTAGAAGCTTTGGATAATACAGAATAATAAAAAGAACTTATATACACAAAGTAAAATGAAATACCCATACAAAGTCATATGTATTAGTGTCATACCAATGGTATAAGCCATAGTTTTTAGCATTCAGAGGAACCAGAGTCTACTGTGGCCCAGGGAGGTCATAGAAGGTTCATGGAAAGTTTGAATCTTGGGCTACATATTTAAGAAAGGATAGGATTAGGCTATTGAGTGAGGGTAGTGAGGAGGAAAGACACAGTAAGGTAAAAATGATCAAGGCAAACTTGAAGGACAGTAAATAAATGGAATTAGCCGAAAGACAGCTTATGGGTAAGGAATAATGAAGGGCACGTTTGAAAATGTAGGACAGGCAAATTATAAAGGGTCCAAATGCAGGGTTAAAGGCTTTGGTTTTATATTCCATGTCTTTGAAGATTTTCAACCATAGTAGTGACTGGTGATGTTTAAGACAGATGAATCTGACAGATTCATATTCCAGATTACAATATGGAAGAAAATAATAGTAGGCAAATTATTTAGAATACTATTTATGGGGGCGCCTGGGTGGCTCAGTGGGTTAAGCCTCTGCCTTCAGCTCAGGTCATGATCTCAGGGTCCTTGGATCGAGCCCCGCATCGGGCTCTCTGCTCAGCAGGGAGCCTGCTTCCCCCTCTCTCTCTGCCTGCCTCTCTGCCTGCTTGTGATCTCTCTCTCTCTGTCAAATAAATAAATAAAAATTAAAAAAAAAAGAATACTATTTATGTAATATAAATATGAAATAATAAGGATCAAAAAGAAGACAACGGCATTGTTTAAAAAAACAAAGGAAGGTATGGCCATAAGTAGAAGGATACATTTGATGATGAATCAGATAACATTGAGAGAAAGAAAAAAATTAAGAGGATCCAGGAATGATTTACTTGCCAGACTATGAAAGTGAAGATAACCTTATCACAAAGGGAGAGAGTGCAAGATGGGGGTCAGAGGGACTGGCTTTTGACTTGAGGTAATAATGTGAACCTTGTGTTAGAAAAGGAGGGCACGTATTGCATAGAGCACTGGGTGTGGTGCATGAACAATGAATCTTGGAACACTGAAAAAATAAAATTAAATTTAAAAAAATAAAAAATAAAAATAAAAAAAAGCAGACACCAGAACTGAAAGGCGGACATTAGGCCGATTCATTGTGAAACATCTCATACTACCTGAGGCTTGAGTCTAAATAAACTTATCAAGAGGAAGAGGGAGAAAAGTTGTAAGATTGGACCTGAAACCAGGAAAAACACTATGGTGTTAAATGGGAAGGAGTGAGGTACAAACAGGACTACAGAAGATGCAAACATTGGCAATTTCTGTCAGGTGCCCCAAAGGCATCCGAGAGAGGATTTTTTCTATAGCATGTGGGTGGAGTCACTAGTAAAAATTCTATCAGAATTATAGATTAGCTGAAGTTCCCTTTGATTACTTTAATTTCTGAGACAGATCTTTTTTAACCTCCAGGAGCCTAATTTGTAGGTACTGATCTCTGGTTAACCAAATCATTCCTTTAGAACTTCACTGAGTCTTCTTGAGTTGCCTTATCCTTCAGGGCATAAAATTTTACCTTTTTTCTCTTTCCTCATTCTAGTCAAAGAATTGAAAGACATAATCTGATTTTCAAGTTAAAATTCAAAAAAGTAAGAAAAATGGTAATTTAAGTAATTTCAAGAAGGTATGGGGACACTTTTACTAATGTAGGTGGATCTTTAATCCATGAACTCTGTTGGGTCTACCTTTGGGTTGTTAGTCTCTTCTCCAAAATCATTACTTATTCAAGCAAGCCACGGCCAACACTAGAATAGTTCGGTGTTTAATAGTGTACCCACTACTCTGGGCACTACCCACTGCTGTGGAGTTACTACCACTAATACCTAGTGCAGTCATGTTTAAGTGGACCAATATCTGGAAGATTCCTTGAGATTTTCTAGAACAAATTTGAGGCAGAAGCAAAGAAATAAATGACAGATAAGAGAAGAGTTGAGTCAAGGATTAGCCATGAAAGATTAAGGGAACAATGGCACCCCTGAGGAGAGGTTGGGCAACCCTGACATAGCTAGTCCAGTGGACCAGCATAGTGAAGAAAGGCTGAAAGGAATGGGCTAATCAAGAGGGCTAATATGACCGGAGTCTTTAAAAGTAGGTTAGGCACCAGTGGTAAGCCACCAGTCATTGGATATTCGGAGTAGAAGTGTGTCATGTAAAGAAGTTGGAGTTGATGCCAGGGAGATTTAGAATTTAAAGCCCTGTTTTGAGATAAAGAAATAGGGTGTGGTCATGTTGAGAAGGTCAACGTAGAATAAAAAAAATTGAGTATAGGAAAGGAGTGAATTGGGAGGCTTGCTTTTAAATGTATGTGGAAATCACTGAGGATAATGAAACAACACAAGGCAAAGGTAAAAGCATGATGTATTTCCTAACGTTATGTATTAGAGAAAACACTAAGTGTCCAAGGTGGTAATATCAATAATTTTAAAATCTACTTCCCAAATGTTTCTGAAATATTATAAGAAAAGTTTTTTATGTTCAAATACATTGGAAAATACTAGGTTAACAAAGAAATCCACATTCCTTTTCTGCTCTGCTTTCAGCATTTTTAATTAATTAACACTGTGAAACTCTAAGACGGAAAGGTATATTATGTTTAACAAAAATAATCTCTTTTCTCCCCTCTCAGGTCCTCTCAAGAAACTGTTAAGCTATTGCTTTTGTCACCTTGGAGAGGATGACTGCATCTTACGTTACAGGGAGGAGAATTAAGACCTCAGTGACTTGGGCCACAGGGAGTTTGACACTGAATCGAAGGGAGATATATCAGAAAAGGTGAAATGACAGAGAAGATTTTGTACCAGTGTCATGATTTTTTTTTTTTTTTTTTGTCACTAGGCAAAAAAAGAAAGCTGTAGTGGAAGGCCTGCCTCGAAGAGGGATGGAGGCAGAGGTGGGTTGGACTTAAAGTGGAAGGAGCAAGCATCAGACACGGACATTTGGTGCGGTCCAGCAGTAGTGAAGAAGAGGAATGAGAATAAGCTATATGAGAATCGATAGACAGGACTGAAAACAATTCAGTGAGAGTATGAGTATTTGGGTTATACCTAAATGAGAGACTATAGAAAACAGAATCACCGCAGATAACTTCTCCTTAAAGAATTCAACAAACTTGCGGATACGCCTATTTCTAATCACCCAAAACTTACTGTTTGGAATGGTACTCAGAGAAATAGGGTGGCAACATTTAGATCATTGTTATCATGGATAGAGGTATATTATAACTTCAGTCCATCTTCGTCTAAATATCCACATTGAGAAAAAGATGTTTTCTACTTTTATAATCAATTCTTTAAATAAGAAAATGCTAACTCAAATAAATATTTTCACTATTTTATCCACCTACCCGATTCTCCATTTAGAAAGGAGAAAAAGCTAATTAACTTGTATTTTTTGCTGCTCCATTTGGGTTCTTATTGTCTGCCCCTGTAAAGTGATTCACATTCTCATGCAAGACTTCTCCAACTGCTCTAGCAGTGTGAATTGGGGTTTATATCTGTGACTATCTCCAAGTTTCTTTATCTGTTCTAGGCAGCAGGTTTCTTATCTGATAGCCTTATAATTATGGAAGAAACTGCATATTAATGATTCATTGCTTACATAAACAACTGGCCTTAGAGAAATCTAATGAACCAACTTTGTAAGATTTGATTTTACCTAATTAAATGTAAATAATGTTATATGTTGTATATGCCAGGATTTCCACAGAACCTTATGAATTTTTTTATGTACACAAAGCATTAGGAATTCAGAGTTTTTAACAGTTATCTTCTAATTCAGCTATTAAAATAATAAGGTTTGACATCAGATACGCTCTATGAACATGAGGTACCAGCACACATGTGCACACTAAGTGTTTATGTATGTAAGGTACAATTCTCCTTTTAAAATTTTTTTTTAAATTTTTTAACGCTTCTTTGAAGCTGGCAGCTTGTACATTTTTATCTGAAGGTTTGAATCTGCATCATGCTTTGAAGGAACAAATGGCCTCCATGTGGTGTTTGGCTTTCCCTTGCCTGTCTGTATTACCCTGTATCAATATGAAATTTATTCTGACGAAGTTTCTTCCTTAAGCATATGCACCTGATCCTTTCCATGGGTCCTGTGCTAACACATGCCTCTATTTAGGGATACATATCATGACTGCCATTTTTAAAAAGAGGCGAATGTCATTCAGGCAAAAAAAGTAATTAAGCTTCCATATTAGAATAAAATGATAACTCCGCCTTTGTGGGGATGGAAGGATGGGAAGATTATTTCACTTTTTTAGTGTGTGTTAATTTTGAAAACAACATAGACAAAAAAGTACCTAGTTTCCAAAGTGATCCTTAGCACAAAGACTTTAAAAGTATTTTGCAAAAAGTAAAAGAAATGACCTCTCTTAAAAATAAGTAGCTCCAAGCCTTCTACCATTTCTTGCCCAGTGTAATTTTTTGAGCAGTTGCCTGTATTGATGACATGTTTATATAAATAAAGCAGGCCCTAAGTGAAACAGAGGAAATGTGCTGTGTAAAGTATTAATATATGAGAAAATTTGCTTTCCTTACTCAGAATTGGAGTCTCTAATCAACAGTCATCCTGATCTTTGTGGTCTTTTATTGGTTCTACTTTAAAAAATAAGCGAACAAGTGAAAAATCTCCTCAAATTATCTAATAAAATTTTTCTATGGATTTTTTATTGGGTATGTCTGTATTTCTTCAGTGAGTGAATGAGAAAAAGGGACAGAAAGAAACAAACCAACACACACACACACACACACAGGAATAAGGCATAAAAAGAAAAGACTGAGTAAAGACAACCTATCTTGAAACATGTACAGCAATATTCACCTAACATTTGGTCTCTCAAAAACCTATGTGGTATAATAGAAAATTTCCCAGGTAAAACTCAGGTCTGATCAACCCCAAACTGACCTAAGTATGTTTCTCTGTTATAAAAGGTAAGTTAACTTTCTTTACTAAGACTCACTTACTTCGTATGAAAAATTAATATGGAGGGGCACTTGGGTGGCTCAGTCAGTTAAACATCTGCCTTCGGCTCAGGTCATGATCCCAGGGTCCTGGGATTGCACCCCACATGGGGCTTCCTGCTCCAGGGGGAGCCTGCTTCTCCCTCTCCCTCTGCCTGCCACTCCCCCTGCTTGTGCTCTCTCTCTCTCTCACTCTCTCTCTCTCTCTGTCAAATAAAGAAATAAAATCTTTAAAAAATAGATATGGAAATGCTCATACTTGTATTTCTTAGTAAATGGGAGAGCATACATAAGGCAACTCACATGTATGTAATATACACCCAGAATAGAGTTATTCTGACTGCAAGTACATCTGGAGCCAACTAGTCCTATCCCACTATTGCCATCACACAACAATCAGGAAGAATTATGATGCCGTCACATTATCTGATACCACAGAGACAAGTAATAACTATTTCTCTATAGTCTGGAAAATTAATTAGTTTTAGAAAAGTTTCAAGACAGGAAGCAGAAGCTCTTTAAAAATAGACTAACACTTTAAAATAAAACAGTTCACATTTAAGTATGCTACCCGCATAATATACAATGGACATTCCTTGACTCATTGAGTAACAATCAATGCATGTTTGTTATACGTTAGTGTTTATTATCTCTGAAACACTCTTCTAGGTGACGAAATATAAACAGTAAACAAGATAGTGAAGTCTCTCATCTCATGAAGCTCACCACCTAACTGGAGAGACAAAAATAAACAAATGCATAGACAGTAATGGAGCTCTGAAGAAAATATTGTAGTGAGAGGATATAAAGTGATTGGGGGTGGTTGTGGAGGTGTTTTTTGTTTGTTTTGTTTTGTTTTTCACTTTTTTAAATCTAAGTGTAGTTGACACACAATGCTACATTAGTTTCAGATGTACATCATAGTGATTCAACAAGTGTATACATTATGCTATGCTCACAAGTGTAGCTACCCTCTGTCACCATGCAATGTTATTAAAATACCATTGACTGTAATCCTTTTTATTCAGGACTCATTCCTGAATGTGACTCATTCATTCCATAACTGAAAGCCTGTCCCAGTCACCCATTTTGCTCATCCTCCCACTCCTCTTCCCTCTGGCAACCATCAGTTTGTTCTCTGTATTTACAGAGTCTGTTTCTGCTTTTTGTTTGTTTGTTTTATTTTTTAGATTCTACATATCAATGAAACCATATGGCATTTGTCTTTCTCTGTGTGATTTATTTCACTTTGCATAATACCTTCAAATTTTGTCCATATTGTCTCAAATGGCAAGATCTCATTCTTTTTTATAGCTAATATTCCAGTGTGTGTGTGTGTGTGTGTGTGTGTGTGTGTGTGTGTGTGTGTGTGTGTATCTTCTTTATCCATTCATCTACCAATGGACACTTGGGTTGCTTCCATATCTTAGCTATTGTAAATAATGTTTTGATAAATGTATATCCTTTTACAATGCATATATCTTTTTGAATTAGTGGTTTCATTTTCTTTGGGTAAATACCAGTAGTGGAATTACTGGATCATATGATATTTCTATTTTTCATTTTTTGAGGAACGCCATACTCTTTTCCATAGTGGCTGCACCAATTTACATTCCCATCAACAGTGTATGAGGTTTGCAATGTGGTGGCTATTTCAGATAGGATGATCAGAGATGAATTGTCAGTGGAGGTGACAGGTCTTCAGAGATCTTGATACTTCAATAACTAACCATAAGCAGGGATGCCTGGGTGGCTCAGTTGGTTAAGCGTCTGCTTTAGGCTCCAGTCATGATCCCAGAGTCCTGGGATTAAGTCCTGCATCGGGCTCCTTGCTCAGCCGAGAGCCTGCTTCTCCCTCTGCCTGCCACTCCTCCTGCTTGTGCTCACTCATTCTCTCTCTCTCTCTGACAGATAAACAAATAAAATCTCTCTCTGGAAAATAAATAAGGAAAATCTTAAAAAAATTAGCCATAAGCATATAGAGTAGAGAGGTCCTTCTGACAGAGAACAGCAAATATACAATTTCTAAAGCCTTTATAAACTTGGTATTTTGAGAAATAGGGAATAACTCGGTGTGGCTGGAGCATATTGAATAAGGTTTAGCATGAAGAAGGATGAGACCTGTTTTAAATAGTATTTTCTCAATTTAAATTTTTGATTAGTCATTGCTAGTATATAAATACATAATTAATTTTGTATATTTAGTCCATATCCTGCAATCCTGCCAAACTTGCTTATTTGTTCTTAGAGCTTGTTTCTAGTTTTCATTGAATTTTCTCCTTAGAAGTTCATGTCACCTAAAAATATATTTTTCTTCTTTTTCTATCCAGATGCCTTCTATTTTTGCCCAATTTTCTGTCTAGAGCTATAGTACAAGACTGAGTAGAAGTGAACATGTGAGATCCATGTCTTGTTGGGAAAACATTAAATCTTTCACCTTGAAATGTGCTGTTAGCTGTATGGGTTTCATAGATGCCCTTTATAACATTCATGAAGGTCCCTTTGAATATAGTTTCCTGAGTATTTACCATAAATGGGTAGTGGATTTTTGCCAAGTGCTTTTCTTCATTTATTGGGATGATCTTTTTTTTTTTTTTAAAGATTTTATTTATTTACTTAACAGAGAGAGAGAGAGAGAGATCACAAGTAAGCAGAGAGGCAGGCAGAGAGGGGGGGGGAAGCAGGCTCCCCGCCAAGCAGAGAGCCCGATGCGGGGCTCGATCCCAGGACCTGAGATCATGACCTGAGCCAAAGGCAGAGGCTTTAACACACTGAGCCACCCAGGCGCCCCTGGGATGATCTTTCATTTTTCTTTTTAGTTTGTTAATATAGTAATGTGCAATGTTTGATTTTTTTTAAAAGAGAAATTAACCCCCAATTGCTGGGATAAACCCTATTTGATCACATTGTATTGTTTTTCTATATATTGTTGTACATATATTTAAATTATGTTTAGAATTTTACATCTAGGGGCACCTGGGTGGCTCAGTCGTTAAGCATCTGCCTTCGGCTCAGGTCATGATCCCGGGGTCCTGGGATCAAGCCCCACATCAAGCCCCACATTGGGCTCCCTGCTCGGCGGGAAGCTTGCTTCTCCCTCTCCCACTCCCCCTGCTTGTGTTCCCTCTCTCGCTGTATCTCTGTCAAATAAATAAAATTTAAAAAAAAATTTTACATCTATGTTCATAAGAAGTCTGATTTGCCACTAATCTCATCCAGAGTATTTTTCATCACAGATATTTTTGCTTTTCTGTCTAGAAGTTTGATAAGGGGTTTTGTTTTGTCACTCATTATCCGACATCTTCCATGGCTCTTTTAAACATTTTTTATAGATAGAATACAATTATAATAACTGCTTTAATTCCCTGTCTGCTCATTCTAATATCTGTGTGTATTTTGATTGATTTTTCATTATGTATCTTGTTTTCTTGCTTCTTTGTATGTCTGGTACTCTTTGGTTGGATGCCAGACATTGTTAATTTTACCTTAGATGCTGGGCATTTTGTATTCTTATGAATATTCTTGAGTTGCTTTGGATTGTAATTAAATTACTTGAAAACATTTTTATTCTTTTAGGTAATTTATTATGATTTTTCAAAGTCAGATATGGAATAGTGGTTAGCCTAGGGCTAATTATTTCCCACTGCTGAGGCATAACCTTCTTGAATATTCTACCTAGGGTCCCATAAATTATGAAATTTTCCTACCTAGTTGGTGGGAACAGGCATTATTCTGGATCCTGTGTGAACCTTGGCACTATTCTCTTTAATTCTGCTGGATGGTTCTTTCTCTGGCCTTGGGTGGGACCTTCATATGGAGGCTCTGAGTATTGCCCTAGTATTTTCTGCAGGTGTCTGGGTATCTCTTTTTCTTGCAGATCTCTTTTCTCTGGCACTCTGCCCTGGGATATCTGCCTATCTTCATCCGCCCAGACATTCAGATCTTTTCTCCTCAATGCAAGACGTGTACTGAGTTCCCTTATGTTTTCTCTCCTTGTACCGCAACCTGGAATCTGTCTTTGGCAGTAAACTGTGGCAGTAATAGAGCTTACCCAGTCGATTCTCCATCTCTCAGGAGTCATTGTACTTTGTTGCTTGATTTCCATTGTCTTGAAAATTTATTTATTTTTTCTATATTTTCTGGTTTTGATAATCAGGTGGGTAAACCTGATCCCTGTTTTCTCATCTTGACCGGAGATAGAAGTCATTTATTTGTTTGTGTTTGTTTTTGTTCTGTTTGTTTTCATCAGTGAAATAAAAGCAAAGTGATCAGCTGAGAATGAGAAGGGCCGTAGAGATTTGAGTTTTAGCGAGAGCAGTAAAGGCATGAAATAGTTCTTTTAAAGAATAGTAATGCGAATCTACTCTTGAAAATGTATTAAGATTACTAGGCATTATATGTAAAATTAGATAGCTCTAAACTAGAGTCTTCTGAAAAGGGTTAAGATATAAATATGTATAAATTAAAACTTCTTTAATTCCTCATATTAAATCTGTCTTTATTTTTTTAACCTGTCTTTATTTTTAATCTGAAACCCAGTTACTAGGCTTGCATGTCCAATTCTACTTGCAGTTTAATGGCTTCAATTAACTGAAAAGGAAATGCTTTTTGATGTCAAGATTTAAAGAAAAAAGTAGAGTGGACTGATAGTTTTAACAAATATGTAATTATAAAAACATAATCTTAGCAATATGGGTTAGTAAAGAAAATATCGAATGTATAATTGGGTGCCCTTAAATGACTGCCCACTCAGTTGATTGAGGAAAACTGAAGCATTGTTCTCTATACGACTTATTTGCCTTTCTGTAATATAGGCTGAATCCCATAAGGAACATATTAGCTCTACCTGTTGCACATAATGTTAATTTTTATCTCCCCCCTCAGATTTATCCTTCTTTTACATTTTTATATCTTTTCATAAATCTACTTTTTTATTTCATCAAGAATGCTTATTTTTATTTTTTTCCCATTTTTTACATATACTAAGTATGTAACACAGAGAACAATGGTAGCTTTGATCTACATCTTCCTGGCTTTATGTCACTTGTAGTATTTGCAAACTATGTTTTCACTCTGAGTTATTTATTTTATGCCACTGGATCGAATGAAAACAAAGTGATATTTTTGGATCATGGATGAATTTGATATAAAAACTTCAAGAATTGTTTGGATTTAGGAATTTAGCATTTGAGTTTTTTCTTAATCATTTCACCAAGTGTAATTCATAGTCACTAATTCTATATAGACACTGATACCTTCATATCTGTCCCAAATTTCCCAAGTTATTGAGCAAATTAATTAATTTATTCAATAATTTAAAAAATACTTATGTGTACATAGGATTATAGCACACCAGTGGTAAAAAAAAAAAATGGCAAGTAATATATGATCCCTGCCTTCATAAGAACTCATTTTTATTATTAAAACAAGATTAACACAAATGAAATAAAAGGAGGAATACCAAAAATATATAAACACCATCTAATAGCTGGATTATTTCAACAGATGATAAAATTTTTAGATGTTCAGAAGAGAAAGATACAATTGTGAAATGGATAAGGAGAGCACCATTGTGGACATACTACTGAAATAGTGGAATACCAGTTTTATTTAGAGCAGTCGCAGACAGTAGGGAAGGCAAACAGAGAGCATCATAGGCACTGAGGTAGGGAGACCTGTGGTTACATGGGGAGGGGGCAGTGTTGGAGTGTAACTTTGCATTGGAAAAAGGTGAGAATAAAGGTGAATGTGGTACACTGTCGAAGGCCTTATATTCTGGGCTAATGTAAGTTTTGACTATTTCAGAGGCTCTTTATAGCCTGTTAAGGGCTCTTCTAAGTATCAGTAGGTGGGAAAAAAATCACTTCTCTTTCAAAATAATAGCAAGTCATTAATTTATGTCATTCACAGGTGGCTGAAAGT
>CM052895.1:59286994-59404199 GCA_028534135.1 Potos flavus
CTCCAATCTGGGTGCACTTAGCTGAGGCAATACTATCTCATCATTACTATCTTGAATTTATTGTCCATGAAATAGGCTGTTGCCTGCTTTTCTATCAAAACAAATATAAAGACTAATCCAGCACGTAAAAGTGTAAGTCAGACTATTGAATCTTTTTAGCTGGTGTGGATACACTGCAGAGCAAGAGACGTGTGCGTAACATTTAAAAAAAATATCTTCCATAAAGTAATGTATTTTCTCTCCTGAAGACCTACTGCATACAGTGACTTTCATTAATTTCAGGAAATGGAAACCAATCTTTGAATCCGCCTCGCTTTAAATGCCTTCTGTGCAGGAAAGTTTTAAGCAAGCGTTAGTATTTTGCCTCTCCAGATCAAACCTAGCCGGGAAAACAGGGGCACAGGGTTCTGAGGAAAATATAAGAGATATAAACACCAATACGGTTGGAGGGAATGAGAGCAAAGGTAAATATTAAAGGTTTGTAGAAGATCTCAGCATACTTAAAAAGAAAAAAATATGTATGTAGATATTAATTTTCACATATTTACATATTTTTTATCATTTTATAAAGCTTTAAGATGAACAATCCTGTTATCAAGAAGACTCCTTTCAACAAGTAAGAGCTGGAAATTAGTCTGGCACTGATTTAATTAAAATACTAGGTTTACGTATTATTTTAGCATTTTCATATTCAATGTCTTCAGTGGGCATTTATATAAGGATAAAAAAGAGAAGTAATTTAAGATTATTACAAAGTTAATTAAATTAAATCAAATCTTCAATTACTCTTAATTTCCTTTATTACATAGTTTGGCCTTTGGTAAAAACTTTTCCCTTTTCTATCACAAGGTAAAATATTTCTTGCTATAATTCAGACCAGCTGCAATTTGCAATTGTGCCAGAAAACCGCTCTTGTGCTGGTTGCTATTAGATAATGTATTTTACATAGATTAGCCTAAATTAAGAGTCAGGAGGAAAATCTTTCTTCCATTTCATTTTTTTTTTTTCTCCCTTGTTCTGAATGATGAGGAACTGTCAGTGTGTGGCTGCCTCTTTTCAAGGCATGTGGGAAGCTGTCACCCCGCTACATCTGCAGGACAATCCAGATGTTACACAATATGAAATCCAGGTCTCAGCATTGTGATGATTGTCAAATGAGGACAACCTAACTGTAGGCCCGAGTCTCAGTAAAATGACAATTTTGGGAGAGTTGACGGAGGCCAATATCTTTCAATTATTTTAAACCACTACCTTTTCTCTGTTAAGTTGGCACGATCTTCTCCTAGGATAGTGTTACAGATACTTAAAAATCTATTTCGGAAGGTACCGAATGCTACCTCGTGGTCAGACTTCATTAGTATTTACAGAGACAAAAAAAGGAAATATGCTCGTATGCCAGAGGTTTTGTCTAATCACAGCTATCAAGGATGAGGAATTCTGATCTGAGGTCAGTGTACGTGCCACACTGGCATCAGAACCTGTTTATGCAGGTAATGGCTGGTTTAGGACACCTCTGAACCGTCACGTACCATGTGAATTAATGAGGCCATCCAGGTCTAAGGTCCCTAAAAAGGCCTCTCTAGATTAGGGTCTATTAAACCTGCCACAAGCTGCTTAGTGCTAGAAAAGTAACAACAGATGCTTAGCATTCTGTTCTTTCCTTTTTCTCCTTTTCTTTTTAGATTACGGAAAAAAAAATAATTTCTCATTCTTCATCAAACACCCTGCTAACTTATATGGAAGACAGTCCTATAGATTAATTAGACACTCAAAAATTTTTAAAGAACACTAATCCTCAAAAAAACAACAAATAAAACTAATATCAGAAATATAAATTGGGGGGAAGGAAAGCAGGTTTAAGAAACTGCACGGTGAGTTAATAAATGAGGCAGTTCTATTTCCTTGTTTTGTTTTAAGATTATTAAATGCAGCTATATTTCAGCAAAGTAAAAGAAGAGGAATTGCAAAAAAAAGTGGTCAATATAATCAAGGATAAGTAGAAAACACTCTGCTTAGGCATAATCCAATATTTAGTTGAAGGGATAAAATACCATGAAAAGCACAAACATCAACAAATAAAGAAACGGATAATTAGCATTCTTTTAGGAACACATTTAATATCCTTTACCCGACAACAACTTCATCCTCACAATATTGGCTTCACATTTTGTTATGTAGCCTTTGTTTGCTTCCTGTATTATTTCCAAACTCTCGGTCAAATGGCTACAGTTTTTCTGGATTGTGAATATTATTGCATTAATGGACTTTTGGTTTTTCTTAGAAAAATTGGAGTGCAAATTCCATTTAACTTCTTCAAATCTATTAGGTGCTCAGCCTTTAATTTTTTGCACATTAACATTAAATGGTTGAAATATGAGGTTATTTTTGGAGTGATTATTATGATCGTAATAAGGCCTGACACTTGCGCCACTTCAAACACACAAAAGAGCTCCCAGGATAACACATTTTAATAGTCAGAAGAGTTGTGAATTCACAGCTTTGCACAGCAGGTGTGGCTGCACATCTTTGCACCCCTAAATACACTTGCTCATCTAATCTGACAGATTAGACAATGGCACAAAACCCTCATCACCGATGTCTAAACAAAGACTTCATTTCAGAAGAGACAAAGCTTCGAGCAGACCGTGTTGCCACTAATAACTTTTCCGAGCGGAAAACAATGTATATTTTATTAATGAAAAACAAATTGCGGCCAGGAAGATGAATGTCTTGGCTTTTCTGACATTTGAAATAATTTGCTTTCCTTTCCCTTTTGTGCCCTTAATATTTACCTTCATATCAATCTTTATGCAATTTTGTTAATTAGCTATGGTGCTGCCAGCCTAACACGAAGGCATCATCGCAGTGCAGGACCTTAAAACCCATGTTGCAAGGGGAAAACAATTTTGCTCTTTTCTGGGAGTCAACTATATTGGAAAGTAGCTCCTTAATTAGAGCCAGAGGTAAGTTGGACTTTGGGGCACCCACATTTTCGTGGCAGGGCACTTGGCAAAGGGTTTCGAGCAGGAAAAGGCAACCTGATTTTCTATTCAACTTTGGCGCAGCTGAACGTTAAAAAGTGAGACCGGGGATGGGCGTATTTACCATAAGGGAATGGCCTGAGCATTAATGGGCTCGGGAGGCTTATTTGGAGGCAGCTGCACTTATCATGAATCAGGAAAGGGAAATAGCAGCCCCGGTGCGCTGTAGGTCAGTCACAAATGTCGACTGCAGAGAGCCATAAATCTCCAGCGTGACTTCAGCCAGTGACTCGCAGAACACCCTCCCAGCGTTTTCCTATAATTTAAAGATTATGTAAGGTATATCGTGAGTGTGTTCGATGAAAATATTAATTTAGAGATAAATCCTGTAAGCGCTCTGAGCCAGCGGCTTCTGCCGCAGCTACACTCCAGACAGGACAGGCTGCTAGTTTTGTCAACAGTAGGAGGTCATGGACGGCTGCCAAAGAAAACAAACCTTTTTCACGAAAATGCTTTCAGATCTAAGTAGTCACAGAATATCTCCTGTACTGTTTTATTACTGATGTTTAAACTTTGATATACTGTCTTTTGCTTGAGTCAGAAATCTTCATCATAAAATGAAGGGGGGCACACACACCGGAAAGGCGATTAATCACACGGAACTCTTCCTGGCGAGTTCAAATAATTTTATGTTGTTTTTGTTGGGGAGGGGAAGGGGACGGGTGGAAGAAGGGGATGGTGGAAGTTGTAGTGTCAACTGTTTCACTTGTTTAATTTATTTGTTGTTTCCGGTAAAACATGGGACACATATTGGTAAGAAAAAATCTTGAGCCTTGGAGAAAAATGACGGATGTTTCCCGCCCAATGAAAAGTTTATTGATGAAAATAATAAGGTACAATGTCATTTTCATTTATCAATAGGGTATAATTGATCCTAAAATAAAAGTATTCTACATCTGTCTCTTTGTGTAATTGGATCATGCTAAAATATGAGACAAAACGCAAGTGGATATTCAGATTTGTCAGATACTTAATAACCTAAATTAGAAATTAATGCAGTTGAAAATATCGCCAAGGTAAGGAATGTGAAAGTTGACGTAATAGATTCCGGAATCACCTCTCCCTTGTAAGGTGAGCATTGTGCTGGAGAATGGCTTGCTGCAATTTTCATTTGCATTTTCGAAGAGGCCTATTCAGAAGCTAGGAATCCATGAATGGCCTTCTCTCCTGTGGTTGGAGAGGAAAACACTTGGTGACTCTAGTTGTAAGCACCAAATTCTATTAAATGGGTACAGGGTACTACCAAGTCCATATTCCATCTCACAACTGTGATTCATAAGGAGATTTTTGTTGGACTTTTTTGGGTTTTTGCCTTTTATAATTACTGAAGCCCTAAAGATGTATAGAATAAATGCAAACTGAAGACGATATAAGTGAGGATTTTGCATATTGTTAATGACATCCTGGGGTTGCAAGATACAATTAACATTACAGTGCGCCTGGAGAACCCAGGCACAAACAAAATGAGAGTATCAGTCTCAATATTGGAAGTGTTGAGGCAAAATTCACAGGTATCTCTCCAGCTCACTCCCTATTTCCTCAGAGTATGGTTCAAGCGTTTTAATACTTATCTTCGTATCTTGACTGGTTTTAAAAGTAACCTGTGCATGGAGAACTCTGACACCTTCGGCGCCGGCATTACCAGCCCAGCGCTATCTGTAAGCTATGCATGGCCTCCTTTATTGTTTTACTGTTTTAAAAGCTATGTTCCACTTTGAAATCACATTAAGAATATAAATTTCAACCTCAAAATTATGATTCTCTACGACAGAGGCAGAATGTGTGCTTTGTAGCCCAAGATCCCTTTCATTTAATATTAAGCATTCATCCTCTCACATTTTTCTATTTTTGAAAACTATTTGAAATGAATAGACATACACCATGGGATTCTAGACCCTGTAGAATCCCAGGGCCTGTGGCAGACTGAAGCTAGCAGCCTCTTGTGCGGACACTGCCAGCAGAATATTTGAAGTCCATGCAGCTTAGGAAGAGGCTGATCTTCACAGAAAAGCCAGAATTTCTATAAAAAAATTTTTTTTAAAGCCATTTTACCCCTAATCATAGACAAGCATTAAAGATCTTAAAACATGGCTGTGATCAGGCAATTTTTTTGGTACACTTTTTAAGTGAAGACTAGTGTCTTCACAATTTAGAATGAAGGACTGATATACATCCCAGATAGTCTCAATTTGAAAGCTATTAACTATATGATCTTCCTGTGTCCCAGCCTGTGCTCTTCTTTAATATAGCTAAAATGAACTGAAAAGCACAGAGATTATTTTGAATCATGTGAAATGTGCCTTGTCCCAGCTCTCCTATGACATGGCTGAGATTGGCCATCATGCATTCAAGTTCATTCCTTCCTGTGAGTCTATACAGAATACAAGCCCTGACTCCTTTTTCTCTTCTATAATCATCATTGCTTACTTCTACCCATACACAGGGAAAAAATCGTCATCATGAGGCATTAAGGAAACAGAGACAATGAAAGACAATATTTTAATCATTCTTCTAAACCATTTGAGTGTTTTAATTCAAGTTTTAGTTGTGAATTAACTCCGTCTAGAATTTTATGGATCAGACCAAATAGGATGCTTTTCCACTTGGTTGGCATGAGATAGAGAGTTCTACTACTATTTATCTAGCACCAAAGATTGATTTCATGAATTGAAACTGAATCTCTAATTACCAATAATAAATAGTATATTGCTGTGATGAGAAATAGACTTTATAAATAAGGATCAACAAACAGGTTTATTATACAAGTAGGCTGTTCTCTTTCTTGGGTGTTTCCCTAATCTAGCTAAGTTACCAAGAATCTCCACTTAAAAGGTTTTGCAACTGCTAAATTTGATGGATGATTAGGAATCCATAATTATCATCACTTGATCAGGAAAAAAAAGCTGGGCCACAAAGAGTTAGAAGGGAGAACTACTGCATGAAAGTTTGGGGCTACAACTGGTATAGTCCGATAACAGAAAGCTTATGGGTCTGTTGATGCCCATGAATGAGAGTCAATAATTGTTGTTGTCTCCTATGACAAAGGTCAGCATTTCGTCATACAGGAAATAATTGTAGATAATTACAGGCATACTTTGTTTCATTGCATTTTGCTTTGCTGCACTTCACAGATACTGTGCTGTTTTTTGGTTTTGCTTTTGTTTTGTAAGGTTCGTGGCAGCTCTGCATCAAGCAAGCCTGTGGCAATGTTTTTCCGACAGCATTTGTTCACTTCATATCTCTGAGTCACATTTGGGTAATTTTTGCAATAATTCCAACTTTTTCATTATTGTTATAATTGTTATAGTGACCCATGATCAATGATTATGTCTCACTGAAAGCTAAGATGATGGTGAGCATTTTTTTAGCACCGAAATACCCTTTTTTTTTTAAGATTTTATTTATTTATTTGTCAAGGGAAGAGACAGAGAAAGGGAGGAAGAGAGAGAGAGTAAAAGAGAAAGAGCACGCAAACAGGAGGAGCAGCAGGCAGAGGGAGAAGCAAGCTACCTGCTGAGCAAGGAAGCTGGATGTGGGACTAGAGCCCTGTACCCTGGGATCATGACCTGAGCTGAAGGTAGACGCTTAACCGACGGAGCCACCCAGGCATCCCTGAAGTACTTTTTAATTAAGTATGTCCATTGTTTTTTTGGTCGTAATGCTAGTGCATACTTAATACATTTCGGTGTAGTGCAAACATAACTTTTATATACACGAGGAATCCAAAAAATTCCTTTTGCTTACCTTATTGTGACATTTGCTTTATTGTGGTGGTCTGAAACCAACCAACCACAGTATCTCTGAGGTACTTCTCTATGTAGAGTTCAGGCATTGTGTTATCTGCTGAGGTTAGAGAGCTAAGATATGGTCCTTATCTCTAAGAGTTTAACAGGACAATTCACAGCAGTTCCTGGATCTCCACTAAAACATCTGTGACCCTCTACGGTCATGGTCTGCAGCCCCAGTGAGGTCCATAGGACTGCCCAGCCCAATCAGCTCCCTCACCCATTCTTCACAGCAACTATTTCAAACTCAGTCCCGTCTTTCCAAAACAGGTACCATAACCCCAATCCATCATTCCTAGGAAATAACCTTTTCTCCCATTCAGCAGGGTAAATAGGAACTACTGACAAGTCAACTCTTTCAACTTGCTGACCTCCAACAGATGCCTACTCTGAATTCTCTCTCCCCTCTCTCCTACTACTTGTACCACTCCACCAAAATCATTGCCAAAAGTGTTGCACATGGGTAAGTGTCAATCATTCACTTATTTAACCTCGGTATAAGTTGACACTAGAAAGAACTTCATTGCTCTTAAAAAGTGTTTCTCACCCCTGCCTTCTCCTTGGCTTGTTTGAACACTACTGTTTTCTCAAACTTTGCTCTTTCCTTCTCTTGGAACTTTGCCCAGTTATTTTCTCTTGTTTATCTCTTAAATACAAATGTTTAATGTGGTTCTATCTTTAAAAAACATGAAAAGATTATTATAAAGTCTGGTATAGCAAGACTGATGAAGATTTTGTTTGTTATGGCTAAAGAGATAAAAAGGGAAATCTCATTGTCTTGTCTCATCTTATTTTTCTGTATTTCGATTTCTTTTGTAGTCAAACACAATATTCAATTAATGTCCATTGTGTACAAAATATCATACTATGTCCTAAAGACAGTTACACAGGCTTTCTGCCATGTCTACAGGATTAACTCTCTTATGTTCATTATGTCAGGCTCCCATGAGCCTTGGCAATCATTACTACCATGTGGGAGTCCCTACGTGCTTCATAGCACATCAGCTTTTGATTTAGTACAGTTATGGGGCAGAATTTGTGCTCTCTCTGTGAACTTTTTCATAAACTTTCGTATGTCTTATGACATGGATATACCCGTACCCATTGGTACCGAGGTTCCTACTTCAAGAATTTGTGTGGACTCTGAAAATTATTGAACCTCGAGGTTTTCTATAAAAACTGAAGTACAACTTCAGTGCTTCATGCTGGAGTCATGCTATAGGAGCAGCTGGACCTGAGCTTGGACTTTTGTGGCACAGAAACTCTCATAAAAGTTTTAATAAAAATGTTTCTATAATGGATTGTGAGGTGTCGTAGGCTGCGTTTTTTTTTTCTTTTTTTCTTTCTTTTTTTTTTTTTAATTTCACTCATTAAGATAGGAATTTCTTTAAAACACATACACACACGGTCACCTGGCTAGCTCAGTTGGTAGAACACGCAACTCCTAATCTCAGGGTGGTGAATTCAAGCCCCATTTTGGACATGGAGCCTACTTAAAAACAATAAATATTTAAAAGTTAAAACACACACACACACACACACACACACACACACACACACACAAACACACCTCACCTGTATTCAAATTTGAGGGCAAGGAAGTATAGAGTCTGAGTAATTTATTAACTATATGCTCAGGACGTGTGTGGTACCCACAAAGGTGTGCTAAATTAGCTATGTTTTACTCTTGTACTCTGGAACTGTTTCAATAGAACTGTCAACAGATTTATTTATGCTGCTTTATGACAGCAAAATATTGAACCGTCAGTATCAGTGGAAAGAACATATGTTGAAGAGACCATGGAAGTGATGGCTAGCTTCTTTGTAGAACTGATGTTTCTTTGAATTAGTTTTCCTAAGAAAAATAAAGTTAGGAGCTAACTTTTGATTTTCATGTTAAAGGATGAAACAATAAAAGAAAATTAAAAATAAATTTGGAATTTTATCCTCTGAAAATCTTTAGAAATGGGATATTTACTTTCTTTTTCATGGTCTGCACTAATTAATGATAAAGGTCTTACAATCACATGCAATGATGATGGAGAGAAAAGAAGACTCAACTAAAATCCTTCTCTTCAATACCCTACCTTTTCATAGCCAGTACCTATATTTTATTCTCTTCATTCACCAGGGCCAAACAGCAGAAGATGGACATGGGAAGTGGGAAACAATGGATAAGTAAAGATACTTGACTAGAGATATAGACAGTAGAGGATATGTTTTCTTGCCTGTAATGACACCGACAGAAAAACTAGAGCAGACACCACCTTCATTTTTATCCTTCCTTTCAAATAAGCTTTTGTCAATCTATTTTCACAGGGCAGAGGGACCAAATAAAGAGAATGCAGGATGCTAGTGATGGCAGTTGAACAGAGTTTCACCACGAGTCTAGATATAAGCTTCACAAATCTTGCTTCTTTGCCCCTTTTAAGATCTCTATTGCACAAGACTTGTCAGTATCCCTAATAACTACTCAGTTGACATTTGAAACATCTTATCATTTAAGAACTCTCTTCCTTCTTTGCTGAATCATCACAGTGAGCAATAACAAAGCATGCTATATACATAGGAAGGAGATACAGTAAATATGATGTTTAGAGAGAAGCTCTTACAGAATAGGCAATTTTAATTGATCATCAGAGTTAGAGACGTGAAAGAAAAAATGGGAATATGAGGACTCTTTTAGCAGCTACAGATTTATGTAACTTTTTATATATTAAAATATATATAATATACATACATATATGAATATTTATATATAGTCTTTCTAGAGTTAGAAAGTACAAGTGAAATGAAAAATTCACTAGAGGGGTTGAAAAACAGATTCAAGCCAGCAGAAAAATGAATCAGTGAACTTGAAGATAGGTCCATTGAAATTATGCCATTTGAGGAACAAAGAATTTTTAAAAATGAATTGAGTCGAAGAGATCCATGGGATACCATCAAGCATAAAAATAAACACAATTGGGGCGCCTGGGTGGCTCAGTCGTTAAGCATCTGCCTTCAGCTCAGGTCATGATCTCAGGATCCTGGGATCGAGCACCGCATCAGGCTCCCTGCTTGGCGGGGAGTCTGCTTCTCCCTCTCCCACTCTCCCTGCTTGTGTTCCCTCCCCCACTGTGTCTCTCTTTGTCAAATACATAAATAAAATCTTGAAAAAAATAAAAACACAAATCACATCTCAGAAAAGGAGGGAGAAGGAAAAGGGATAAACAGAATATTTGGAAAAAATAATGTCTGAAAATTTCCCAGATTTGATAGCATCGATAATAATTATACATCTGTCTTCTTGGACACAAAATATATAAAGAGATAACTTGTGGCAATAAGAGCTTAAAAGTAAGGGGAGAACAGAGTCACAGAGGAGCAAAATATTTGTATCCTATTGAAATTAAATTAGTATTAATCTGAACTAGATTATTACAAATTAAAATGTTTATTGAAATCATTAGGGCAACAAAAAGAAAATAACTAAAAATACATATTAAAAGGTACGACAAAAGAATAAAATGGTACAGTAAAATAAGTTGAAAATAAAAGGATGGAAAAAGATATTCCATTCAAACTGTAATCAAAAGAAAGCTGGAGTGTCTATATAAATAAAAGACAAAATAGACTTTAAGACCAAAATTGTTAATAGAGACAAAGGAGGGAATTATATAATGATATAAGGGTCCATCTATAAAGAAGATAAAACAATTATACATATATATGCACCTAATAAAAGATCTCCAAAATACACAAAACAAAAAACTGATAGATTTGAAGGGAAAATAGGTCAATAATAACAGTGGGAGACGTCAACATCCTACTTTCAAAAAAAAAAATTAGAACTTGATTTAAAAAAAAAAATTAGAACTTGACAGAAGATCAATAAGCCAATAAAAGGCTTGAACAAACAGTGCTAAGACAAATAGACCTAACAGTGTAAACCAAATAGATCTAACTGAATAGACAAGTAGACATCTATAGAACATTCTATCCAAAAAGAGCAGAATTCACATTCCTCTCAAGAGCACATGGAGCATTCTCCAGAAATGACTATTTATTAGGTCAAAAACCAAATTTCAATAAATGTAATATGATTGAAATTATGAAATTATATTCTATAATCATGATGGAATGCAACTAAAAATCAGTAACAGAAAAGAAAATGAAGAATTCACAAATATGTGGAAATTAAACAACATGCTCCTAAATAACAAATGAATCAAAGAAGAAATCACTAAAGAAATTAGAAAATAGATGAGAAAATACCAAAAATACCAAAACTTAATGAGATGCAAAACTTATAAATGCAGTAGTTAAAGAAAAATAAGTAGCTATACTTACTTTAATAAACAAGAAAGATTACAAACCAATCTTCCATCTTAGGAAACTAGAAAATTGGAGAAAACTAAACCCAAAGCAAGGAGACGGAAGGAATAATATAGAGTGGAAATAACTGAAATAAATTAAAAAATAGAAAAACCAGTGAAAAAAAATAGACCTATAAATATACTGATGAAGAACAAAGAAAGAAGACTACTAAAATAAGAAACAACAGTAGTGACATTACTTCTCACTTTACAGGAATAAAAATGGTTATAAGAAACTACTATGAACAATTGTATTTCAATAAACCAGGGTAATCTGGATGAAATGCACAAATTCTTAGAAACACACAACCTACCAAAATTGATTTAAGAAATCAAGAAGAAATAGAAAATCTGGATAGAACTACTACAAACAAAAAGATAAAGTTAGTGGGGCACCTGGGTGGCTTAGTGGGCTATAGCCTCTGCCTTCGGCTCAGGTCAGGGTCCTGGGATCGAGCCCCGCATCGGGCTCTCTGCTCGGCGGAGGGCCTGCTTCCCCCTCTCTCTCTGCCTGCCTCTCTGCCTGCTTGTGATCTCTCTCTCTCTCTCTGTCAAATAAATAAATAAATAATCTTTTAAAAAAATTAAAAAAAAAAAGATAAAGTTAGTAATCAAAAATCTACTAACCAAAAAAACAAAAACAAAAACAAAACAACCCAGAGCCAGATAGCTTCACCAGTGTATTACACCCAAAATTTAAAAATTTGACATTAATCCTCTCCAAACTCCTCCAAAAAATCAAAGAGAAAAATGTTTCTTAACTCACTCTATGAGGCCAGTGTTATCCTAACTCTAAAGTCAAAGACATTGCAAGAAAACTACAAATTAATATTTTATGAATATAGATAAAATACTAACAAGTAGAATTCAGCAGTATGTAAAAAGGATTATATTAATGTTACCAAGTGGGATGTATCCCAGGAATGCAAAATTTGGTGAACATATTAAAATTAATAAATATCATATACCATATTAAAAGAATACACATACACAAACACAATCATTTCCTTAGACACAAAGAAAACATTTGACAAAATCCAGCACTCATTCAAAATAAGGAATGCAAAGAAACATCCTCAACCTGATAAAAGGCATCTATGAAAAACCCACAGCTAACATCATACTTAATGGTAAAGGACTGTGAACTTTCCCTCTATGGTGAGGATCCAGACAAGAATATCTATTTTCTTCACTTCTTTCAACACCATACAGGACTTCTGTCTAGGGCATTTAGGTAAGGGAAAGACATAAAATTATCCAGGTTGGAAAGAAAGAACTATAACTATCTACTTGCAGGTGGCATAATCTCATATATAAAAAATACTAAGAGGGATTAGTATCCAAAATAAGTAAAAAATTTATACAATCCAACACCAACAGATCCCAAATAATCCAATTAAAAAGGAGCAGAAGACGTGAACAGACATTTCTCCAAAGAAGACATACAAATGACCAATAGACACATGAAACAATGCTCAACATCACGTATCACCAGGGAAGTGAAAATCAAAACCACGATGAGATATCACTTCATTTGTTGCAATGGGTAAAATAAAAAAACATAAGAAATAAGTGTTGGTGGGGTGCCTGTGTGGCTTAGTCGGTTAGGTGTCTGCCTTCAGCTTGGTCATGATCCTGGGTTCCTGAGATCAAGCCCCATGTCAGGCTCCCTGCTCAGCAGGGGGCCTGCTTTTCCCTCTCCCTCTGCCTGCAACTCCCCCTGCTTGTGTTCTCTCTCTCACTCTCTCTGTCAAATAAATAAATAAAATCTTAAAAAAAAATACTGGCAAGGTTGTGGAGAAAAAGGAACCCTTGTGAACTATTGGTGGGAATGCAAACTGGTACAGCATGGAGGGTCCTCAAAAAATAAAAAATAAAACTACCATATGATCCAGTAATTCCACTACTGGATATTTATCTAAAGAATACAAAAACACTAATTTGAAAAGATACATGCACTTCTATGTTTATTGCAGCATTACTTACAATAGCTAAAATATGGAAGCAACCCAAGTACACATCTATAGATAAATAGATAAAGAAGATGTGGATATATACACAATGGAATATTACTCAACTATAAAAAAGAATGAAATCTTGCCATTTACAACAACATGGATGGATCTAGAAGGTATAAAGCTAAGAGAAATAAGTCTGCCCGAGAAAGACAAATACCATTATGATTTCACTCCTACGTGGAATTTTAGAAACAAGATGAATGATCAAAGGAAAAAAGAGACAAGTAAAAAATCAGACTTTTAAATATAGAGAACAAACTGATGGTTACCAGAGGGGAAGTGGGTGTTGGGATGGGTAAAATAGGTGAAGGAGATTAAGAGTACACTTACTGTAACGAGCACTGAGTAATGTATAGAATTGTTGAATTACTATATTGTATACCTGAAACTAATATAACTCTGTATGTTAGTTATACTGGAATTAAAAAATAAAACACTTTAAAAAATTAAAAACACTGAAGAATACACACCCACACACAGAGTCAAAGCTGGCAAATAAGTCCAGCAAAGTTACAAGTTACAAAATGAATACACAAAATTTTGATTGTATTTCTATATATTAGCCATCAACAATTTAAAAGTGAAATTAAGAAAATAATTCTATTTTTAATAGAATCAATGGAAAAATATACTTAGAAAAAAATTTGACCAAAGAAGGGCAAGACTTGTATGCCGAAAACTACAAAACATTTTTAAATGAATCAAGATTTAAATAAATGGAAAGCTGTCTCTTGTTAATCGGTTAGAAAATTTAATATCATTAAGATGGCAACACTCCTCAAATTGATGTACAGATTCAGTGTAATCCCTATCAAAATTCCAGGTTGACTTTTTGCAGAACAAGACAAGCTGACTCTAAAATTTATAATGAAAGGAGACGGACTTCAGATAGCAAAAACAATCTTGAATAATAAGTTCGGAGGACTCACATTCTTCTATTTTAAAACTTACTACAAAGCTGTAGTAATTAATACAATATGGTACTGGCACAAGGCTAAATATATAGATCAAGGGAATAATATTGAGAATTGAGAAATAAACCCATTCTTCTATGGTCAATCAATTTTTTTATGGTCAATCAATTTTTGACAGAGGTACCAAGAGCATTCAATGGAAAAGTAGAATATTTTCAACAGTTTCAGAAAAAGTGGATATTCAGAGATAAAAAAATGAATTTGGACTGCTCACACAATGTACACAAACTCAGAAACGATAACAAACATAAATGTAAGACCCAATATGATAAAAACCTTAGAAAGACTCATAGGTATAAATCCATATGACCTTGGATTTATCCAGTGTTTCTTAGATATGACCCCAAAAGCAAAAGCAACAAATAAAAAATAAATTGAACTTTGTCTACATATAAAAATGTTATACTTAGAAGACACTATCAATAAAATTAAAGACAACCACAGAATTGATGAAAATACTTGCAAATTATATCTCTGATAAGGATCTAGTTATCTACAATATAAAAAGAATTCTTATAACAAAAAGAGAAATACAAAACTGGCAAAAGACTTGAATAGACCATTACCCCAATGAAGGGATATGAATAGCTAAAAAACACATAAGATGCCCAACATTATTCATCATTTGGGAAATGCAAATCAAAACCACAGTGATATGCCACTTCATATTCACATGGATGTCCATTAAAAAAAAAGAGAGAGAGCAAAAATAACAAGTGTTGGTGAGGATGTGGAGAAACTGGAACCACACACATTGCTGGTAGAAATATAAAATGATGCAGCTATGGAAAACAGCTTTGGCAAGTCCTCAAAGAGCTAAATATATAGTTACCATATGTCACAGGTATTTCACTTGTACGTCTGCACCTGAGATAACTGGAAACATGTTCACACAAAAACTTGTACACAAATGTTCATAGCAGGATTATTCATAATATCCAAAAAGTGGAAACAATCCAAAGGTCCACCAACTGATGAATGGATAAACAAATGTGTTATATCCTTACAGTGGAATATTATTTGGCAGTAAAAAGGAAAGATGCCTGCTGCATGCCACAAAATGGAAGAACCTTAAAAATATTATGCCAGTGAAAGAAGTCAGTCTCAAAAGACTAATGATAGTATGAGTCTACTTATATGAAATTTCCAGAATAGGCAAATCCATAAAGACAGAAAGTAGATCAATGTTTGCTCAGGGGTAAGAGAAACTGGAGTTAGTTAAGAGTCACCGTTATCAGATATAGTACACGTGTTAGGGTTAGTTGTAATGTTCTGGAATAAGATAGTGGTGATGGTTGTACAACACTGCAAATATACTAAACACCACTCAATTGCACACTTCACACAGTGAATTCCACATTGTGTGATTTTTATCTCAAAAAGTATGAAAAAAAAAAAAACCAAATGAAAAGAAAAATCATGGCACCTCCTTCAACCCGGATTGTCAAGTGACCATGGAAAGCAAAACTTTCCTCCCAACCACATGGAACATAAGGGAGAAATGAATTTTGTTGTTCTGAGCCACTGAAATTTGGGATTGATTGTTACCATAGCATAAACTAGCCTATTTTACTGATACAGCCAATAAATAGGAAATCCTTATTCACCTACAAATTAAGTTAGAAAATCCATGCCCTTTCAAAATCCCCAAAGTTCAATCATCCTACATTTATCAGATTACATTTTTCTGTAGCAAGGCAATCATGATTCAATATAAATCTCTATGTCACTGAACATACATAACTATTTGAAAGTACCATGGAACGTAGCAATGACCTTAAAAACTGAAAATACACAGCAAGTATCTGGAAAATAAATCTATCTGCAAATATTTGTTAAACATTTTCAAATGTTTAGCTTTTTTCTGTGATTTCACTTTTATCATTATCTTAGCAGAAAAGGAAAGATTAGATGCTGGGTAATTATGTTCTCATATGTCAAAAAATTTCCTTTTGCTATTTTGAAAATTAAACCTCTTTCAAAGAATTCTAATATCCTTAATATTGATGTATAAATGTCACTATATCACATTTAAAGTGAATAAAAATTGATCCAAATTGAAATTGCACAGGGGTGATGAAGACGTATTGTATATGCATCTGCCAAACTTCAATTTTGGAAAGTACTTTATGATTTCCAAATACAACCATTTTGTTTTATTTTCAAAAATCTTTACCAGTCAAAAAGAATTCTATTATCACAATAATTTTCATTCCAATTAATGGAATGAATTACATAATTATCATAGATGTTAAGTGTGTTTAAGTTAATTATGTGGGGTTTATATGTAGATCATTCCATGTCTTAATTTTCCCCTGAAAACCCCAAGAAGATTTGGGGGGTCTGGGTGGCTCAGTCAGTTGAGCATCTGATGCTTGGTTTCAGCTCAGGTCATGATCTCAGTGTTGTGAGGTCTAGTCCCATTTAGGGCTCAGTGCAGAGTCTCCTTGGGATTCTTTCCCTCTCTCTCTCTTTCCCCCACTGCTCCTTCCCCTGCTTGCATGCTCGCTCGCTCTCTCTCTCTCTCTCAAATAAATAAATAAATAAATAAATAAATAATTTTTTAAAAGATTATATGTTGATACACAAGGACTCTATGCCTAAAGAAAATATACCAGAAAATCAAAATTATGTCCCAGAGTTTTAACATGCCTTGAAATGTTGCTGCTAGTGTCACAACTTTCATTCCCATCAAGTAGTAGAATTTTCTATACTTTACTATCCTAAATAATTATCATTGTCATCATTCATTGGGCAAATCAATTGTAATGATATATTAAATATAAATGTTTAAATAAATAACTTGCTTCACTCTTTTGCTTAAAACACTCCATTGTGGTTAGAGTAATACTCACAAAATTTACTACGGTCTAGCCAAACCTGCATGATCTGGTCTGTACATGCAATCCCACCTCTTTCCAGAGCCATCAGACTGTCCAAGCCTTAGGGCCCTCCTCTTGTCTAGTAAATTCTTACTTCCACTCCCAATTTCACACGCCTGCCTCCTTCTCATCACTGTAGTCTCAGGTCAAATATCACTTCTAGAGAGAAGGGACTTTCTCTAACTACCCTACCAAAAATATTCCCATCACTCTCAATAATATTATCCTGTTTTATCACTTTTATTGGACTTACATAAATTTCTTGGTTTATTTAGTTGTTTACTTGTTTTATTGTCCGTATGACGTCCCACAGAATGTGAGTTCTATGAGAGCAGACAACGTCTATTCAGTGCTTCGAAGAGTGCTGACTTATAGAATGAATGAAATAAGTGAATAATGCCTTGGATATCTCTGGCATGCCACACCCCAAACAATGTTTGATACTCCCCATCCCCCTACCCAATGCATGAATATCCTCACGCTTAACTTTCCCTGAGTCTTTCCATAACTCCTTCATCAATCAAACAGCTAATCTCAGACATTCTCAGAACAAAAGCACTTCTGCAATCAGAGTCACTTCTAAAATGTATTAATAATCATTCATTTGCACTATTCATTGTTGTGCAAATAGTGACAGAAGTCTGGTTTGTACACCGTAGGTTGCTGCATGAAGTGTGCTTGCTTTTATCGACCCCAGTGAGCATTCTCCACACTCATCTAAGGGCAGAATTTGGCCATGTGTGGTTAGTTGATTACAACAAACATATGGGGAAAATGGCTGAGAATGCTCAAATATTGAAACCATATGTTACTGCATGGGAAACTATGCCTTATTAAAAAACAAAACAAAAACTGAGAATCCAGCTAGAAACATACAGCTCAGAGCTTTTGCTTTCTGAGTTTAACTACCACTCAGTTTATTCAACTGAAGACTTTCTTTTAGAATTAAATCAACCTTTCTATCTCAGACCAGCTTAATATTTTAACTTGGTTAAAATATTTTTTGACTATGGAAGATTACAAAAATCACACAGCTTGCAAAATAGGAAAACTCCTCAGAAAGTAAAAGTATCATGAGTCTTATGAGATTTTTAAAATTCTATTTTAAATGCCATGAAGACTTCATAGCTTTTCTATATTCTGCTTATATAAATGGAGCTTCAACTCCTTTTCCCAATTAACATCACACCATCTTCATTGAGGAATGAAGCAGACAAGAAACTTCAATGGCACACTTACGAGATATCATTCTTATTATTAAAGACCAAGAAAATACAGAGAAGAATAGAACTACCACGAGAAGTGATACTGAGCATGACTAGAGGATATCAGAACAGACTCATACACATTTCCTTTTAAATTTCAGATGAACCTCACTTAATCGTCTTTATCAAATTTAAGGCGCCATCACTTGTAAGATACACCACTAAGAAATAAAAATGCTGCCAATTTAACAATGATTCAATACTCTCTAATCATATAAAATGTAATGTACATCTTGATTTCAAAGAGTTTAAAATGCAAAAAACATCTACATGTTCAAATCAGAGAAGTATGCTACTTATACCAACTTGAATTTTAATGTCATGTCCTACTATTAAGCACCAAAACCAAGGCACAATAAGAAATGTGCAGTTGGTGGACTCACACTTCCTTTCCTATTTTGGTGCCTGTTCCCTTAGCTAAGGAGCTCAATGCTCCTTCTTCCCCCTTCCCAAACACACACACACACACACACACACACACACACACACACACAGCCCTCTCAGCAGTGAGTCCTTTCTGAGCCTTGCTTTCCAGAGAAAGCCAGTATTCCATACTTTTCCTTCCAACTCCCTCCCTCCTTCCTGTCACTATTAGATATTGATCTCATAGATTATTTTGAGCTAGGAAATTTGATAGTCAAAGATAAATACATGATACCATTTTAATAATATTTGCATTTTAATGGTAGACTTCTAGATTTACAAATTTTAGCTCAAATAAGCTAGTCACTTATAATGGATTATGAAGTATAATGCAGATTACGTTTTGAGATGTAAAAAGACAATCCATGTAAATTATATCCTCATTTTGATTCACATGTAGAGGAGGCAATATACTGTGGTAGACAGAGCATGATCTTTCGGATTCACTAAGACATTGTTTTAATACCTCTTATGTAATCTAGATGTTGCTTAATATTTTTTACTCCCATTTCCTCACTGATGAAGTAAAAATAATGATAAGCATATTCATAAATTTTATGAAAATTAATAAGATAAAAATTGTGAAAAAAATTTCTAGCACATAGTTGTGCTCCAACAATATGGTATAATATGGATTCATATAATTATATGTTATATAATAGAAACAGATTATAAATATACCTTACTCTTGACACCTCAATCAAGTTATCAAATCGGGCCTAAGCAACATTAAGCACTCAAGCTCTACCAACTCTATAATAAAGTATTAGCTGTTACTCTTGATGATTTTCTTTTCAACTTTGTATGTGTTGTTTAGATATTCTTGTGTACATATTAAAATCACTTACCTAAAGCTCTAGGCAGTTAAGGAACTGCTATTTCACAACATCGCAATTATTTGAAATTCTTTTATTTGTTTACACATGACTGATATGAATATTGTATATCGCCATTATAGTTTTAAAGATTTGGTCATGGTGCCTTTCTAAGAAATTAAAAGCTGTGTTGCTTTGGGAATAGTACATTCCTACAATGAAATTGACAGACTTTTTGTGTTGCTAGATTTATATATTTCTCTGATTATTCTTGCCTTTTCTAAATTGCCATTTTTCCTTTCCTCTTTATTCTCCCTATCCTGTTTTTAGTTTTGCCTTTTATTAAATTAGAACCACCTTCTTACCTTTTTGTTATCCCTCTGCAAACTCCCAAGTTTTCCCTTGTCTTATCAGACTATAAATTCAACAGATATTCATTTATATCTATTCTTGTTTTATGTAAATGGTTAAGAAATAAAATATATGTATTGATTAAAAGAGTATGTCCATATCCATGCTTACATGTGTCACTGTTAATTCTTTATAAAATTCTGTATATAAATTCCTTTTCGGTATATTTAAATTCTCTCAAATTCAAAAATTTGTAAGCAAGCACAAACTCTAAACATTTTTAAAGAGACAGAATGCCAATTCTAGCAAAATTCTATTGCATTGTAATCCTGCTACCCACAGAGCAGGTTATAAAGAGAGGGTTCACCAGAAATGAAGGAGGTTGGTTTTGACCAAAGATCACAGTCAGAGTTCTCCCAACAGAGTTGGCTGCTTAATCACTGTCTTTGGAGGTTGGGCAGAATCAGAAGAAAGCATAGAACACAGGTTTAGAGCAGGACTTGATGGCTATATCTGGCATAAATGAAGATGATATGAAGTTGAGTATGATTAAAGGCACCAAAAAATGTGAGTATGAACATAAATGTGTATGTATCTACAATTTTCCCATCCTGCTTTCCTAAGTACCACTTTAAGCCCCAAACTGGTAAGAATAGACTGACTGATAAAAAAAGAAAACACTTGGTATGCATTTATGTATGCTCCTTAATCTATATAAATAAATAAAGCCTTTCAGTTTCCTTTTCATCTAAAACACTATTTGTTCAATTATCAGATACATAAAGACAATTTTTGGAAAGAAATATACATCAGAACTTATTCTGCTAAATAAGATAAAAATCTATTTGGGAGGACAGGACACATCAATTATGAAGTTACACTGCAACATGTTAAAATGTATATATCTTTAGTACATTAAAATGAATACACAAAACAAACAAATAGTGATGTAATACTAGACTTGGAAGAGTTAGAAACCAGGCAGGTTATGTAGACTGGGGAGGCATATACCTGTATTGCAATTCAAAGTCATAAGGCTATAAATAGCTTCCACAGGCAAGAGACTATAAAAAGAGCAAAAAAGAGTTGATAATATAATGTTGAGGATTATTTACATTTGAGGACAAAACATAGAGAAAAAGATAAATGAATTATTCAGAGAAGAATCAAAGTTATAAAGGTAGAAAGGAAAAAAGGCTTTGTTGAGTCGTACTGGAGAACCCAAAGTGGGGGGAAAATATATATATATGTACATATATATGTGTGTATATATATATATATATGAATGAACGTGTGTGTGTGTGTGTATAAATGTATGTGTGTTTGTTTATTTGTGGCCAGTGGTCTCAGATTCACCTGAAAAGTCCAGGAGAATGAACATCAGAAAAACACAAATGGATTTGGGATTGCTGACTTTGGAGAATTCAATTTCAATTCAATGGCTGAAGTGAGATAATGAGAAAGTAGAGAAATGAAGGAAAGGAGGTATAAGATGGAATGAGGCTGGAGAGTAAAATGAAATCATTTTGAAAATAGAAAATCCTGGAGAACTGGATGGGCAATGGCGAATGTGCCAACAGACAGGGAGGACTTCACCATTTTAAAAGGAAGAAGGCAATTGATGGAAGAGAGAGGACAAAATTATGGACTTGACAGTCAGTTTAAATGTTAATGGAGAGTTCCCGAGTGCGTGGGAACAGCTGCTGACAGGAACTCAGGATACGTCAGTTTTAACTATCACCCCTAGGCAGATGAGTCCCAAATACTGTCTCTCGATTTAACCTTTCCCCTGAACTCCAGTTGGGTGGGTGGGCTTGTCACTCAGGGATGCAAGTGCAGCAACCATGCTCCCAACCAACTTATCCTGCTATTATCAGTCTACAGACACATATCTATTTCTGTCTGTCAATTTGTCTCTGTTAGCTTCACCACACCCTTCTCTCTCTTTTTTCCACTTGCCTTCTAAAAATACACTACTTGATACATGGACAGGATCACTACGTGATTTGAAACCTAGAACCTAGAAAAGGAAAAGTGTTGAATGGATGAATAGATATATCAATGGATGGATGGATGGATGGATGATTGAATTTACTAATCACTTATTATCTGTCGAATATTATTCTAGTCCTCTTATGTACAGAAGTGCCAAGAGGCAAATTTTCTGCCTCTGCTTCATTGTTAGAGATAGACAAAACAAATGAGTTATATGCCCACTTTGTGAAAAGTGCTAAGAAGATAGGGAAAGCCACATCAGACAACTGAGATTGGCAAAAGGCAAGAGCAGTTGTTGACTGGTGGATCAGGAAAGGCTACTACACAAATCTGTCATTTGGCCAGAAAGGCAAATGAAGTGACAAAACAAACCAGGCAGATATTTGGAGGAAAAGTTTTCTGGTTACAGAGAAGAGCAAAACTCAAAGGCACTATGGCTAGAATAGTCTTAGCTTGTTTGAAAGCGGTGAAAAGGCCTCAGTAGTTTGAGCAGAAAGAATGAGGAGGAAAGTTAGCTAAGAGAGTGAGAGCCCAGATCATAGAGCACTTTTGGATGGACAGTTGCTAGATTTAGCAACTGAAGATATAGAATGTTTGGCTAAGTTTGAATTGTAGATAAACAACTAATGGTTCTAAAATATGTATGTTCCAAATATTTCAGAGGACATATGCAATATATACATTTGTCATTCATTTGCAATTCATGTTGAACTGGGTGCCCTGTATTTTATCTGTAAAAACCCTACAATGATGACATCTTTGGATTTTACTCTGAGTGAGAAGGAAATGTGCTGAAGCATTTTGAACAAATAAGTAGAATAATTTGATGTATGGAAAAGAAATCATAGGGATAAACACATGGAGATTGGCCAGGGCTGTTGTAGTCAATGCAACAGAAGATGGTGTCGGGCTAGTGTGGGAATGGGGAGGGAGATCAGTGGTGGTAGAGGTGACAGATCAGGTTTGTGACGGAAGAGAAAGGAGTTAAAAATGATTCCAAGGTTTCTTGCTTGAGAAACTGGTAAAAAAGACCTGATATGTCCTGAAATAAGAAAGAAATAAGAAAATTTAAGGCAGAAGATCAAAATCAGGGTTATTTTTAACATTTTTGAAGTATAGGTCCCATACCATAAATTTAGCCCACTGAGTGCTTATAATTTAATGATTTTAGTAAAGTTAGAGTTGTACAACCATCAATCTGAGTAGATGGGACGCTGGTTATAAATGCCCCCATCTTCTATCCTTTGGTGAGATAATTCTGAGTTTTAGAAGAACAAAAAAGCTGACTGGTATTGAGTCAACAGAAAATCAAAGCAAAGCAAAGGGAGGAAATTGAGATGTATAGAAGATCTATTTCTAAGAGTGTTGCTGCAAGGCAGAGTAGAGAAGTGCGGTGGTGGTAAGTAGACAGAGATAAGCAGTGAGAGAGCTTATTCCTCCTCAAGGGAGGAATTTGTTTTAAAGATGAAGAGTATTACATTGTGTTTGTCTAGTGGAAACACTGAGGATACAGGAGACAGAGGGAGAATTGCTGGAGTGACGTCTTTGAGGAGACGAGGAGGGATTTGATTAGGGACAAGTACAGGATGTTACCTTAGAAGCACAGACTTTGTAACAATTTAACAGGGGAACACAGAGCTTTTGGCTATAGATAGGAGCATGTTGGTACATTTAATAGTGCGGATATATGTCCGATCCCTGATTTGAAGAATAAATTCACTCCTGAACATCTACAAAACAGACAGTTCATCTTCTACTTGAACCCACCAACAACACTGAATATTTATATTTTGGAACAACCTATTCCATTCCAGACAGTCCTAGAGTATCAACATTTCTTCCCATGATACAGAGCCAATGCGTATAGAGTAGAACTGTAAAGTCCTGGGTATGGGTAGAAGAGACATACTTGCTGCAAAATAAGAAGCAGCCAGAAGTATGCATGCAGTGAAAAAGATCGTTTTGGTAGTCACAAGTGTTAACAGACAAATTAAGCTACAAAAAAAAAAAAATATATGGGATGCCTGGGTGGCTCAGTGGGTTAAGCTTCTGCCTTCGGCTCAGGTTCTACGATCAAGCCCCACATCAGGCTCTTTGCTCAGCGGGGAGCCTGCTTCTCCCTCTGCCTGTTGCTCCCCCTGCTTGTGCTCTGTCTGTCTCTCTCTGACAAATAAATAAATAAAATCTTTTAAAAAATACAATATAACTTCTCTAGCATAGGTATATCAGTAGTATTTTATTCTATATCTGAAATTCTCATATTTTTGTTTTGAGTTGAGTGCTGAGATAAAGGTCTTGATACACAGTATTAAGTATTATTAGAAAGTATTATTAGAAATAACAATACTAAGTATTATTAGAAAAGAATCTAAGACAAAACCACAGAGTAGATAAAGCATTGCAAAAAGATCAGAGAACTGGTCATTTTAGGTTTCGTTTTGTTTTCCCTGCCAGTATCAGCCTGTACATAACTCTTGTCAACTCTAAAAACAATACTGATGTATGTTAACATTTAATGAGTACCTGCTGTCGTCAGACACTGGTAGATGCTAGAGATAAAAATGGGTTAAACAATCTCTGTCCCCATAAAGTACACAAACAATTGCAGCAGAGTATTATTTAAAACTGTAAGGAAAAGTAGGTGACAACAAAAGAGTATATAATGACTTTATCTGGGAGAAGTCAGTTAGGTCATGATGGAACAGGAATCCTATAAAAAGGGCTTTTAAAAATGAAGACATAGACTAAGGAGGAGCATTTCAGACACGGAGCCAAAGTCACTTCACTTCTTTTGGACTTAGTTAACCCTCTGTATAGTCGGGCTACAGAAAGCTTTTCGAACTCTGTTCAAGGAGTCTCTCATAAGCCACAGTAGCTAGAGAGAATTCAAAGAGGTAGAAATCAGGAGGAGTAATGAGGGCTCTTGTCTTCTCCCTTCTACTTCAAACAGAGATATCTTTAGAAAAGTAAAAGGAATCCCATTAATTTAAAAAATATATTTATGAAAAATCACTGGGTTCTGTGATCTATAAGGTTTTAGATCTAACATCCCATAGAAAAATCTGTAAGTGCTTCTGTATTCATTTGTACTATTTTGTTCATCCCCAGAAAAGAAAACATGATCTGGGGACCACAACATAGCTGCTAATTTTGATGGGGAACAAGAGGAAAAGGAAGTGGTGGGCCTTGGAGGGGCAAAAAGGACAAAGAAAGGCGCTGGATGTAGATGAAAGAATCTGCTGAAAATGAAAGGCAGAAAAGGAACTAGAAATATACTGTAAACTTTGCTTAAGACCAGATTTTGTCTCTGGAATATCAATTTGAATATTCAAATAAAAATTGTAAAGTTATAATTATAAAATGAATACACATATATGCAAACATATCCATATATTTATATGCATATTTTATATGGGCACCAATGATTTATAAAATGGTAATAGGAGAGAATGTGCAATATCTAAATCCGTGACCCATGTCCTCTAAAAGAGGTCCAGAAAAAAAGACAAGAAAATAATTGCCTGATATAGTTTATAAAACACACAAAGAAGAAACATGGGGATGGGATATTTCTAGAATTCATTTTATCTATCACTGAATCCAATTTCAAAATTCAAACTGAAGATTCAAGAAAACCCAGGTGAGAAACTCGACACTTAGGAGCTCCAGTTTTCCTAAAGGTTTTGCTTAAGAAATGTCTTAATATTTCACAGTATGTCAACATTCTTATGTCATCCTATCATGTAGAGTTAGTTATACGCCTTTCTTTTATATGGCTTGCCTCATAAGTTTACCAATTACTATGTTAACTTATTTGAAGATTTTGGTCTTCAGACCATTACCTTGTGTCATAAGATCATAAATTAAAATGCCTTGGTTTTTTTTTTTATGAAGAAATTGCATTGTATAAGTTTATTTTGTGTACATTATTTTCACCATTTTTCATGAAAATAGTAATAAAAGAACTATTGCTTACAAAAATATATCAATAGATTTTTATAATAAATACTAACTAACCTTCTTTTATCCCATATGTGTAAAATGAGTATGTATCTTTGGAATTGGAATCAAAAGTAAAGTTGTTTTTTATGTATTTTTAAAAGCCATTTACACAATATAGTCTACTGTGTCTAAATCCAACTGACACTACTGTATTTTGCAGCTAGACTAACTTTGTGACTTTGAAAAGTATTCTTCACATTGCTTTTTATATGACATCAATTTCACTGTGCACCAGAGGTGACTGAGAAACATATTTTGTTGGTTAAAAATATTGCGGTAAGCGACTGTCCTCCCCGCAATTTTCAAATAAGAATCAATCAAATCTTGTGTGGTGATGTGCAAATTTTCAGTCAATTTTAACTGGTTTGGCTCTTCCGAAGGTTAAGGTAGTTTAATGGTTGAAAGCACATTGCAGTGACGCTAGCTGCAGAAGTCAAAGGGTAGAGGATTAGGATTTCATTTCCTTTTAGCTGTCGCCATGTCTGTTTTCTGTCCACGCTGCCTCTTGCTGCCGTTTAACCCATGCTTTTAAAGACAAGAGGGGTTGAGAACTTGAGGGCCTCTGGCTTCATTTTAACAAGGCGTCACTAGCACTTTGGTACATAATTTGTCATAAATGTCAGAGGTCACTGAATGTTCGAAACCTACAGCCGGCAGATGGTCATTATGACAGCAGTTATGTTTCAAAGGCAAAGGATGTTTTGTGGTATTTACTTTAGTGTGTTAGCGTTACACCTCAGAGTATATCTGAGAAGATTCGAGGTTAAATCAAAACATCCTTGTGGTTGACTGCTTAGGCAGCAGTAACAAAAGAGAGACCAGTTTTCAAAAGATATTCTATTTGGTTATACTGGCCTAAAATTTACACTTAATTTTTTTGCCTCCTCATGTTCAAACACTTACGGATTTCCCAGTTCTCACTTCTGAGAATTAGTAAAAACAAAATTAAGTAAAAAAGAAAATTATTAAAATGTGCTAACGTGAATTTCTGTATCTAGCCAGATCATTGAAATTGTAGAAAATAAGATCTGTAGATGAATTTCTACACCACAGCTAAACATTATCTAATAGCAGCATCAGATAAAACAAATAGAGATTATTAGATTAGATTCAACTACACTTCTAAATTGGTTATTTTTTAAATTTTTATTTAAAAAAATTTTTTTTTGAAAAAGAGAGAGAGTATGAGTGGGAGCAGGGGAGGGGAAGAGGGAGAGGGAAAGAGAGAAACACAAGCAGGATTCAAACCCAACACTGACTCAACTGACTCAACAAACCCAACTGACTCGAGGCTTGATCTCATAATCCTGAGATCATGACCTGAGCCGGGATCGAGAGTCGGATTCTCAACCCCTGAGCCACCCAGGCACCCCTAAATTTGTTATTTTAAATGCTAATAATTTGCTTATCATTTTGCCCTGCTTTTTAACTGATGACATTTTATACCAAACAATTTTAATAGTTCCTAAGAGCCAAAATTGAAAGCAAGTCTCAAATCCTACCGTATTTCCATTAGACACTCCCAGCAGGAACAATGAAGTGTTTGTGTTAAACAAAGAGATCCACCGTTTCTCAATACCTACTTGTTCTTAAAATCATGAATTTAGCTATAAGAAGTCTTGGACATAAACTAGTCAGAAACATATTTCTACTAAACTTCATGACCATGAAGACAGAAATCGGGTGAAAATAAAAGAGAGAGACGCTAGTGCTTCGCTGGTGAAGTGTACTATTGAATGCCCGAGCATGTGAGGATGTGAACGATTATCTCCTAATACAGGCAATAAATAATACAGACCTCGAGGAAGATGCTGACAGAGCTGTGCGGCCTACCTCTATCCACATATCTGAGAACATCAACTCCATTAAAACTTGAACTTCCTGTTTAAAATGCTTCACTAATGTTGCTGATAATTTTACCTTACAGAAGATACAAGGGGAACAAGAATTGTTACTCTGCACTTCACTCTGATCTAGAAGAAAGAACTGGGTAATGATCTGAAAGTGGAAATGACCTTGGGAGAAATTAAGACATGATACAGTTGGAATTAAGTTTAGCTGCATGCAAGAGAAAATCCAAATTAACTGGCATAGTGCATAAGATTTGAATCTTTGCTGAAAAAGTCCAAAGGTTAACTTCTCCAGGGTTAAGGTAGCAACCTCACACATTAGTGCAGATTCCAGGCCCTCTCAGCCCTTCATTCAAAACGGAATAGATTAAGAACATGGACGTAGAATCTAACTTCACCACTTTCTAGTTCTTCAATCTTTCGCAAGTCACTTCAATTCTTTGTGCCTCCATATCTACATCTGTAAATAGATTTATAATTACTAACTATAAATTACTTTAATGGAAATTGTTAATTGGAACTGTGGGTAGTAATTTGTAATAAGTACTCGAAAGTAACAGTAGCTAACATTTAATGAGTGTTTCTCATGCCTAGGTGCTGTTCTCTTTAACTCTTTACTTGCCAGGTAAGGTTCAGATGATAAAAGGCAACATCAATGTGGCTATGTGGCTACATGAACCCTGCTCGTAACTACTATGTAAAGAAACTGAGATCTCCATCTCATATGACTCTTATTTGCATATGAGTTAACATACGCAAAGGATAAAGAGTAATTCCTGACACATGACAAATGCTACATATTCTGTGACCATCATTATTGCTACTGCTTTTCTGATGGGGCCCTTTTAATCAGTCCGAGATGATAGCTAGAGTGCCAATCGTTTCAACTTCATTAAAAGAAAAGTTTATATCACCTTCCTTTAAGGACACTTCCTTTATACACATAACATAATCTGTACTTACATTCGGTTGGCCATAATTTAGGCCCATGAACATGAGAAATGTGGTCTTTATTCTATATATCAGCAAAACTTGTGTAATTTATCACAGAGGAAGTAAAGAAAAATTAAACCTTGGGAGGAACAACCAACAGTTAGCTGTTATATGTCATCTATGAGTTCATAAAAGTGTGAAAATTGCCCATTGGAGATTCTTAAACATGTACCTTAGGTTTTTAAGAAAGCCATTGATAAAATAAAGCAACACTGTAGGCATGATCTGGTATCTAGGACTCCCTCTCTCCGCTCCCCAAAGAAGATTCTTACGGGCAGAACAGTTGAGCAAAACAAAAATAAAAGCAAAATCTAGGAAGAAATAAAGAAGGACTAGCCTCAGAAACTATAGAGGTTTAATGAGCTGAGATTTATAAATAGAAAATGTCATGGACCTTTGTGACCATCACCAAGGAGAGAGAGTCAAACACAACAGAAAGTTTTAAGGGTAAGACTGGAAACAGGGAAGTCCACTTCAGCTATGCTTGGGACACAAAAATGGACAAAAAGGGAAAACCACTTGTTCTGAGAAGATGAAAGTAAAACACAGAATTGTGACTCTCTTAGTCTTCATCTTCAACCTTCACTATAAAGACTCTTTATACTGAGAAAAGTGTAACAAATATCATTAAGACAATTACTTTGGTCCTCTGTGCCTTCCTTATATTGTGCTTTGCACATACTGTTTCTACTGTCTGGAATATTCTCATATTCATTCGTGACACTCTCTCTCCGACTTCGAAAGCTAGTTCAAACAACAATCCTAGAAAGCCCAGAGAGAGTCGGAGAGTTTTAAGAAGACATACCTGACAGAGAATATCCAAGTTCCTTTCCTCACAGTGAGGGCATAAGGCCAGCTAAGGGTAGCCAGATGGGTCAGACTCCGAATTTTAGTTCCAGGTGCTAGAGTTCCTCTTAAGCAAGAAGGTCAGGAACGGACAGATTCAGCCAATGAGTAAATGCCAAAATGGTGACAAAATAGGGAACAAAGTCCATTGAGATGAACACAGCTTAACCAATGGTTTACGTTAGGCAGAAATATTACAAAAAGAGAACGATTTCATTTAATATGAGCTTTAATAATGAATTCAATACAAGCTTTAGCGATTTCCGCGAATGCCTTTGGATGTCTTAAAAAATGTCTCTGGTTATCTTAAGTTGTCTTTTCTAGTTGCCAGGTTCAATTTCCTCAGCTGCAAATGGACTTTGAAGGTAAGTTAGGGCAATTAGGTAAGAGGATGTATATCAAACACTCTGCTTTGTTACTGGCACAAAGTATTTGCTCAGTACTGTGTAGCTGTCAAACTTATGAATAGGTTTAATACCTTAACTAAAATAAATGAGATGAATCAACAGGGTCCCAATTTTCAAAAAGAAAATGGTTTTATGTCCACTTGAATAACTTGCGTACCCGGGGCCGAAATCCCTGTGCTTCCTCTCATTCTACTCTCCACCTGGGTCCCTTTTCTGACCTCTCTGTCTCTGGCAATGTCTTCACCTTTTCTGGGTTATTCAGGCTCAAATATTTAAAGTCCCATTTGAATCTTTCTTCCTCATCCTTGCATCCATTCACTTGTCAAGGTATAGAGATTCTAAATGCACCATGTCACTCACATCCATTCCTGTTAACAGAGTTCAAGTCCTCATTTCTTCTCTCCTGGACTGTTTAAAACCATCCTAACTGCTCTTTCACCTTTTGAGCCTCTCCACTGCTAATGCGTCCTCCAGAATTCTTCCTGAATTTCAGCTCATTCACTTTAACCTATCATTTCAACCTGTCCGTATCAATCAAAATCGTACTTCTGTCCTCTACAACTTATTATCCTTGCATCGCCCACCCCTGCTTTCTGTATCATTATCCAAATCATATAACTAAAACAACAGGCAAAAAGACAAAGCAAAGAGCTCTACTAACATAACTGAAAACAATTTATTTAAATAAATATTTCTTTTGTCCTTCCATCTACAATGTGGTACAATGTGGAAAAACATTTCAGTCTTGAAGGGGACACAGCCCTGGTTTGAAGCTCTGGTTTTCCATGTAAGAGTAACGTAGGAAGGAATTTTTGGTCCACTGAAGAGGCAAAATGGGAATATCTTACCTAACTTACAAGCTTCAATATTAATTAATAGCATTATCAGGAAAGGCAATCTAGTTCAATTTTCGGAATATGGGGTTTAATATGGGGTTTATTAAGCATCATGCTAAGTCTGCAGAGATACAAAGAGTGAGACTCAGCTCCTGTTCTCAGAAAACTTAGAGTCTAGTTGAAGGGAATTACAGATGTCATAAGAAAAGTACACAAATATGAATGAAAAGGCTGAGTGTGGCAAGTTCCAGTGCAATGCAATGGGACTCAAAGCAGAGGTCACACCTGTCCTGAGAGTAAGGCCTCCTTGATTATTCCTGATCATGAATGAAGGGCAATGAGGAATCACTGAAAGTTTTTAAAAAGGAAGTGAAATGATTAGAGCCAGTTTTAGGAAGGCTCCACAGAGAGCAACATGTAGGTTGTATTATAAGATTAGGAAGAAAAAGCCAGATTAAAAAATACTAACATTACTTTTTTTATCTCACTTGACTCTTATGCTGAGTTCACTGCTGCTTCTTTCTTGATCTCTCTCTTCCACTGTCTTTGAATTACCTCTTTCTCATGATCTTGTCCAAAATCTTTGGTTATGTCTCAATCTCATTTCTGACTCCTTTTTCTCTACTTCTGTAGTAACTATTGATGTTTCCTAAATTCTGTTATAACCCTCATTTCATATCATTCCATTACACTCTCCTTAAATGATTTTATTTGGACTCAAGAGCTCACATCCTGACTGTATCTTGGTAACTCCCCAAACTAAATTTCTTGACAGAATTGCTCTTGAGCTGGAGATTTATATCCACCTGACTCCTTGACTTCCACAAGTGAATACTCAATTACTTCTTTTTTTTTTTTTTAATATTTGATAGAGAGAGAGATAGATCACAAGTAGGCAGGGAGGCAGGCAGAGAGAGAGGAGGAAGCAGGCTCCCCACTGAGCAGAGAGCCCAATGCAGGGCTCGATCCCAGGACCCTGAGATCATGACCTGAGCTGAAGGCAGAGGCTTTAACCCACTCAGCCACCCAGGCGCCCCTACTCAATTACTTCTAACTCAAGTTGAATTAGGTGCCACCTTCACAAATGAACTCTCACTCACTCTTCCATTCATTTGTTTGGCTAAAAGTATTTGAGCCTGTGCTAAGTACCAGGTACTATTATAGGCATGGGGGTCTTGCCATTGAATAGAGATATCAATTCTTGCAGAACTTACATCAAGTTCACCCTGGCAATAGATTTTCAGTATTGCAATTCTAATTTTGACAATCCCCCCCATCCTAACCAACTGTTTCTAATTCTTAGGTTACTCTCTGATGTCTTCAAGATAGAATTCAAGCTTCTTAGAACAACATTTAAAAAACAACAACAACAAAAAGACAAATTTATGATCTAGCCCATGCTGACATATTAAGGTCACTTTTTTGCCTTAGTTTGCAGTTTACGTAATTTATGATTCATCATATGAGAAATAGTCTAGCTCACTCTTGGCCTTTGCCCTTGCTATTTCCTGTCTGAAGAGTTTCCCCCTCTTTACCCATGCTCCATCCAACTAGCACCTACTCACTCTTCAAAACTCACCCAAAAGATCAGCTCTTCCATGATCACTCTCCCATTTCCCAGGAGGGACTAAGTGAGCTTTTTTATATTCCTATGAATATTTTATATACCGCTATCATAGCACTTATCCAAATCTGTTATAAGTACTTACTTCTGTATCATGGCTCAAGTAGTTTCTGAGCTAATAGAATATGAGGACTTTGGTGTTACTCTCTGATTCCGTGTGCTTTTTGCATTTGCTAATTCTCCAGCCTTAGAGTCTTTTTTAAAATCTCTTTTGCTAGTTAATTCTTTATTTTGAATTTTCCCGATTCAAATTGCTGTGTGCTTTCTGTCTCCTGGCTGGATTCTGATTAATATACTCCCTAGCACAATGCTAGGCACATATTGAGAGCCAAATAAATTGTGGTTGACTTGCTAAGATAACGATCAAGGAAAGAGGCCAAAGGTCTAAACTGCTGTATTTGCTGAAGATGGGCTAGATGGAAAAATCACTGAGGATTCCAACTTTACTGAAGATGGCAACCAATTACTTACGAGGAACAAAACAGAGCTGATGATAAGACCAAGATTTTGAGACTGAGAGCCTGGGAAAATGATGGTACTATTAGGAGAAACAGATAACTGAAGAGGAGGAAAAGATGGTAATTTTAAGTGATTTTTAAAAAAATTCATTTATATCTTGAGAGAATGGTATTTTTTGCAATGTCTCAAGTCGTTAATCAAGTTACTCCAATAGCTAAACATAAAATCCAAAGATTTCAATGAGTGGCTTAATGGGCAAATTGTGTCTTTCTTGCTCACATAGCAGCTCAAGCCCAGGGTTTGGTTTGAGAGCTCTCACATGGTGATTTAGGGAACCAGGCTCTCTGCCCCTATCGTTATACCTCTCCTCCAGAATCCCCTGCAGGAGCTTCTGCAGATGGGGGATAACACATCTAGATGTAGATGAGGGAAGACATGAGAAAGAAAACTGGTTTGGGAGTAATGGCCACATGCTTATACCTGTGGCATGTTGGAGTGGGAAGGAAAGAGGAGGAAGTAGAGTCCATACCTCCTTAGTCTTATTAGATTACATTAACTATCCAAGTTTGGGTGAAGTGATCCAATGACCTCACTGTAAATGGCCTCACTGTATTGTGAGGTATATGAGAAAGGAGCAAAATCTTCCTTTTTAAGCAATCAAACTTTTGTCTGGGCTTATTTATAAAATTAGTTAACTGACTTGCCCTCAAAATAATGGCTCTATTCAGTGACAGCTTGGTATATTGCCCATAACTTATAACAGAAAAGTTAGCCTCTCTAAATAAGGATTACTGACAAGAAATATTCAGCTTGTGAATGTTAACCTCTCAAGTACGCTTTACATCATTTAGGGAGAAAAGTTACCTCACCATAATTATACGTCAAATATAACAATAACAACTAACAATTACTAAAACACCACTGTGTGGCACATCATGTCATGAGTGAAATATATGGATTATTTTATGTAAGCCTCACAACTGCCATGGGAAATACCGTTTGGACCCTCACTATGACCACCGGGAATGTTTTTATTTTTTCTTTTCAGTATTGACAACAGATGGACCTTGATTCTCTATTTCTCTGGAGCCCTTTTTCTTTCTCCACTTAACTCCTGTGCCATGGTAGCTTCCAGAGGCTGCCTAGGAGTTACCATGTGGGGACAAATTATAGGAAGAAATGGCATTATTCTTTCTGCTGAGAATGTGCTTTTGTTTGAGAAGAATTCAAATTTCTACAAAAAAATATTAAAAGTTCAATGCTAAAGTAGTATTATAAATATAATGTTTTATTAGAAAGAGAGCTGGCAAATATTTTACAACATAAGTAGAAATAATAATATCTAACACCTATAAAGAATTTACATGACTTCCCATTGAATTTGGGATTAAATCCAAGTTCTTTAAAAGGAGCTTTCCTCTATAAAATGGCTCTTGAGCCACATTTCTATGTTCTCTTATTTGCTTTTTATGTTTCAGTTATAGTGGTTATTTCTTTTTTCTTCAGTTTCTAGAATATTCCGATCTCTTTCCTATTTTATAGACTTGCCACATAGCTGTTCTTTCTTCTTAGAAAGTTCATTCTTTTAATTTCCTCCCACCTACTCTTTCCCATCCTTCATCTCACTTCTGAAGAGTAATTTTCTCTGAGTACCTAATGTGGACTAGATTCTCCTAATAGTTATTCTTTGCCACACCGCCTTAAGTTACTTCAGAGCATTTACCACAATTCACTGTGTTTATTTTGTGCATTTAGTTAGTGTTAAAGCCCTGATTCTTAATTCCATCTTTTATTCATTCATTCAACAATTCTAATGAAGGAAAGAAAGATAATTTTGAACATGTCTGTCTAGTTTGTTACAGCTATGTAGAGTTGTATAATGAAAATTTTCATAATTGAGTGGCTTTAAATAACAACCACTTTATTATATGTTATGATTTTGTGGGTCAGGAATTTGGATGGTGCCTGGCTGGAAGACTCATTTTTTTTCTCCATGTACCATGGATAGAGGTAACTTGGTAACATTCAACTTGTCATTAAAATCCAAGATGGCTCAACTCGCATTTCTGGCACCCTGGTGGGAATGGATGGAAGGAAAGCAAGGCTCAGTTGGGAATTTTGACTGGATCATCTTTAACATGAAGGCCTCTAGTTAGTCAGACTTCTTCCTTTTTTTTTTCCATTTTAATTGTCGTGTCTCTCACTTTACTAATTCTCAAAATATATGATTCTGTGTCAGCTCACAACCCCAAGAGCAAATATTCTGTCCTAGCAAACAAGACAAACCCCATGGTCTTTAATGAATTGGTCTCAGCTATATGCCATTCCCAGCACTCTCTATTGTTCATAGCAATTTTATAGCCTTCTAAATTGAAAGGGAGGAAAAACTGACCCCACCTCTTCATTGAGAAGTATTAAAGAATTTCCAACCATGTATTAAAATCTCGACAATAATTAGACTCTCCAAAACTGTGTTAATTGAGTTCTAGATAAATAAGGATCAAAAATCATAGTTCTACCATTAAGGAGCATAAAAGAATAAAGAGAGACAGTTCTATAACAGTATATACGTAATTCCCCAAATCCACTAGTCAGGACAGATCTACCTTCTACTGTACTCCTAGAACACCATGAAAGTGTGTTTACTATAGGACTTATAGTGCATTCAATAATTCCATGTTTCTTCTATTAGAATATGGGGCCTAATAATCAGTGTAACATTTTGTTGTGGCACAGAGTACGTACTCAATAAGTATATATTAAAAAATGAATACTTCATAAGACATAAAACATAGCAAATTCATCTGCAAGTTGAGCACAGAATATCCTAACAGGAATTAAACAGATATTTGTAAACTGGAGAATATATTTATAATAACATTTCTATGTGTACATCCATTTCGAGTTCTAAATTAACAAGTTGGAGAACACACATTTTGAAATCTGTCATTGTCTAATTCATATTGAATATGCATTTCATCTGCAGAAGTTAAGAGCTCCACATTTGCTTGCTCCCTCTTGGAGACTTCTAGGGGACCTAAGAAATATTTTAGTCTCCAATAGTAGAGAAGAACATAGAGTCCAGAGTCAGACTGCCTTCACTTAAATCCATTCTTTAACACCTACTAACTCTATGTTTTTTGGTAGTTTTAAAGTCTTAGTTTCTCCATCTGTAGAGTAGAAATAACTGCAACTATTTCACAGGGCTGTTGGGGAAAATAACTATTATTCATATAAAACCTTTGGAGAAATAACACTGTAAGCATTTATCAAAGATACTCCATAATTCTTTGTATTTCAATCAGAAGAACTGGCACATTTACTTATGAATATGTCTAACTTTGTCCTTTCTATATTTTGAGTTCCTTGGAGGTAAACAAACTTGTCTTGTGCAACTCGCTATTGCTTAGAAAATTTAACAATCCTTTGTAAATACAATTTGTATCTTGGTTTTCAGAGTTCTGTCATGTTTATTGTTTACGCCCTTTTTAAAGATGCCATAAGTGGGCTGTCCAGGGCTTCCACGCTGTCAAAATAGTCTGGGTATAAAATTGTCCATTCAAAAAGGAAAGGCCTGTTGGAAAATCTATATTAGACAATTTGCAAGGCAACTCCTGAAGTTCTAGGATTCTGGAAATTATTTAAAATTTTAAATAGTGTCTATTTGGAGAGAAAATATACATACTGAGAGGAAACAAATAATAAACACCAGCTTAATTAATTTTCACAATTTGAACACAGCTGTGTAACCAGAACCCATATTTAAGTACTGCCAAAGTTACAATTATTTATAATTAAAAAATTTGTTTATATTATCACATCTCCTCAAATATAACATTATCTTTGTTTTGGCATTTATATTTCAAAGTCAAAGACAAATGTTCTCCAAAGAGAAAAAGAATTACATTACCAAAATGCCAAGTATGATGACACCTTCAAATTTTTGCATTATACAGAATTGGTGAAGGTATTTTGAGTCAGGAATGTTTGCTTCAAAGGTCAGTAATTAAAATCCCTTATAGTTTTTTATCACTTGTTACCTCAGAAGAAAAATTTATCCTTTACCTAAGACCTTATCAAGTAAGCTATCAGCTATACAATACATATGTGTAGATATATAAATAACAGTAAAGTACACATAGCTCCTATACTTGGGTTTTCATTAATTAATTTGTTTTATTGATGGTGTTTCCCTAGGAGGCTAATCACCAGTCACAATACTGAAAAAGTTAATAATGCAATTTAAATGACACTTGGAAATTGTGGTTGAGTCCCTTATGGACATTCAAGTTTTATTTCCCATCAAGACACCTACCTAGAGAATCTTCAGAATTATAAAACACAAATACCTTGATATTTAGCGAAAGGAAAAAAATGTTTTCTTTTTTCTTTTTCTTTTTACAGCCTACACTCGGTCAACTTCCCTCTGTGGTGTGTAGATTCTGAAAGATAACTCTTCGGACATGGGTTTTCTTTCCCCGCTTAGGAGCAAATACATGAAAATTGTGCTCAAATAGTCTTTCTGTCCAGAAATTAAAACTTGAAAATAGGAATAAACTGTGTTTGAGTTTGCATCTCATTTGATGTGCAGTCTCTCTAAATAGGATATAAATGTTACAAAAATTAAATGATTTTTCTTCAGATTTAATTCAATAGCACTAAGTCCCAGGCATAACTTTTAGTCAGGGATTTCAGCATGTGTCTTATAGAAAGTATCAGAGAAAGAGTGTACAGAAAATCAAGGTATGGTAGGTAGTAGCCACTAATTAATGAAAAAAGAGCCCCAAATAACTCTAAATATTTAGGCTACATAGTTTAAATGTGGTTATAAGGGGTGACTATTAGCCCGTTTGGGAGATGGTCAGCTCATTCATGGCACAATGCAGGTCCCTCAGAGGCACCACTGTGAAGGGAAACAAAGGGTTGAGGCAGTCCCACCCTCACCCATTCTCCTCCACTGCAACACCCCTTGTTCACAAAGCCCCTTTCAACTGCTCCTTTATTCTGGATATTTACTTTTACTCAGATCTCTTTTTGCTATCTCATGCACAGCATACCCCATCCTCCAGCAAGCTGCACCCCCAACACAACAAACCACAAGCCTGCCATTGAAGAAAACGAATCTGAGGCCAAAGATTCAATCATTTGTATAAACGCTTTGTGAGTTTTTACTTTTTACAAAACAGTAGCTAAAGGTACCTTTATGCAAGCTAAAATAAATTTCTGGAGAGAAATAACCTGGGGCAACAAAGGGAAGTTACAGTATAAGCATTTTGGAGGGTTTCTTTCCTTGATATTTCAAATAGCAAAGCAAGGGAAAATATCACCTGAGTAATATAAAAATGGCAGAATAAAATACCTGCTGTATTCTAGAGTTCTTATGCTTAGTTTTGAGTTTGCTTTTATTTGCCAAGATTATATTTGCAATTCAGAATTTTTTAAATCCTGCAGTATGAGATAAATGTGTGTATGATATTATCATATGAAATTATATATATACAAATATATAAAAAATAGCTCCCTAGAATATGTGATTATATATAAATAGCCTTGCAAGAAGTTATACCTGTAGAGGGGTGGGAGAACCTTTCAATTAAGTCCCCTCATAAGTTATTAATCAAGAAAATGAACATTTTTCTAACAAATATCTGCATTTTAAAAAAATCATATTAAGATCAAGGGAGTATTAATAATGATATCGCTATTTACAGTTGGACACGTCAACACCTGTGAAAGATTAATCTTTTTTTTTTTTAAAGATTTTATTTATTTGACAGAGAGAAACACAGAGAGAGAGGGAACACAAGCAGAGGGAATGGGAGAGGGAGAAGCAGGCTTCCACAGAGCAGGGAGCCCGATACGGGGCTCGATCCCAGGACCCTGGGATCATGACCTGAGCCGAAGGCAGAAGCTTAACGACTGAGCCACCCAGGCCCCCCTGAAACATTAATCTTTAAGTCATTTGTGCAAAATGGAATAAAGTCTTATTCACTCTCATCTTTTGAGCAAGAACTATAGTATAATTTAAAAAGTATTTTAAATAAAAAAAAGTATTTTAAATAAAATCTATGAAAAAACTTTATTTTTAATTTGAATAAAATTAAGCTCGTCATTAAATCCAATGAAAACTACTAATTTATTACTCCATATTTTTTATTTTGTAAAAAAATTAAGTCAGCTTTGATTTTTTTAATGAAATGCAGATTTTGAGATATCTATGAAACCACAAAATAATAACCAAGATTTATAATAGCATTACACAACTGTAATATTGTGGGGTTTTTTTTTCAGTATCTTTAAGGTAAAAGTTAAAATAGTTTTTCATATCAAAGAAAAAATGCTACTATTTCCCAATACCTCCACTTTTACCTTGGAAATATACCCATGTTCAATGTATTAAGGCTTGATTTTTAAACTATTAAAAATTATGAAGTGTCTATCTCCTTAATCACTAATAAAAGAGTCACATGCGCAGATTTGAATATTTCATTCATTCCTATAAACATGTAGCTCATGTATGTGTTTTAATTGGGACAATCCCGCTCTCCTAAACTCTCAACTACTTTCATTAAAGCACATGAGCATGCAAGCAATGATGACCCTTTAGAGTAGTCATAAATTTAGTCGCTGGGAAATGAGAAGGCTTCACAGATGACTTAATTTGCTGTGGGAACCTGCGCTTCCTCCGTGTGTAACCTCTGCATTTGGCTGCCTGTGACCTTCAGCACCATCCACCTGCTGGAAGCCATGTTTGATTCTCTGACCAGGGAAACGCCTGCTTGACAACCGAATGGTATCATAGGACAGTGTGATGGAATTTTTCTTTCTCTGTCATCATTAAGGGGGTTCCCCCTATGGTGAGGGGAATGAAAAGTACGATTTAATGTTCTCTGGAGAGTGGCAGGGGGAAAAAAAGGCTCAAAGCTTCACATGCTGCTTTCGGAGTGGGTCATTTCAGTCCTTGTGGCGAATGGGATGTCCCAGTGGAATTTGCCATAGACTGGTCTGAAAAGAAAGGGATTAAGACCCTTTTCAGGATGGAAATGTAACAAAAGGACCACTTTTATGATGTAGCAGCATAAAATAGGGGGCTCTATTGTGCAACTGATTGCTAAAGATCTTTGAATTGGGTAGCCGAAACTGGTAGGCCCTGTTCCCGGCGGGTTTAGAGGCTTGTGCAGAATATGTCTACACTAGACGCAGAGGTCTGCTCTCATTTAGGCGCGAGTAAGAGATTATCAGTTTGTTCCTACATGATTTTTTTTTCCACACCTACCGAAAAGTGGCCTGTAGGGAGATTATACTCTAGTGAAAGTTGCTGCTAATTAAAACAAGTAATTAGTGTTCCTCCAGGCTTTGCGGTTTCACTCACTTTTGCCCGCCAGACAGCATTAGTTTAAAAGCAATCCAATTTCTAGCAATAACAGACTGTAAAAAAGTCATTTAACAAGTATATAAGTGTAAGGTTACAGTTCAGGCGTTGATTTATCTCTTCTGGGCTATTTAGAAATACTGTAGCAAAGTTGAAGAAAAAGAAAGTTAAACGGCTTTAAAAAAAAATTAACATTAAGAAAAAAGGCCACAGGCCTCAGTCCATTTACAAAAAAAAAAAAAAAAATGACAAGCAAAAACTGGGAGAATATGAGATTTCCTAAATTGCATTAGGAAACGAAAATTGGATTTAATACTGTTTTCTCATAGAACCCTCACTTAGCATTTTGTAAACAGATCATTTCATTAAGTCCTTTTGTTTCTCCTCCCGCCTTTGCTGAAACAGAGACTTTTTATTGACTGATTCTCATTGAAATGAATTGGAACAGTAGAGTTTAACACAACACGTTATTACCCCCTTTTTTTTTTCCACAATTCCAAAATGACTAGCCTGGCTCTAGTTTGCATATCTGGTGGGAGGTTTTTTAAACTAGAGAGATCTTGAGAGAGATTAAAATATTTTATTATAAAGAGATGTAACAGGAATTTATATATATGTATATATATATTTAAAAAACCATACCTACACTGAATCATCCCCTGATAAAATTCTTGTGTAATTGCTGAATTTCTGTAATCTGACAACCTTCTATAATTGCTGCCTTGGCTGTTTAAAATGATCTATTTCTGAGGTTGATATCATCAAAGACATGCATGCTATTGTGCAAGAAATTCAATATAGCTCATCATTAAAATCACCCAGAACTCTGCTTTCCCCCTAACAAATTAATTCATAATAGTTCAATTAAGGCACAATTCTCATATCTGTGAGTTTTCCAATGCTATATATATAATTTTTAAAAAAAGAAGGCCCGCTATTCCTCTGTAAGACACATAACTTTCCTTTGCTATTCATTTTGTATAGTGCTAATCATATCAATAATATTCCATATGTGAAAAGACAATTATAAAACTGTTAATACCACAAAATGTCAGCTATTATCACATATTCAACTAGTGGATTCTGAATTTAGTCATCTTCTTTAATGGATTACAGTTAATGAAGTATTAAGTAGCCTGATTTTGATCATTTCAGGTTAAAATAAGACTACAGACCTATCACATTTTAAATGCCAATTTAGAATATGAAGATGTCTTTCATAAAGTCTGGCAGCTTGTTTAAATTAATGAAATAAATTTTCATTATGTGATTTATGAACTCTAAACCAGACTTTAGCGTTTCAGTACATGCTTTTCCTTCCCTAGAATTTACTATCTATGTTTACTTAAAGTGTAAGAGTTTTGGCACCAAGCTTAAAAGAAGAAATTTTACAAGTAGCATACGATCAGTAAGTAAATGTATTTGAATCTCTGCTTAATTTTTTAAAATAACTATGGGAAGAAAAAGTACAACTTTTTCTGGCTATAATTTGTTGTTGTTGTTTTTTTTCCCTCTAAGAAGGAATCTATGAAATAATGAGACTGAAGTCATTACTAAGCATAATACTATACAGATCATTTTCCTAGTAGAAACACTCGTCTTTAGAAATTCTACAATTAATTTATAACCCTTGCAGAGAGTTAAACATGGTATATGGAAAGTTGCTGCCATAGCCTACCTTTTTTTCTTGATAATGGGCACTATGCTCAATTGGCATTTTAAGATACATTATTTTTTGTTTTGATTTTTAATTGTGGGAAGTCTTCTTTCAAAATCAGGCTTTGATAGTATTTTATTTTCTTAATTTGAATTTATGCTACATCTAGGGAGTCTCCTTTGGAGCTCAGAATTTGCTTTTTCTTTCAGAGCTGATAAGCTGGAGGACGTGGCTGTGGCAGCACAGTCTGAGGGCAGCAGAGGGCAGACTGCACAGAGACCTGGGAGGACTCTTTCTGGATCGTGATGGAACCGTAAGGGAGACCATAATAGCCCTCATTTTATGTATTAAGCTATATTTGCACAACGATTCCATTATAATACAAAGATAATCTTTAGAAGTAATTTTAAAACAGCAAATGTATAAATGCTGAGTCTCAACTAAAAGAAACAATTTTCCTAAGCCAAATGTCTTTTGTAAGAGATTTCAATGGTCATTTGATTCTGTTTTAAAGATAATTTGACCTTATGATTCACCCATTTCTTAAATGCATGTCTCCAATATAATTGTTTTCATTTGGAGTTGAAGTTAAAAAATAATAGCGAAATAATCCTTCATGATTTGTTTTACTGCTTTGCAGTGCTTTTGTCTAACCTAAAGGAAACTCTAAGTACACGATTATTAGTATTAAAATTGATGTCTCCAAGAATTCAATACCAAAAAAAAAAGAAAAGAATTCAATACCAGCTTGTTAAGAAAAAAATCATCTGCTGAAAATAATGGTGACTCTAGTTCCTCCTTACATTTTCAAAAATATATTCCTTGCAATATAGCTATTTAATCCACCCAGCTGAGTCATATATACGGTCTTTGAAGACAAAAATAGTATTATCTTTATGTAATGTAATAAAAATCAATAAGTGTTTACTGAACTTAATACAAATGAATTTCTTTGATATTTTTGCCAATATTTTACTACAGATATAGTGTAAATAGCAACTTTCATTGTAAAATAATTTAGGAGTTTCTAGCAAAGATAAAATACATAAAAGATTATGTAGTTTGTGAGGCATGGTATTTAAAGAAGACCAGTCTTGTGTCATCCCGTACCACAGAGTGCCTCTACAAAGCATAGGATTCATCCACTGCACAGCAGCACTAGGCAGGAAGAATAAATTTAGCACTTATGAGAAGGTGCAATGTGCTAGGCATCACGCCAAGCACTTTACACATATTATCTCATTTATTAGAACAATTTTGCAGATAAAGGCTCAGGAGCTTAGACAAGTTAAGTAACTTTCCCCCAAAAGGTAAGGTGAAACCAGTGCTTTGAAAAATATTTCTGGAGGACCTCCTATGTGCCGCTCACTGTGCTAAGCACATCGTGGGCTTCTGTGGACAAGGTGCATGAGTTCCCTGCTATCTGGAAACAGACATTCTAGTAAGAACACACTGTAGATGAATATGTAAAAAAAAATATACAGTATCAGTGGCGAGTACCATACGTAAAGATGATTTTCAGTAACCCATAAACAAATTGGTCCCCAAAGTAACGCCAATCTTTCCACATTATTTTGACCTTTTGATCTCAGTACAGACCTTTATATTTATTTCTATTATATTTAATCTTATAAATTGTAGTCGCTTTTCCCCAGATTTTAACTTCTTTGTGATTCCTGATACTTTTATTCTCTGAAAAGCCGATGACCAGTCAGACCATATCACTCATGCCACCCAGAGCCACAGCAGACCGTATTCAACTTTTCCAGATTCACTTTATTCTTCAGAAATTTAGACTGCTATTGCAACCTTCTCTCTAAAGAGAATTGACTTTTCACTCCCAATTGGTTCCACTGACCTTTGTCCCCTACCATCTTGACTTACTCCCTTCTCTCTGCTGCCACTTGTTTGATCCTGTGTCTTTTATCATAAAACCATTTGGATACTTGAATGTCTCCATCTTCAGTATAATAGCTAACATTCATTAAATGTCTACTATGTGCCAATCACTTATTCTAAATTTTCTTTACATTTACATCTCGTGCAATTGTCCAACTTCTTTTTAAGGAAAAGTATGGCTGTTACTACTGTTTTATAAATGAGGAAAATGAGGTGCAGAGAAGCCCTGTCCCCAGAATTATACAGTAGTAAGTGAAAGAGCCAGGATTTAGAAGAATGCAGCTCAGTGATTTTATTGGTAATTTCATGTGTCAGAGTCTTTTCCAACACTGGAGCCATCTTACATTTCAAAATGGTTGACCATGGAATCAAGTTTCTTTTCTCTCAGCATTTTTGGAATGTGTCTCCTCCTTTAAGTCTAGGGTAGAGGTTAAATTACATTCAGTGTTCCTTTCCATGTTTTTATAAATTCTAAGTTAATAATATCACATCCTCCAGTTGTTAAACACCACTCCTCCAAATCATGCTATAGCAGAAGGGAGAATGGAAGAAGAGAAAGTCATTGGGCTTTGGCTGTGTAGTCAGCCAGGTGCACTCAAATCTAGCTCTGCTGTTTGCAAGCTGTGTGACTTTGGGTAATTTATTTAACTTCTCTTAGACTCTGGTTTCTTTTTCTTCTCATGGAGGATAACATATGTCTCAAGGGGTTGTGGGGTAAATCATTTTATCACAAGCACAGTGGTTTGGCATATGCTTCACACTCACTAATTTTGATTTTACTTTTATTAGATTTAAGGTTGAAGAGGCAAATCTTTTCATTATTTCTTAAAGTGTGCGAGAAATTTTTGCACAAGTAAGTCAAGTTCTGTCAGATCCTCTTGTTGTTGGCTTTCTGGCTTATCATAGTCTGCATAGAGTCAGCCATCTAGTCATTCATCATTCATTCACTTGTTTATTCAGCAAGCAATGCAGTAATCAAGCATTTATAAGAACTATTTATAAGGATTTATAGAACTATCATACCAGGTTCTGTGCTAAACAGCAGGATTTCAGCAGTACGTGAGAGATAGCTCCTACAGTCAAGAAGTTTACATTCATATGATGTGATAAGAGATATGAGAGAAGTAAGCAAAGGAGCTAAGATTATGTTAACATTTATATTATGACAGCATTATCCACATCTTCTCTCTTGCAGGGTGGGCTGTACTCAACAGTTCCCCTAAATTTAGCTTCATCTATAAAGTTAAAATTTTTATCTATATCTCCCTCTAAGATCTATTTTATCTCTTAAATGCTATACTTCTAGAATCATGTCATGGCTGGTTTTGTTTCTTTTAATTCCTACTTAAATTCCATCTGCCACATCTCCAGTCTAAGGTTTATGGAATTTATTGAAAGTAAAATGACTGATTTGCAACCAATATCGCTTTTTACTCCTTCTATTACATCAAATTTGTACAAATGTGTCCATAATACTGTTTTAAATCCCATTCAGTTTACCTGATATCTTGTCGAAAGTTTAAGTTTTGTAAGAGATCATCTGCTTTGTTTCTCCTAATAATTGCTGGGTACCTACTATTGCCCCTTTTCTTCTTTCTTCATCATTTCCATTGCTTCTCAAAAAGGTTTTTTCCTGGACATTTCCCCCATATCTCTCAGACATTATTAAAGTAATAATTTCTGCTAAAAATTACACTGGCCTGAATATGTCTGGAGAATAACGAACAGCAGAATACTCAACCCAGTGCAATGTGGGGAGCATTCAATACACTTGAAAACACACTGCCGCCTCAACCATGATATTCTTGGAATGAATCTCTACAAAAAAATAAAGAAGAACAATTGGACACACCGTTGTCTGTATAGAATAATATTTGTATGAACACAGGCAGACTCTTGGTGACTTGCCACCGCAATACAACGTACACATGACATACAGCGACTTCAAGTATGACCTTTTTTTAGCATTCTGTAACTCCTGTATTCGGCTACTCTTTTCCTCCGTTGCATTTTTGTCATGTTTATTTGTCATCTACCTCTTGTTCTACTGTATAACTTCAGGAGGAAAAGAAAATTTAATTGCTACTGTGCTGCCAGGACATTCCTTAAATACTCACTGAATGAATGTCGGGAAATAGTAATATATCACTGAAAAAAATAATGAGATCAAAATGCCTGCGTTGGTATTATATAGTATACAAAGAGATACTTGTGTGTTTTTTTTTAAGATTTTTATGTATTTATTTGATAGAGAGAGAGATCACAAGTAGGCAGAGAGGCAAGCAGAGACAGAAGGGGAAGCAGGCTCCCTGCTGAGCGGAGAGCCCAATGCAGGGCTCGATCCCAGGACCCTGAGATATGACCTGAGCCAAAGGCAGAGGCTTTAACTCACTGAGCCACCCAGGTGCCCCAGGAGATACTTGTTAAAGGAGATATGATTTGATATTCTAAAGCAAAGCAGTTTTACAATTATTGCATAAATTTAGAGTTAAAGTCATAATTTCCATGTATGGCTCCAATTTCGAATACATCATATCACCTTGAAAAAAAAATATATTTTTTTTTAGTATCACGTTAACGTCATTGCTGTATCTATAAAATAATGAGTAATTGTAGAACGAATACTGGGAAACCAAAGTTTTCTTTGCTTTTAATCATGATTTCATTCATGACACAATTTTCTGGGGTGCGGTCTGCTGTCTCAGGTCACGATCTCAGCATCCTGGAATCGAACCCCACTTCAGGCTCTCTGCTCAGCAGGGAGCTTGCTTCTCCCTCTCCCTCTGCTTGCCACCACCCGGCCCCCGCTTGTGCTCTCTCTCTCTGTCAAATAAATACATAAAATCTGAACGAAAGAAAAAAAGAAAGAAAGGGAGAAAGAATTTTCTATTGAGTGCTTACTACTTGCCAGACACCAAGAAGAGGGCACTATAGATGCAGAAAACTGTGCTCCCTTGGGCAGCTCACATATCGACACTGGAAAAATACAGAGAAGATTGGTGTGGCCCCTGCACAAGGATGACACGTAAATTCATGTAGATGCAGAAGAGAAAGATATAATCACCACTTTTCACTATTTTCTGGCTGAATAGAATGAAGAAATCTATAGTTGAGGTGTGAAAAAGGCTAGTATCTAAATAAAGCAAAGAACTGGGTTCCTAATAGAGCAAGGAGGAAGGGAGCAAGGGAGGATAGGGGTAACAAAGTGGGCCTCCAAATGAAGACAGTTAATGGTGGGAGTTCTTATAAATGAATAGAAGTTATGTAGGATGATGAAAATAATCACACTTCAACGTGCTCACGATAACTTGCTTACCATGTGGACTAGTAATTTCCACTAATTAAAATTGATTCCAAGCAATTTGATTCATGTTTAATGTATGTGTTCTTTGCACTTACACTAAAGAACAATCTGCAATTTACAAGTTTTGTCTTCAATGTAAATGCCAACAATACTCTTGTTCCTTATTTAGTTCAAGTACTTCAGCAGCACAATGAGGACAGTTAACCACGTTTTGAAGCTACCTGTCCTTGCGGGTAAAGGTCCCTCCTTATTTCCTTGCTAATTTCCAACTCTGCAAGGTGTCATCTATCTATACTCTCTTATGACCATTTTCTTTTAACTAAATCTAGACTTTTTCCTACTTAAATACTTTCAAAACCAACACCTTTCCTTTCTTTCTTGTGTCCAAAAGTCCTGTAACAGTTTTCTCTCATCACCACTGGAATGGCTGCTGATTAATAAATGAATGCACAGTTTATTCTAAAAATGAATGAGCCCACTTGACCAAGGTTTTCATCGTAACTCCTAAGAACCATGTTTATGCCTTTGCCAGGGCCCAGGGCTGTGGATTTATTATAGAGACCTAATGGGTAAGTACATAGTTGATAAACATTTCTAATATATTTTTTACAAAGTACATGGTTCAGTCAACCATCATTTATTCTTTTATTCCCAGTATCAATAACAAATTGTATCTTACTAGTTGTTATCTTAGTGAAGGTAAATGCCAAGACCATGAGTTTTAAGAGTGTAAGTAGTACCTTTTACTCCCATCGAACATTTAACTTGCACCCTCTCTAAATATTTCCCAACTCCTTGACTAACCTCCACCTATTTCAAACTTTCCAAAAATTTCTTTCTTTCTATGTTGTAAAATCACCCCCGTCTCCCTTCAAAGCATGACAAAAGCTCCCTTGGTAAAAAAGAGCACTGTAACGAAAGCTCCAAGACCAGGATCTAATATTTTGTTCTCCATTTTGTAGCCACATAATATTAAGTAAGCAACTTATTTTTCTAAGTTTTCCTGGGTCTGAGATTTGGCAAATAAGAAAAGTAGATGAAATCATCTATAAGGTCCCTTATGGTACTTATATTTCATAATCTTATTATAAATCGCTCCAAACTATCAGGACCCTCAGGTTCTGTGTCGTTAACTTTATTTCATGCTTTTATTTTTGTTGTTTTCCATATTTTTCCATGTGTTTTTTTCTATAACCACTTTGATAAACAGGAGCACCTTCGTCTATTCTTTGCAATGCTGTATAATCTTTAACAATTAAAAATTAGTCAAGCTAACTCATGACCTCTTTCATACTAGAAATTCTGATGTGAATTTTGTACAACTAAACTTAAGCTACGGAAATGTTGTAAAATTCAGTTTTCCTGTAAAATACAGCATTCTATTTACTGTGGAATTCTATTGATGGTTTGAAGTTTACCTAAACCAGTGGCTTAGAGCACCATCTAAGACAACAACAACAACAAAAAACCAAAGGTGGTAATCTATTTGTGCTGGCTTCTGATTAATTCTGTGTGTCTCATAATGCAATCTAGTACGAGACATGCGATTGATGGATATTCCTGTCGAACAACTGTGCAGAGAGAAACGTGTGTGATCTCAGTCCAGTTCAGAACAGAGTGTCCACTGGAAAACCCTCAGCTCAGTGGAAATGATCATCCTCTGTGTTTTCAGTCTCATCTAAGAAGTTCAAAACTAAATGGACCCATGGACCATACTAGGACTTTCAACCTTCAAAGAGGCTCCTGTGGATCAAAGATAGGCCCTACTCACCTGACCCTATCAATTCACGAAGGGTGATCTTTTTAAGAAGACCCTTAAGTCAACTTTAAAAGAGAGCACTAAAATGGAATTTAATAAAACACAGAACCAGGAAAATTGAAAATAGGAAAAACTTAAGATGGTCTAACATTGCAGGGCTTGACGGCACTATTCTTCTGCTGCTATGTTAAGCAATCTAGTCAAAATGACCCAGTAAAGGGAAAAAAACAACAACAGCAAAGGAAGGAATATTTTTAAGGAATGCTTTACTTTACTTTAGAAAATATCTTAACGTATGTCTTAGACCAAAACATCATAACAAAATGTAAGTTGGGTTCTCATAGGATGTATATTTTATATAATTTGTAGGTACTTGAAACAGGCTGAGTGATAATAAGAATAATAGTGATTATTTGATCATGAATATGAAAACAGAACACTTTAAAAGAAGTTTCTCTCTTGAATTTAGGTCATCTTTATTTATCATCAGTTTTAAAAGTCTTAGTGCTGTCATTAAGACATGTATGTTAATTTGTAACACAAGAATGATATTAACCAACCATGTTTTTAGAATCACTGATATTAAGAAAAATATTTCTTGAGGGCTTCCATTATTCCTCAAAATTCAGATGATTAACACCAAAGCTAATTTAATATCATCATGTTATTTCCAGCCTGAATTTTAAATGAATTATATGATCTATTCCATGACATATCCTATCCTTTGAAACAAACTTTGAAGCAATTACTTAAATAGGATTCTTTGGGCCTTCTTTAAAATTTTTGATGTATGTTTTCTGGCTTGTTTTTGTTTAAAAATTTAATTAAAAATTTATTAAAAATAAATAAATCTTCTAGATATTAGTTTGGTAACCAGCTGTGGAGTTTTTCAGGACTATTTCAGATTTTGGGGTTTTTTTTTCCTTCTTTAGTTTGATCTTTCTTCCTTTTCTTTCTCTTACTTTCAACCTCATGATAAATTCTGGATTATGTCTCACTGAAGTTTCAACACTAGATTTAATGAAGTGGCTGAACTTTCAACCTCTGAGACCAACACAACACACTTTAAAACTATCACCAATATCCACTGTACTTTTTTCCAGTGATTCTGCTCCAGATAGAGTAAGAATAAGCCTTACAGTATATGGAACCTTATTTACCCAAGCTTTTTGTAACAGCAAATGGAGGAGTTTTAATTCTTTTTCTGGTCTTTCTCAAAATTCTTGGGGAAGAAAAAAAAAGCTGGAGCCCCCAGCCCTCTATACTCCCCAATCCTGCTGCTCTATTGGTAGGTGGTCTGCAAATAAAGAGCCTCTGTGTTGTCACCTTTCAATAAAAAGTCACTTATTTGTAATAAGGCTTCAAATTTCTCAACAGAAAGGATCACTTTTACCAGGTCATCTTAGAGCTTCTAAAATCATCCTATCTATTCAGCCTACATTCTGCCTGCAAGGCATACAAAACAGCATTTCCTAGAGTTCCAGAGCCAAATAGTTGGGATGTTTTCAAAAGGAAAGAACATATTTTAAAATGTAAAATTCATACTTACCTTTTCTTCTTTGTGCCATAAAACACTTATAAATGTCACTCTAAGCTATGTCTGTCTGTGGGGAGCCCAAAACCAGTTCCCTTATTTGTTGGAGGAATAATCTGATGAGCAGTGAACACTAGAGGGGGAGCTTACCCGTTCAGGAGAGAGAAAGCTTCAGAACCTTTGGGAGAGGATCTAAGAGATACGAGAGCTACAGACTTAAACAAGTCAGCAAAGATTTGGTCAGCCATGGTTCAAAAGTCAAAAGGTCAAGAATGGTAGGTAGCCAATTTATTGTCATTTTCCAAAAAGGCAGGGAATCATAAGTAGAATTGAGAAGTTTAGCTGCCCCACATGCTATGATATAGAATATTTTTAAAACCTCTCCGGAGGCAGTTTTAACATGAGGAGTAGGATTACAGAGGCTTTTTCCCCCTTTACCACGACTGTCATTTAAATGTCTAAGGAATGATGGGATGAATTATCATAAAATTTTGACAAATTTGATAGCTCAAGTAAAAGGGGGAAATAGGCATTCTGATTATTAGGTTCTAATAAGACATGACATTTAAAATGAGTTTACATGGCAGTTAGACCTTTGCTTTTTTTTTCCCCCTTGATTTAAAAACATTGAGATTCTTTTCTTTGGAAAGAAAATGACTTATTTCAGTTTTGTTTCTTTGTACTTTAATGATTATGGTCCTATTTTACCTCATATATTTTTATCTCCTGTAATCATATCTAATTGCTTTCCACAACTTGCCTGAAACTGAGAAAACTTAAAATATATCTAAAAAAAAAAAAACCCAGAAAGTTAAGGAGAAATATTTAGAATTTTAGTAAAAAATAAATGTAAACAAACCTTTCATTTGTTATTAGCTTATTTTTTTGTTCCATCTTAAACACTTTAGATAAGGAATGTTTTAAAGAACAAATTGTGTTTTACAAAAAGAAAACACTAAGAAGAGATTAACCAAAGTACTGAAACACAAAATTGATTTTCTCTGATACCAATTTCTATGACTTTACCAACCAAATATCAAGTTCCCTTTGTAATAAACTATCTCATCTCAATCAAGATGATATGTAAATAAACATATCATAATGATTGCTGAAGATCTATTAGGATGATTTACTGAAGAGTGCTGCTTTTTAAAAAAGTGTTGGGGGGATGATTCAATCACTATTACTCTGACCTCTAGAAACATTGTGAACTTTTAGTTTAAAACTAAACCAGTTTGGGACATTTTTAAACTATAAATCTATTAATGCTATTAGAAAGCTGGTATTTCTTTATAAAAATACAAAGAAACATAAGGCACTTTTAAAAACATTTAATAGAAATGAGCTTCATTTTGTCAGATTTGCACAAGTAAAAGTGAACTGAAAAGAAGCACTTGATCTCATTAAGTAAACTCTGTGTGGGTAATGCAGTAACTGATCAACCCTGACTTTTCCAAAATGATTTCACTTATACAAACAAAAGCAATAAACATTTTTATTTATGTAATTAAATAATAAAGCAGAGGGAGCTTGAATTAAATATATCAACTCTAAGTTTCCACATTGCCTATAATGGAAACCAACTATTGGGCTACTCAATAAAATCTATCTTAAGGTTGTTGGTCTGGTCCTTGAATGCATCTTTTATGCTCTATCTGCAGGTAACAGTGCAAATTGTGTAAATGCCAATTCAGTGGGCACACTCGTCTGGAGCTCAGAGTGTGCAGCTTTAGGGTTATGCAACTTGGAGGGGAATATGAGCTGCTCAAGTAAATGTAGCTTCCCCCTTGTACTGTTGGAACCAGAGCCATTTCGCTCCCTTACGAGAAATGTGTAGCTTATCATATGTGGTCCCATCACAGAAAAAAAGATGTCACGTGCTAGAAAATGCTAAGTCACCTGTCAATATTAGTTAAACTTTACTGAAACATTCCAAATCACGAAATCAGGTCAAAAATTGAGAAGCAAAGAGAAAGGCAACTGGGCCTATGAGTAAAGATAAAACACTTGGAAATTACAGTCAACCCTTGAACAACACATGTTTGAACTGTGCAGGTGCACTTGTAAGTGGATTTTTTTCAATAAGCAAATGAATTTTCTATTACTACAATTTTCTTATCATTTTCTTTTCTCTAGCTTACTTTATTGTAAGAAATAGAATGCATATAATGTACAAAATGTGTGTTAACCAACTACGTATGTTATTGGTAAGCCTTACAGTCAACAGTAGAGTTTTAGGGAATCCAAAGGTATATGTGGATTCTTGACTATGTGTGAAGTTGGTGCTCCACCTCCCCTGTTTTTTTTAGGGTGAACTGTATATACAACATGAAGCAGGCTAGTCTCAAGTCTCTTGACATGTTTGGTACTTGATCTTCCCCACCAAATGTACTGTATTTATTTATTTATTTATTTATATTTCAATTGAGTTATTTAATCCTTCGAATTTTTTCTCTTCATTTTTAAAGTTAAATTGACCTGAATTTAGATATTTTCTTTGCTTCTAACTTTATGTTTTTTAAGATAACTAGATTTTTATTCCTGTTTCATTTCTTCCATGTCCATTTTCTTTAGGAATTTGAAAATAATTAGAATAAAAAGGAAGAAATCTGAGATACTTATTTTTATTTTATGAGTTTCATTTATTTATATTAAATATGTTCCTCTCAAACTTTTTGTGTCACGGTTGCAGATAGGAAAATATTACATTCAATTCATTAGTTCAGTGTATTTACCCAATACATTTAATTAATTAAGCTAATTTATCCATCCCTATACATCATTCAGGCACATAAAATAAGATTCAGATCCAGAAGTATGAGAGGGAGAGGATAAAGTATGCTGCCTGGTCTTAAAAATGGTTTCATAGAAAATTAATAGCTAAGTGAGGGTACATTCACTTCACAGTGAAGTAGCAATAAACTTACATAAAGTATGTTTTTTTCTTTATATAGAACTATGCATTAATGCAAATGTCTCTGTTAATGAATGAGAATCTGTGTCAATATTCTTCCTTCAAAGATTTTGGATTTCATTCAGAACCTTCCATGGAAAAGGCCTCCTCTTTGTTCTGTGACCTACTGATGATATATTTTACTTTGAAATATAACCAGGACCAGAGATAGAGAGAAAAAGTGAGAGAGGTGAGAATATATTTATAAAGGAGAAAAATAATAAGGATAGATGGCTAAACATTCAAAATCAAATGATGAGTTTGTTTCTAAATTGCTTCATGTAACTGAAGCCAGAACACTACATAGAATTGTGTTAGGAAATGTGGTTAACAAGATAGAAAGGTATATGTCTTTAATATCAACTTGTTCTTATAGAGGTTGTTATTTCATTAAGTAAATAAAAAAACCACGGAACCCTACTATGGACTAGACACTACATTTACATCTGGTTTATCATTGTGAATAAGAAAAGAAAGGTGAAGAATATTATGAAACTTCCACTACAGCAGGAGTTCAGATAACTAAATGGACAAGTATCACAAAGCAAGGGTAGGTTACTATCGGCGCACAAAGAAGGAACACAGACTTCAAAAATCATGGAAGGTTTTCAGGGGGTGTGGCAAAACAGGCCTGAATGATGGAATGAATTAAATTACTGGAGAAGGAAAAGGGGAAGGGTTATAAAGAAAGAGTGTTTGAGAAAATGAGTGGGAGCATGCACTGGAAGAAAGGTGTGAGTGGTAGGTCAGCAAGAACCATGATAGAGAGGAAGTTGTTAGTAACGTTAGGAGTTCAGCTTTATCTACAAATAATAGAGGGCTTTCGAAGAGTTGTAAGCAGGGGAATAATCAAAAATTTGCATTTTAGAAAGCTTATCCTCACAACATGGAGAATGGATTGAAAAGTGACAAAATCCGAGGCAAACAGTTCGTGTAGGAAACTATGGTCTGAACTAAATCAGAGACAGGTTTTCAGAGAAGCAGCTCTATCTGACGGCTATTTAGAAGGTAGAGTGGACAGAGAATAGTCTTGGACTGGATGTGGTAGAAAAGAGAAAAGGAGTAGGTAAGGATATAAACAATATTATAGTATTTTACCAAGTAATAATCATACCAGACTATTACATGCAACATTTAAAGTATTTATATGTGGCACCTGACAACAACCCCAAATATACTGAAATTTTACCATAAAGAAGCACATGACATAAATAAGTCTATCCATCTATATACTCTCTAAAATCTTAAACACCATGATTTTTTAACATATAATCCATTTTTCTCATTTTAGTGAGAGCATGATTCTTTTGTAACCATTTTAGTTTTACTAATTCTTTCCAAGTTAAAAGAAAATTACATATATTTTACATAAAATTACATAAAAGTCCAAAAATAAGAACAACAGTGGCATACATAGAATTATAAATACGTGCCAGCTGGTGAACTGCAGAGAGTATACTTAATAACTTATAATCTTTTTTTTCATTTTTAGTATAAATGACAATTGGAACCAAAAAAACACTTTAGGAAGAAATATTAAAATATTTACACATTTGTGTTTGTATAATTATTCACTTAAGTCTATATAGAAATGTTTACATTAATCTTACTGTAGTTCTATTTATTTACTCATTCAACAAGCTACTTTATGATATACATGCAAACATTTATGCAAATTAAGCAATATAAAAGCCAAAGGGATTAAATGGTTTACGAGATTCCCTCATTTCAGGTTTACTATTTTTAAAAATTGTTGCAGAGAGGGAGCAAGAGAAAGGGAGGGAGAGTGCGCAATTTAGTATAAGTCAAAGAATTCACTTGCATCCTGAAAAACAGACCCAGGGAATAAGTGAGAATATCTAGGCAATAGTCAAAGTAGAGATTTACTTAGAATATTTGATACCAGAATTTACAATTTTGACAGCAGTACATCCCTGGCTCCTTTATGGGGCAGAACCCTTTGATCTGGCAGTTTCTTTGGGTTCATAATAAACACCCCTAGGAATTAAGGGAAAAGGTAGAATGAGGTTAGAAAATAAGTTAGGATATGGGCTATGGAATTCTGTTAGTTTCCCCACTCTTCATTTGGATGTCCAATGCCCACTTTTATGATGAAGATGGTATTTCCAGTGCCCAAAAGTCAGAGAAAAAGTAGTATCCCTTTAACCACTCATATCACTCTGGTCCTTCCAGGAGTCAGGCTGAATATTAATTTAAAAAAAAGTGCAGCATGTATTTGCCACTTGTTAACATTTCCTTAGGATTTTCAAACAGGATTACATCTAAAATTTTAATTGCCAAGGAATCTATAAAACGCAAGCCAAGCATCGTTAGAGTGCTGTTGGAAACAAAGTTGACTCAAGACTATTAAGCATGTGAAAAATGATAAGTAAAATTTGCATTATGGAAAAATGATCTTTCTAAAATTTCTTAATAAGGCTTCAACATCAGAAGGACGTACAGAAAGTTTCCTGTAGGTAGGACATTGGTTTCCCAGTACAATCCATAATATACCTGCTCTCTTGGCCTTATTAATAAAAGCTCTGTTCCATTCTAAAAGCGTCTGACTTTGGGTAATAATATACATGACCATCTTACTAATAGAACTTCAGCACCATAGACGCTTGGGCAACATTGGTATATAGTGGTTTAAGAAGGATCTCATATATCAGACATGATGACAAAGGGACATGAGGTTCAGTACTAAACACCGATAACATAAGTTCTGATATTTCACTGCTTCCAAGAGATGACATTAAAAAAGATAAGGAAATCACAAAACAATGCAAACTTATAGCAAAATTGTGTAAATAAGGCACTGGGAATGTATGCTTCATGGTTATATGCATGACTGCATTATTTTTTAACATTTATAGGAAAGTTCTATAACTGAGTTCCAAAAGCGTCTCTGACTCAGGTGTCTTGGAATGGTGATTGTCAGGGATTTCTAGTATTTCTCACGAAGCATGAGGATAATTTCTGCTCATCAGTGAATGACGCTACCTTTGGTCATCCAGCACAAAAATTTTAAGTTTCAGAATATCGCTAAGTACTAGTAACTCATTAGGAAGTACTACTTACATTATTTTTTGCTCATCCAAATGAACTCAGTTAATTAACTGGTGCCAATTAGGAAATAATTTTTATGAAATTTGAAAATCTTAGGTGAAATTGATAAACAATTGATTTAAAAAAAAGAAGAATTGAAAGTGCCCAGCTAAAGATCCAGTGGTATCAGTGGCTTGCAATGTGTTAAATGTGTTTATTTGTACTTTCAAAGTTCAGATTTCCTCATACATTTTCATACTGATGGAGATAAAATGCTAAAGTCTTAAATCCCTCTATGCCATGCTGAGTTGCTAAGGGCTGTTGAGTTTTTGTTATTTCTCCTCTCGAGTTAGCTCTGATTACGCCTGCTGAGTGAAAAATTTGTATTTGCCGACAGAAATAGGAACCACCCCACGTGCACTTGCACTCAGCAAATGCTCCAATACATCACAAAGATTTGCTCAACCCACCTTCAGAGGCCAAATCGAGCATGTTATTTTCTGTTTAGATCTGATTCTGGAGCCTATCAGTCAGGAGTGTTTTCCAATCTCTGATTAAAGCAAGGCCTACAAAGCTGGAAGTGTTCACACACAGTCTCATTAGAGTGCTGGATAGAGTGACCCAGGCCTTCTAGCACAAAGCTCTGAGTGAACTTCAAATATGAGAGTGCATCAATCAAATCCAAGCAAGGCTTTTATGTCATTTTTCTACTTTGCCTTTAAAGTCCTATAGGAATGCCCTTTCCAGCTGTACAGCCGAAAAGCATTCAATAGAAACAAAAAAGCAAAGACCCCACAACCCCCTGCCCCTTCCAAATGGGTATGGTTTTACCTCCCCCGCCAAGCATTAGAGAGTCTTCTGTGCGTTTTAAATTATTTAGCATGTTCAACAATGCAACGGAGAATACATTCGCATCACTCAATGGCTCCGTATTAATTATTACTACCCATGTGAAAGAGAAACCAATAAGGTCAAAGGCAATGAGATTGCATATTGTATGTTTTATAATAGAGGTAGCAGAGAGATTGGGGAAAAAATAAAGCAATGCCCATAGAGGCTTTCATGCCCTGCCCACATCCTTAACCCAAAACTTCACTTCTTGCATTTGATGTATTGACTTATAATATTAAGAAAACAAAAAGCAAAAAAAAAAAAAATCATAAAGGACTATCAAGAATCTCTGCAGAAAAAGAAGGCATAAGTCAGAGAAAGAGGAGTCAGGCATTTAGTTAATGTTTGTTCTACACACTGCTTAGGGCACTAGAATCATTTCAAAAATACATCCTTAAAAGATAAGCATAAAGCAAAACAGTATAAATTTGCCCACTAATATCATTAGAGGAAAATGCATGGGTGCACTTAGCAGTGATTATTAAATTTAGGTGCTTTTGCTTTGAACGTCAGTCCAAAAAATATTACAACACAAGCAACATCAGTATGAATTAAATAAAATGAGCTTTTGAAGCCTGAAAAACAAAATAATTTAAAAGGAGAAAATAAATCCCTCCTCCAGTGTAGATAAGGTTTCCGGAATTTTACACCTATCTTCAAACAAGTGAATGGCTCAACTACTCAAGATATCCTATATTGATTCAATTAGGTAGAGCAATACACTGAAAATACAGTGTACACTGCAATATCGGGCAGATATATTGCTTATTCAAGGGAATTCCCTGTATGTGTACATTTTTTCCATCTCTAAACTTTACTGAATGCGAAGCAAATACTACCCACAAATAGCACTTCACCCACTCAAATATATTGCAGTATGTAAAAGAGTGTTTGAATTTAGAGCAATATATATTTTTTTAAATTTAGCATGTGTTTCTTTACAGGGCTTCAGATGTTTGGAAGAATTATGCAGATTTTATAAATGAGTACTAGAGCATGATGCTACTTGATAGTGTCCCATCTGTGCTTCCCCTGTAGTGTTTGACGGGGCATCTGTGTAAATTGCTTTTTTTTTAGTTAATTAGTTTATTGCATAAAACTTAATGCACTACCTGATAAAAACTTCTGTTTATTTCAGCACTTTTTCCCTCCAGAGCTGATGTTCATCTTGAGTTCTCATCAAGCCCAACTTCTTCCTTTGTACATTTCTCAACTGAAATAATGAAATAATGCTTTTTCCCTCTTGATCATGTAGGGTGTAATACACTATTCTCTTGTGACGATGAATATTAAGAGTGTAAGTAGTAATTAGATAACCTCAATATTTCATATATTTTAACATAACTTCTCAACTAAAATATCGTATAATGTTTTTTTAAGAGATACCTTAAGATTTTGGATTTCTTGCTTCTTTACACCAACTTCTTAGGAAACAAATAGACACAGTCATGAAGTGTGTACAACCAACCTTCCTATCCTCTCCAGGGCATGCTTGTCTCCATTTAAGTTAAGCTATGTCAATATAGGATCAAAAATCTTGATGAAATTGAAATAAACCACAAAAAATAACAAAACAAATTATGAAATTAGTTTGTCATTCTTCCATACCTTGTAAAGGAAAAATATAGAAATCCCGAATGATAAACTAAATGTTTCACTTTCACCTCAATCTCCATCCTCTGGAGAAGCAACACAAACCAAAGGACATGGAGATCAGGATAGAGAGGAGAAATCCTGCAAACATTTTATAGGTAATATAGATCATGATTAAGGGCATTGGTTTTGAATCCAACGTATGTGAGCTGTGGAACCTTGGGTATTTTCTCTACAACTTTATACTCCAGTTTCCTTACGTTCAGAATGATCTCATGATGGTATTTACCACACAGAACTGTTGTATTAAATAAGTTTATACGTCAATGCATAAGGTAGTGTCTGACATGTAATAAATGCTAAAAAAAAATATTAGCTATTACTATGCTAATTTTAGGGAGAACAGTTATTTTGCTAGAAAAATCAGCTCACATTAGTCCACTCAGTGTATCGGAAAATAGTAACCATTACTTTTTCAAAACTTAAAATATACATTTAATGTAAACTATTTAAGAAGGCTATCTTACATAGGATGTAAGCATATTCTCTTTTAGAATAACCAAGAGGACAATACTATAGGAATACATTTTATTTTATGAATCTTTCAAATTGAAGACTTAGCAAATAGTCTGCCAGTTAGGAATCATATAACTTCAAGTTATATCTTCTGATATTATGGTCATCATACAGGTAAGCTCCATAAGTGGTTTTTTTTTTTAAGATTTATATTTATTTATTTTACAGACAGAGCAGCGGGGAAGGGCAGAGGGAGAGGGACAAAGAGAATCTCAAGTAGACTCCATGTGTGCGAGGAGCCTGAGGTGGAAATCAATCTCATGACCCTGAGATCATGATCTGAGCAGAAATCAAGAGTAGGACACTTAACTGACTGAGCCATCTAGGAGACCCAACCATAAGTTTTAAATAGCATACTAGATAAATATTTTTTCCATTTATAAGCCTTATAGATTATTTGTCCATAGATATTAACCACTTATTTAGTGGGCACCAATATTGTAATTGGTCTATAACATGATACACTAATGTTTGTGCTCCATTATGCTCTCTGTCAAATACAGTTTTAAAAAATTATGAATATAGATTTAAGTTTGATCTTGAATTTACCTTATCTCAAAACATGGAAAACCTTTTAATGATGTGCACTCTTGTTCATCTAAAAAAAAGTCAATGCAAATGAACAAACTAGAAAGTGGAATTTCTAACAATACTTCAATATATGAAAATTGAAATCAAAATGTCAACTGCTCTGACTTGGAGCAAATTGAATTATAAACTAAACCCTCACACTATATAAATGTATAAGAACTTAGTAAGCTCTAAAAGTGTTCTTATATTCACATATAGCATCTATTCCATCCAAAAGTATAAAAAGTTTAAAAGTTACTCTGTAGGATATAAATACTTATATGCATTTCACCTCAAGTTTTAAGATATAAAGAGTTTTGGCAGTTGCTTAAAACCCAAGGGGAACAAACAGAAATATCGATTACAAAAAATTATCAATTTTATGCCAACAATAAAAATTATTGGAAAAAGAATATTTTGTAGTATAGTTTGCTTTTATCACATGGAAGATAATCTTAAAATTTTAGTTAAGAGGCAGTAATACTTTGCAGTGATTATTCACATTAACCGTACCAGTTACTTCAAAATGTGGTTTCTAGATTTCCTCCTCTTTGTATGTCTAGTTCACAAAGACCAGAAAATGAAGATCACACATACACATGCACACGTACATACACCATTTGGAAAAGTTCAAATCAAATAATTATTCCTAAAATTCTCATGCCTAGTTTGGGAAATTTAAATTATAAGAAATATTTTATGGAAATCAAGTCTGTATGTGACTTCCCAGCCCTAGATGATTCTTTTTTTCTCATTCAAGCATTCAACAAATATTTATTGAGCACCTATAATGTCACAGGCATAATTCTAAACTCTAGGTATATAATTTCACATATATGCTCATGGATCCCACATGACAACACAAATCAAACATCTGATTTCCTATTATTCATTTATAAAAGCAAACATTTTCAGACATTCCATGCATTTTGATCTGAACTGGGGTATCAACTGAGTTTATGTAGACGTAATAACTGATGGGTTTCTGAAATTAAAAAATAAGCCCAAGAAAGTATAAGACAGTTGTACTCTTCAAAAATGTTCTAATATCATTCACTGGGTAGATCAAGAGTTCACCTAACACTTAATTTGGAGAGTGAGTCCCTGTGTCTATCATAGCATCCTCAGACAACAGCAATCGAAGTACAGAGAAAAGTAATGTGAAGCACACTTCTATCCAATTTGGCACAGCAAAAATTTTTCCCACTTCTATTGAGATATAATTGACATATATTACTGTATGAGTTTCAGGTGTATGGCATAAACACTTGACTTACATATACTGTGAAATGATTAACACAGAGTGTTAATGTCCATTATCTCATGTAGATATAAGAAATGGGGAGAAAAAAGAAAAATGTTCTCCTTGTAATAAAAACTCCTAGGATTTACTCTCTTACCAACTTTCATGTATATCATACAGCAGTGGTAACTATATAGTCATCATGTTGCTCATTCCATCCCTAGTATAAATTTATCTTATTAGAAGTGGAAATTTGTATGTTTTGATGACTTTCTTCCACTTCCTCCTCCTTCCACTTCCTGCTTCTGGTAGCCGCAAATGTGATCTTTTTCTTTGAGGTGTTTGTTTGGGTTTTTTTGTTTGTTTTATATTCCATGTATAAATGGATAATTCTTACTGGTATGTGAGACTGAGAATTATTCAGTTTTCCCATAACATAATAAAAACGATTATTAACCACATACCATTTCTTGGTATTTCATGCTGTACTATAAGAGCTACTTAAAGCTATATAGATTCCACTTTTACAATATAAGCATTATATAAAAACTATTTTGGAAAGATTGAACCAGCTTGATTTTTCTGAGCTTTGTTCTACTACTTGGCAATATGCGCAAGCTTCTTGGTAAATATGTTCAAGTTAATATTCTCTGCTCTGAGAACAAAGTAAGTCATGATTACAAATATTAGATCATTTCCATGTACTGGCCAAGCTGATTAACCTGACTCCCTCTCTTTGATAAAATCCCACCATCATGTAATGTTTAGTTTTCCCAACATTTTTAAAGATAGCATAACTTCTCTAAATTAATATTCCTAATTTTATACTTATGAAAACTCAGAATTCTGTGTCTACCTCTAGTATTATCATGACTTCTTTTATCCAAGGGAAAAAAACAAAAGAAACCAGATTTTCAAAAACAGAAACTCTTATAAAGTAATTGGAACTGGTCAAATCAAAAGTGAAATATACACACTGACAGTTCTGACAAAGCAAAAAGTATCCAGCCAAACTTAAAGAATTTCCTAAATTTGCTAATCATTATTTTTTAGACCAAGTTTCCACCCACTGACCCCCCCCCCCATTATATCAGGTTGAAGTGTCTAAAAGAAGATAGACCCTAAAGAGCAGTTTAAAATGCTTTAAATTTTTTTTAATGTGATACTGTTCTTTTTAAGGGTTCTTTCATAGGTGATCAGTCAGAGATACTGACTTTTGTGAGTTAACACAAAAGTGAAATAGCACTTTTAAGTGCTGTCTCTCTTTGGAGATTTAATGTGCTTTGTAATATCTCTGAGATCAGTCAGGGAGAGACGAGAAAAAAGAAATTTGATTTTGAGTCTGGACCAAAGCTCGGTGACTTGAGAGGCACCTAAACATAATGAAAAGGAAGAAGTTTCAAAGAGAAAGTTGGCAGCTATGACCAGAATCCACAGGGCTAGCAGGACTGACATCAACCAGAGGCAGATTTAGAGGGGTATCCTATGATCTCTCTTGATACCATTGACACTTCAAGACCCAGTTTCATTGGGGAGCAGTCCAGTAAAAGAACATCTCCAAAGGACACAGCATGGTTGCGGTATTGAGAAAGACATGAAAATGCCAGCACCAAGAGCCTAAAGCTGTCCTTTTCTCCTCCAAAGATCACATATATCAGGGGAAAGCAAAAGTCAACATCTGAAACCTGCTTTTTCAAGCTTGACTTGAATGATATAAAGTTGGCTGTATAATAGCTAGATGCTTACCTTTCTGACCTAGGTTCAGTCTAATGTAAGAACAAGTTATTAGCTGATTCCTGGTAGTCTTCACTTACCTCCTGGTGAATAACTTTCTACTCTAGGTTTTTTTTTTTTTAATTAAAATTATCTGTCAACTAAATTTGTGTCAAATACTGAAAAATTAGCACTTTGTTGCTTCCAATGTTTTCAAAGACATGTATTTCTGCTAATAGTTGTAAAGGTTGAAATTGATGTCCAAGTAGCTATGTATCGAATATTAACTCAAAATTTGATTAAAATAGTATCTAAACAATAATAATCAGTGAATTAAAGAAATCATATAGGTATTTTAAGCTAGAATGTGTGTGTTGACAAAAGGGGTGGGTGCTTGAGTCCCATAGACCTACAGTTCTCTTATAAAGGGCAAGAAAAAAAAATCTAGAACAAGTACATTAACCATGTGGGGGCTTTAAAAATTATGAATAAAATGGATGCAACAGAAGGATGTCTGTTCTAAAATGGCATCTCTCTCCAATAAATTACCTTTGAAATACGACTACAAAAAGTTTTACAAATTTGCTTAGATAAGAATTATGTTCAAAATGAATAAAAGAATTATTTGTCAAAATAACTTTGGTAAAAAATCACTTTTAGTCTAGATGCTCAGACAATTGAAGGAAAGAGCTAATAATTACCACTTCAATTTTTTAAGGCTTAACTTCATTATAAAACACAGAATTCTAGGTCTACCTCCAGTATTATCATTACCTCCAGTGTATAATTTTGGAAATATTTCATGACATAAAAATATCTGATTAATTCGATAAAAAGAATTAGGTGAACTTAGTGAAAAAATAGATGTCTTTTTTCAAAGAACATTAATTGAAACTATGTTTTAGAAGACTGTTACATTTGGGGGCTACTTTCAATGTTCTTTAACTGGAGCACAATTTTAAGAAACTGAAACTTCTCATACAATAAAAATCATTATTACACATTTAATGTTAGCTAAGTTATCTATTTTGTGGAAGTGATTCTTAAGGAATTCTTAAGGAACCTGTATTTTCTTAGGTGCAAAAGTTTTTCTTTTAATTATTAAATGAAGTGAAATCAGAATATGTGATTTAGTCTCAGCCATAAACTGAATTTACAAGGTTTCATTACCTGTTATCAAAGTTCAGACAAGATTATCCAATGTGATCTGAAATGCTAGAAAATAATATATGATCATACCAAAAAGTGTAAGAAATTAATCTATTGAAAAGTTATTTATGAGTATGTAGTCTTTGTTTTTTATAAATGAGTGTTAAATATCAATGATACAGTTAATGAGCTAAAATTATGGAAGAGTTTTTTGCATATTATAAGTATTTAAATCAGAATAAGCTTTATCACCTAGTGTTCCAAACCAGTCTATCTCTTTAAGCATTTCTCTTTCCTCCTCAAATCTAAAGAATTATTTTATTCTCCATTGGAATACCTGGACTGAAGGTAATCCTTAGCTGTATTTTGAAAAGAAAGTTATCCTGCTACTCTTTGTAGAACCTCCACACACAAGAAACACATACCCTAGAGATAAGTCTCTTTTTGTGCATAATTATTATCAGCCAACTAAAATTCTATCGGAAAGAAAATACATTCTTTTTAGTTTGGATTATCTTTTCTTGTCCCCTACTTTAGTCTTTGAATAGCTAGTTATAAATTTAACGTTCTGTGTATCTCCTGAGAATAGTATCTATGTTTTCTTTGAAAGAAAAAAATCTATGAAGTCATCCACATGTACTAATAAGTATGAACTAACAAGAGGAAACATAAGAGAGAAATACTACGGCAAACACCGAAGTAATATATGTCACTACCTTTTCTACTTATATAAGAGCATAAATGTTTTCATAAATGCATCTATTTAATTTTTACATCAATTATTTCATTCCACAAATATTTATTCAAATCCTACTACATACCAGGTTCTGAGGATCCAGAAATGAACATACAGGATGAAGTTCTTATTCCCAGGGAGTACACAACCTATTGAGGGGAGAGAGAATATGTTAAGTAGTAATAGATGCTACAGATAAAATGAAGCCAGGGCATAAAAACAACAAGGGACTGAGATGTACTCAGGTGTACCCTTTATTTTATGATCCAGTTGATATTAATAGTATGATCTTTCTACTATTTTCACCCTCCTCAGCTCAGTAAGTTTTGTTTTACACAAAATATAAAGAAGGAAATAACAAAGGAAATTTTAACTAAAAATCTCACTGATGTTCTATCAGTTTTATCAGACTTAAAATGGTCTAAAATATCCCCTAATGTTAAAACATTGAAATCCAATTCAACAAACATGCGGTATGCAGATTTATGCTAAGTGATTAATTCACATATACACACCCGTTTATTTAAGATTTGTTTAGTCATTTTGATGGTTATTATTATATACGTAACTGTAGATTATACTCTATAAAACATGGGATCTAACCCTTGAATCTCTTCTGTTGCTGAATTGTGAAATGCATCATTAAAAGGCAAAACAATTATTAGACTGGTATTTATCCATGTCCTCTCTTTAGTAATATCTAAACTTTTAAAAAATAGATGGTACTGCTTTTAAAAATGCCCAGTCAGGAATTTGTTTCTGACTTCTAATTATTTAAGTATTATTAATTTTATCTCACATTTCTATCTTTAAAATGATTTATTATTTCAGGTTAAACATGATTCTCAAAATATTGCCCTCTGTGATTTCAGAAAATAATGGGTTTTTTAAAAGTTTTTATTTAAATTCCAGTTAGTTAACATAGTATAATATTCAAAATGGACTAAACATCTAACTGTGAGATATGAAACCATAAAAATCCTAGAAGAGAACACAGGTGGTAACCTCTTTGACATCGGTCATAGCAACATCTTACTAGATATGTCTCCTAAGGCAAGAGAAACAAAAGTAAAAATAAACTATTGGGACTTCATCAAAATAAAAAAAAAAAAAACTTTTGCACATCAAAGGAAACAATCAAGAAACTAAAAGGCAATCTATCAAATGGGAGAAGGTATTTGCAAATGACGTATCTGATAAAGGGTTAGTATCCAAAATATATAAAGAACTTCTACAACTCATCACCCAAAAAACAAACAATGCAATTAAAAAATGGGCAGAAGACATGAAGAGACATTTTTTCCAAAGAGGACATTCACGTGGCCAACAGACACATGAAAAGATTCTCAACATCACTAATCATCAGGGAAACACAAATCAAAACTACAATGAGCTATCACTTCACACATGTCAAAGTGACTAAAATCAACACAAGAAAAAACAGGTGTTGGTGAGAATATGGAGAAGGGAGAACCCTCTTGATCTGTTGGTGGGAGTGCAAACTGGTGCAGCCACTCTGGAAAACAGTATGAAAGTTCCTCAAAAAGTTAAAAATAATGTTTTTTTAGGTAATATATGAAGGGTGATAAAAATTCTAGGTATTCAATTATTTTAAATTGTTTCCAATATCATCCATCAATAGTAATAAACAGGGAATCACTATTATCAATTTCTTTTAAATTCATACTTGTTAAGTAGTCTACATAGTTAAATAAAAAGTGAAAAATATGATTTTCATGATAAGTGGCTGTCTTTGGAACACACCATTATGTTTTATGAGCTAAGTTAGTAAGCTCCTAACTTCTCATAAAGCTCTTAAAACAATTCAGTAAGGACTGCTGGAAGAATTAAAAATGGCAAGAATAACTGCTCCGTAAATAAATGAGGGCAGCTTTTCTAGATTACTATTTAATTAAAGTGGAGGCATTTCTTAAAATCTTTACCTCCCAACCAATAATGGTATTTGTAAGTGATGGTTGTTATGAAACTTGTTTGAAATTTTAACAATTATATTTAGTACAGAATCCCATGAATGCATGGAGAAAATTCCATACATATCATCTCATCGATCTTCTCTATAATCTTAAATCATTTAAAATACATTTTTTGAAGAGTTTAATTCTGCTCTATATCTTTAGCTACTTCAGAGGACATTTGAAAAAGCATAGAAGGAGCTTTATTTCAACTTGTTACTCAGCAATATTCCTTTTGTGCCATATAGGAAAGAAATAGATACAATTTCTCAAATGATAGTTCTAAAAATATGAGCTATTGGCTCAATTTAATTCTAATTTTATTGATAGCTTAACCACCAGCTTTTATTATGAGAAAACATGTTTATAATTTTGTTCCAACTGATGTCTTTCTGTGTTTTTCACTGTCCCAGAGGGAAAAAAAAGCATAACCCACAACCTTATCTAAAAGAAGATATGGAACAAGGCTCACATATCAGAAAAGATGCATATATCAACCACATTGAACGTAGGAATTTCTATTTATTTTTGTTTTCCAAAAATATTTACATTGAATAAAATGAGCCATCACACACACACAGATTTTGTGTCACCCTTCAGAGATGTATCATCTACTGCTTGAGGCCAAGAAATGAGTAGTTTCCATAATTAGTAAGCAAAATTGAATAATTGGACTGTGGTTTATGAGGGGTTTTTCCTCTAAAAATAAAAATCATGTAATCTTTAAGTCCTAGTCAAGTGGGCTTACTTGATTTATTTTAACATAATTCATTTAACATAACTACAAATAAAAATAATCAAGCATAGATTTTTTCATTCTTTTACTATAGTATCCACACAATAGTTTTCTATTCGCTTAGAGTTTTTCTGAATAAAAATGTAGTATTTAATTTCAATATAAATTGAAAGCAAGATTAAGAAAAATAAAAAAAATGTATGTTCCCTTAATAAATTAAATACTTGAGAGTCAACATCTGAATTACACGATTGTGAAAAGATAAAACCAATTTGACTTGTATTTGCCTCTGAGGCAAAGATTTATTTTGAATGAGTACCTCTTACAAATATTGCATTTATTGTATCTTTACCCATTCTATTCTTACATTATGTTCTATACTAGAATGTGCTTTGCTAGGCAAAACTATAAAGTACTTATAACTTGATGACAAACTGAAAAAGTATTTAAACTGCTTTTTTTCAATCATTCACTCATTTAGTCACTCATCAATTCAGTTGCTATGAATTGAATGTCTGTATCCAGGATGCCAGTGATATAACCATTAAGAAGATAAAACGTCTGCTATAAAGGAACATATAGTTTAAATTCATGATGGAAATGGACAGTTACTATCTGTTAATTTAAGCCTGAAAGATTTGTTATAATCCAAATTTTTAAATGAAATTTCAACTAATCTTGGGTCCTTTATTATTCAGTAAATTGACATTGGTTTCTTCTACCTATGGAATGATACGCTGAAGAATTACCTAAACAGATACTGTGTTTGCTACTTTTTCCAATTTTTTGATCAAGGCTTGTTTTGGAAAATGTCAAGTAGATGAACATTCTTCACCAGGTTCTAGAGAGAACTAGAGAGTTGACTCACCAACTTTTAAGATATCTTTTCAATCATTCAGTTTATCCAGAAGCTTTAAGAAAGAATTCAAAAGCACTTGTGGTGTCTTTCAGAAATCAGGCACTAAAAAAATTACAATGTGGATATCCTGTAACACCAACAGTGGTGGATCTTTGGTTTTAAATTTTCAGAGAAACTTCTGGGTTCTGAGTACCTTGAGGCATATAAAATGGATAGAGAACTTCTTACATAGGAATCATTCAGTGAATTGTACTATCATTTATATAATATAGACTTGACCTCTGGAAGTTAGTTTTCTTGGAGTCATGTATGTGGCTGTGTATATGTTTATGGAGGAGTTAAACTACAGAGCCCCTAAATTCAAACATTTTTTGATAGTTTTGCCTCGTCCCTACAATAAATTCCTAGACCTCTCTCTATCCACTATTATCAAAGTTGGCAGCAATATTTCTGATAGTATTACAAGGTCATTCCCAGAAATACCATCTCAGAGAAACAATAGCTTTGAGGACACTATTTGATCATGGTAGAACACAAGATCTTAAGGGTAAAAGTGGAGAAAGACAAAGGTGGGTGTTAAGTGTAATATCACTTCTGGAAATACCCTAATGGTTGTATGTCACAACTATAAAATTGTTTAAGATTAGTTTTTTAAAAAGTTGACTTTTAAAAGAATGTATATTTTCATTAATTTCACTAAGAAGTTTTCGTGTAACATTCTCAAAATATATTACGTTATAAGTAATATCATTATTGTTATATTAAAAAAGCATTGATATATTGAAATCATCATCTAGATTCACTTTGCATGGCAAAACAATTTTCATTTGAGTAGAGTTCTATTTTAACAATTACATAAGTAAAGAAAGGGGTACTTTGTTCAATTCCTAGATTTTTCATGGCCACAATTAATGATCCAAATACTCTTATTTTGTTAATTTAGCATGTTGATTCATATTTACATTTCCCTGCAATAGCATAATTCAGATATTTATTTCACAGGATGAACATTTAAGTAGTTGATGGTAGCCATTGTGTAGCCTCTAAGTAGGAACGTAAAAATTGAGAACACCGAAATTAAGAAATAAGCAAATACTTCCTTTGAAGTCACCAGCCCCTGCATTTTTAAAAGTTTTTTCATCTCGGGATGCCTGGGTGGCTCAGTAGGTTAAGCAGCTGCCTTCGGCTCAGGTCATGACCCCAGGGTCCTGGGATCAAGTCCCATATCGGGCTCCTTGCTCGGCAGGGAGGCTGCTTCTCCCTCTGCCTCTGCCTGCCTCTCTGCCTACTTGTGATCTCTCTCTCACTCTCTCTCTGACAAATAAATAAATAAAATCTTTAAAAAAAAAAATTTTTTTTTTTCATCTCTGTGGCACCACCTTCATCTTCAGATACATAGTAGCTTCATGGTCTCATTACACATTTTCTTATACTTATTCATGTAACTCTCAAAAAAGCTAATGTATAGCTAGTTATGTTAATTCTCTGCCAGCTATTTGTAGATTATCACGTAATTTTATTTATTATATTACATTATCATGTTTTAAACCAATAAACTATATTGCTAAGGATGGTATATCCTTAGAGAATGACCTCAAATCCTTCAGGAAGAAATAATTTGTGGGCAGTTATGGGTATAAGGAGAGATGGTTTCCTAAAGTGATTCAGAAAGCATTTATTTCACATTTACTTTGTACAAAGTATTAAAAAAGTCTGGAAGCTTGGTGTATTCAATCCACACCACACACAGGAAGAGTTCTTTGGCAACATGATCTCATTTTAGATTTTAAACTACCCTAGTTGTCCTTTTCATAGAGATGGAATTGATTTAAATGTGAACAAAAAATTAATAATTTGATATTCCTACACACCCCTTTAATTTTGAAAAAGACATTGTAATTTTTCACTCTTTCAGGTCCACTTGCACAACTTATCTGGTTGAATAGGTTCTCTCAGTTTTAATTCACTATGAAGATGTAACAATATAACTGAATCTTTTGCTTATAGAAAGTCACCAAACAGAAAAAACAAAAAACAAAAAACTCTTTGTTTCCTCTTTTTGCTCTTAACTTTTAAAGGAAAGTGCTAAAATGGCCCTCCAGCACTATATTCATATATTCTGGGTCTGGGGAGTAAAAACGATAAAAGTGAATAACTAGGACATGTGTTCACTAATTCCTTTCGTTCCCTGCAGAATGAGGATGAAATTATGAGAATGTAAACATTCATGTTTCCAAAGAAGATATCTGCCTGCTGAATCATAATCTGGCTACCATTAGAAATGGTGGCTTGAAGAAAACAAGGAATTAAGAAGACTACTTTCCACAAGACTAACCTATTTTCCACTAAGGATACTTGGCCCCTCATCAAGTTACAACTCGGAGCCTTTCTGTGTTGGTTTTCTCACTTTAAAATCAACTACCCCTACTCTGTACTCAAGAGTATTCCCCCTGCTCTCATTATTTCCTACAGAAAAAGAATGTGCTCTGTTCTCCACCGCTCCAAACTGAAGTAAGTGTCCCAATACCACATATCCCACTGTGGGGTAACAAATTCTCAATAATAATGCACTGGGATATATAAACACGCCTATTCCGTAATAGTCTTTTCTAAAAATTTTGATGGAATCATGAGGGATAATTATAAGTACTGTAAGTAATTCTACCCTAAGGTTCTCTTTTACAATCAGGATCCACTGCCTTGCTTTTAAAGGGATTCATAAGAGAAGAGGAAAACAGAGGAGAACTATGGGAGACCTATGTTTAAATGAGTTTGGGAAAACCAAAGGACAAAGAGGGTTGGTGTTTACTATTCACATTTAATGTAGTGATCAGAAAAGCTCTATCAGCCTAGTGTTATCAACTCAACCAGCATGGACGTCAGGAGAGGGGGAGGAAAGATGGCTCAAGGGATGTCTAGCTATATGGTTCTGACACAAAACACAATCCAGTAAGTCAGAGGGAAAGCTACAAGTTTCCTGTGGCCCCAGAGAGAGGCAAACAAATAGCAGTCTTATGCATGAAGAGGTCTTTAAGGAGCTCAGAGAGAAAGAGAGGCCATGTGGGTTCAGAAGAGAATAATACAGGAGGGATGTGCTTGGTCCGAAAGCCAAATTCTTTAGCTAAAGAGATGCCTGTGCAGATACGAGTGTAGGTGATGGCCATGGTGGTGTGCAAGATACCCATCATCACCCCCAAAGCCTTGCTACTGCACAACCCCCAGCAGTGTAGGTTTCTGCCCAAAGGAATGGATAAAGAACACCCAGAATAGCTAATATTGTCTTCCAAATTTAGACCTGAAGTAGAACTTAAGTTCAGTTACAGAAAATTAAAATGTTACACTTCTTATGCAACTATAATTAAGTACTGAGATTCATTCCTGCTACAACACTGTCATTCTTCACTAAATGATAAGCACTTCTGCTCAATGCACAAAGGATTGGGTTACCAAAAAGAGTATGTCTCAGAAGATATATTCAAACAACATACAACCTGTTATTTAAAAAAAAGCTGTTATTTACTTATGTGTTGGGTCCTTGCTTTCAGAATCCCACATAAATATGGTGAATAACGGTTTAATCAAACTCTATAGCTTCAACAGTGGTTTGTTCATAAAAAATGAGTTACAAAAGAGTCCATATGTTATTTTTATGAACTGTGATTTCCTAATCACTATTTTACATTTTTTTTAAGATTTTATTTATTTATTTGACAGAGAGAGAGATCACAAGTAAGCAGAGAGACAGGCAGAGAGGGAGGGAAGCAGGCTCCCCGCCGAGCAGGGAGCCCGAGGCAGGGCTCGATCCCAGGACCCTGAGATCATGACCTGAGCCAAAGGCAGACATCTGAGCCACCCAGACGCCCCCCTAATCACTATTTTGCAACAATATCATTCATGCCAAAATGATAGGATAAAATTTATGACTCAGTCGTACAACAACAGCCAACACGGGGTAGATGGCCTGAGTTTTTGAGATCAAGTTCTTTCTTTGATTTTCTTCACAACTACAAATGCCATCTCCAAAGTAAAATCTAAATAAATCCAGATATTCAATAAACTCAAAGAACTCTTTGGATTTTGGAGGAAAAAAAATGTCTGCTTTTAAAAAAGAAAACATAATTTGTTATAAAGGATTTAAAATACAAAGAATCAGTTACTTGCCTCCCATGAGAAAGTGTGCATGTGCACAAATGAGTGAACACCTGTTGACCACACTCCAGCCCCGGGTACTAAGACTATTTCCAGTGAATTTAAAAGAACCATAGGCAGGATTGTCTTTATATATAGGTGAATGGAACGGAAATTTATATAACATGAATTGAAAATCTAAAATCAAAAGACCATTAAACCAAAAGAAAAAAAGGTACATCTAACTTAATTGCCTCTACTGTTTGCAGAGGCAATTTTTGTTTGTTTCATAGAAAACAAATCTTTTAACTATATAATACAAGGCTTAAAATGCAAATGCATTTTGTGGAACAAATTAACATGTACAATGTAATTTGTCAATGAAAGATAACAGACTTTTAGTGAGAGCAAGTTTTACTATCACTTAAAGCAGTTGCAGGGAGAGTCCAAAAGCAATGGTTGCCCAAAGGTAAGGTTTTGTGCAAGGTGCAGGGGATGCCACAGAAAGAGAAGGCAGTGTTGCCTTAGATTCATATCATGATTTGCCCCATTAGTCGCCTATACTGGGACTAGAGTGATTCTCAAATAGTTCTTGACACCCAAAATTTACTACCATGTTTCATTTCTTTAGCATATTTATTGAGCTCCTACTGTCTCCCAGGCATTCAGGATACTGCAGTGATCAAAATCCACAAAACTTCCTATCCTCAAAAATTTTCCAATCTGGGCAGTAAGTCTATAAAAGAGCACACTACCTATTATGTCAGAGCTACAAGAGTTTCAGAGAAAAAGGGAGGAAAGAAAACTGAGAGAGATCGTGGAATTGGTGGGTTCGTAATTTTAAATTAGGTACTGATGGAAGGTATAGAGAGGTAATTAAAGACCTTGAAGAGATGGAGGGGTAAGCCATGCAACTATGCTGAGGAAGGACATTTGGGAATCTCTGAAAAGCGTGGTGCACAAACAATTTTGTTGAACTTCACTCCAGCCATGTCTGTTGGCACCCCTTCCTATGATGCATAGTTCAGTTAAATGCAGAAATTTATAATACTGTTTACATCCATTTATATGCATACATGTACAATACATATATGCATGTGTGCCTATATTTATGTATATCCTTAAATAAATATTTGTATTTATTTTAAAAATTTTATTTCTCATAAAAATTTATGATAAACATTTCGATTTAGCTTATCTAATAAACAGGAATGGAGCACAATGAATTAGACTAGAAAGAAATCTTTCTTTAATCTCTATTTTATTCAAAATAAGAGTTCTAAAGCTAATCAGGGTATTTTTAATTGGAAGTTTAATTTAGAGACAAAAGTGAGAATACCCATTCTTATATCTAAGTCTTTTTTAAAAAATAAACTCTGTAAGTTAAATTTTATAATTTAATAAATTTTATAATTAGAAGTTATCATACCTCTTTTTTTATTTTCACCTTTAGATGAAAATTATGACAATTCTGTGGTATCTTTTTAGCTAAAAAAAATATAATGCATATTTATGAAATTCAAAGGACATTGCCAAGCACAGTGGAGTCAGATTGGTCCAGATTTGCAACCCCATTTATCTTTACAAAAACAGCCTGACTGATAGACCTCACCTTACATTCTACAGAAAGACGACATGTGATATTAAGGGATTTTTACAGAATAACATTCAGCTTAAAAAAAAAAAAAAACCTTTCTGTAACAAATCATTGTATTCCAATGCATCCACTCAGTAGCTGTGGCTCAACTACGGTTTGGGAGATTTCGTGAGAGAACGAAATGAAGGCAAGAGGAGTGGGAAGGAAAATTAAAAAAATGATACTGCCTAGCTACAAGCTGCAGAGGGAAATTAATATTCAAAAGGTTAAGGTGTCTGTGAAATGTATGTAATGAGTAACACTCATAGTTTGTTACTATAGGTTCATTGCCTCTAATGTTGAGGACGGCACATGGATAATTTACGATTCCCATTGTCCCCTCTGCAGGGATTAATTCTGAATTATTTATGTACCTATATACGCAGAGAACTGAAACATTTTAGTTAAAGTCAGCCACTCACTCATAGTCTTGAAATTATGCAGCCCTTGTTGCTAAAAATGATGTTAGCCTCTTGTGATTTAAGTCATAACATTTTATTTTCAGTCCCACTGAGAGAGAAGGCATACAGGAGGGGGAAAAAGATATATTTTTCTGGAATAAATCTCAGAATGCATTTTTTTAAAGATGTAAATAGATAATGGTAATTTTGTTGAGTCAAATTATTGTTGTAGAGAGCGTGTAAATAAACCTTTATTTTATTCATGATTTGTGATTTTGCATTGGAAAACTCTACAACTTGTTTTCATATTGGTATCTTTAAATACAAAGCCTCTGTGTTTCAATAAAGGGAATTCCACCTACGTATTAATTAATCAAAGAGTAAAATTTCATCTTTGGAAAATTGTTCTAATCCATTCAAATTTCACACCAAACCATCTCATTTAGTCAACTGAATTCAGAAAAAAGTAGTTTCCACTTCAACTCCGTGATTACTCACTGCTTTTAAAGGCTCCTGTGACTATATCAGAATTAGGAAAAAAAAAATGCAGGTATTACACACTTCTCTGAAAAAATAACAGATTATATTCTAGACTGACAATGTGTTTGATAGGTGCTAACCTTGTCAGCATAAGACTGTCTTCCAATTTTTAAGAAAATGAATTTTGAAACACCGTGTACATTTACCATGTATTTTTTTTTTTTGCATGTTTTGGTGGAAATTATAAGATCCTATATATTTAATCAGGGTTTTTTTGATAGGAAACAATCAAAATATCTCAAATACAATTCATTTAAGAAAAAAGACTTCTGAATAAAAACGGTCTCCAAACAACCGACCCCGGGCTTTTGGAATTCAGATTACCCAGTCTCTTATGATCTTAGGAATTCTGTTTCCCTAATAATTAGGGTGCATCTCAAGTAGACACAAAGCTGCACAGAGTACTGAGTATTCAAAGAGATAAGGAGTTAGAAGTCTTCAAAAAGCAAAATATCTGTGTCTATCTAGATATAGACACATACATGCCACATATAAGACATCAATTTCTCTTTTAGCCCCTACCCCACACAATTCAACAATTGCTAATAAATTAAGAGGAGGGGCATATTGATGTACTGCTTGACTATAACACAAAGAAGTGTAGTTAGCAAAAAGCTGCAGTGGGTAATGAACAGTATTTTAACTCGGCAGTTTAACCTCCGTGTCTGTCAGCTGTGACCTTTTACCAACCCCAATGAGAGTCTGATTTCTCACTTTTGCTACTCACTGCTGGATGAGTGAATGTAGAATTTGACAGCGAGAGGTTTTACATGAAAAGGAAAGGTACTTAAAAAGCATGTTTTGTGATGATAGGCTACATTTATTCACTGTTCATTACGCTGGGTGCAGCAGCAGCGTTGGTGAATTGATTGGGTGTGAGCGCTTGTCTGCTGGGGAAGTGAAGAGGTGTTATTGACCTGCATGGGAGCTGAAGTGACCTTTAGATGACCCCCCTTTCACCTGAAATTGACCTTGAAAATAACCTAGGGTTCACTCCCATTTAAATAGAGGGAAAATTCCTCTAACAGCATGTGAATTATTAGAATTGATATATGGAGCATTTCCTTTTCTGCCTTCCCTCCCTTTTTTTTTTTTTTTTTTACTTTTACAGAGGTAAATGCATGTAGGGGGTAAGGCTAGCGTTGGCTTTTAAATTTCCAGACCCTGCAGCTGCTCTGCTTAGTGTTTGTTCAGATTTATGGAGGGGGCCAACCAGACTTTGGACTGCTTGATGTAAAATTTTACCATTCATCATTATTGATTAGAGTCCACACTCTGTGACAGAACCCAAACCTTACTATGACAATTGCTATTTCAGTTGTTATGGGCCATAATGGGCCATAGGGATGATTTAAAGGAGCACAATAGCTATCTGTAATTACACATGAATAATCCATGAATTCTACACCACAACGCTTATGATCAGACCCTAACAACCAAGGCTTGAGACATTTATTCTTGTTCTCTCTTTGGCATCTGTGCCAAAAGTTGCCAATTTATGAAAATTTAAGCACAACAAGCTTACCCTCTCCCCATGTTCAAAGTTTTTTCATTCTTGGTTAAAAATAAATCGCACACTTGGAAAGTGATAGAATATTGCCTTTTTACAGATGGTGGGATCAATAATTGAACTTGTTTCTTAATAGAAAAGAATGCCCATTATTATTTCATCAATTAGCAACAAGTAAATATACTAGAAATTTGGTATAATTGCTGCTAGAACCAAAGGAGAAAAAATAGAACATTTATTATTGTTGTTTTCACTTTTTAAACAAATGTTTTACTTGAAGTCTTTAGTCTCATATTCGGCCAAAAAGTTGGGGGTGGAGGGAAATCAAGACCATAAATTAGGTACCATGGTAAAAGGAAAACATGACTGGTCTTATGCAAGCTTTAATAACTGTTGAAACTAATACACTAACCGAAGGAATCATACGTTGGACTTCAATGGCAAATTATTCTCTAATTTTATGTGAGATGGAGGGATGGAGAAAATGTTTGCCCACCAAGCTTATACCTTTGTGCAGCGCCTAAGGTCCAGGGGGCTGGCATACACATGCCTAATAAGAAAAAAATCACATTTATTAGTGGCTCCTCACAATAGTCCCATGTCCAGAATATACCTTGGAGGGGAGACCACTCTATGGATATGGTAACTTTAAGAATATTTTTAGGAGTGGCCATTTTTTTCCCTTGGTATTTTCAGAAGACTCCAACACTTTTAGATCCAAGAACGGGAAATCTATACAAAGTTTGTAAGCCTGTTTCTTCTAGCTCTTAGAACTTGTGTAACCAACCACTAGACTTACTCATTTTGAGATTTTGATTTCCTGACAATTTACGAAACCAGTTTCGGCAGTGTTTTTTGACCTACCTACCACACATTCCAGAAAAGTCTCCCTTCTGCCTGGTTTATGACATTTCAGTAGTTCAACCTATTTGGGGCATACTAGTGTTGTTTAACTCAGATGCATTTTTCATACTGTTCAAATATTTACATGCTGGGCTACAAGCTTATTAGCAATCTGGTGAAGTATTTGTAAATCTGGATCAAAATTCTGACAGGATATTTATTGCATTGACTTGACCTATTTTCTATCTAAAGCCCTACTCCATAATTCTTGTTTCATTTGATGTTAATCCCATGCATAAAAGGCAGTAACCACAACATTTGTACACAATAACACTCGAGCATCCATGCAGGATTCTACTAATCTGATCTTCTCCCCCCACCTCCCTCGGTGTCTGAGGTGTTTACACCAGTGACTGTTTCCAAGCTCCAGGAGGCCCTAACTTAACCAATGCATGTTACCTAGGGCATTCTGCTTTCCATGTCTCTCATTACAGGGATGATTCACTCCAAGAGTTCTCAACAGGAAGAGGACATGCAAACAGCAATTATTCTAATTCAAGGACTATATCACACTTATTAATCCTTGGGAACATTTTCTTCCCTACAAATTGTTGTAAGGTTGAAATGTGTTTTGGGTATTCCGCCAAATGGGTTGCACTGCAAAACCAAAATGCAACACTTAAGTTTTACAAAGCAACTAATGTGAAATTAAATAAAAGACAGATTTTTTGCCAAGTCATGTAAATGATTTTTTTCAAATATTATTTCTTTCTAACTGTTCTCATTTGTCTGTACATCAAGTAAGCCCAAAGCTGGGACATGTTTTCTTGAACAGCAGATTCTTTACAAAATACAACAAAAATGAAGGCTGGTAATTGGTAGCACATTAAAACTCCATGTTTTTATCTAGTCAGCCTCCATCTCATCTTTGTTCCTACCTCTCTATAAAGGATACGCAGTTTTGCCCAAAGGAAGAAATAAAAGGGAATCCTCGTTAAAAGGTACATTAATGAAAAAAGAAAAGCTTTATTGAGGACATGTGCAGAAAGGGATGTTTGAGTAGTAAATGATAATTTACTTTTGAGGTATATTAAAAAGGTTTAATCTCACTGATCATGAGTTAAATTGGATGTTTTAATCAGTTAGCGAGTGCCAAAAATAATTATGCCAGAGCGCTTAGTCTGCAGAACGTGTACACAAAGCATATAAATCCTCTGCTTCCCCAGGGATTTCTCAGAATAACACATAACTAAAAGACAAAAGCGATATCAAACTCATATAAATTAACATTGCAAATGATGTGAAAAATATAATAAATAACATGATCCCATCACTTTGAATATGCAACACAGGAAAGGGTGTCCAACACAAATACATGCATTAATCTCCTGTATCCTTACTAAACTTTTTCAGTAAACTTTTCTTCCATGTACTTTCTACAGTTCAATTCAAGGTCATTCCTTTCACTGAGAGAACTGGGCTGGGTGACAGAGCATAGAAATCTGTGTTCTCTTTAGAAATGAATGTGAAAAATAGGATTATTTTCCTAATGAGTTTTTATTGAGGAAGTAAAATAAAAGAGTTGGACCGAAGGACCTTGAGAATCCTTTGAAGTTCTGAAAATTCTGTAATTTTAAGATTAATATTTACCGCAGTTTTGATACTATCCAAACAAAAGGAAATAGGTAATGGATTATAAAGATGAACTAAGAAGCTATAAGTAAAATCATTTCAACTCTTGCACAATGAGTTTTGAGATAAATTATTTCAAAATACTAATAACTACAAAGGCTGAGGTAGACCATATGCTTTACTCCATTAGTGTGAAAAACACAAATGTGTATAATTTTGTGTGTGAAATTTGCCACACCCTCAAAACCCTAATTTAGATTTCTTGTTGATGGATCTTAAGTATACTAAATACATCCCGACAGTTTGAGTTAATTACAATAGTATAATTTGAAAATAATAATACCTCCACCATTTCTTCTACAGATAATTGACAACTTTGTGAGTGCAAACAGTATTTCTTAACATAAATAATAAAATCTCGTGGACCACAGCTTCTTTCCCATCAGTGATTTATTTTTTTCAGTGTAAAAAATAATTAAAGTTCAAGTAGCCACAAAAAATTTTAGATTTCTAAAATATGTTTCTCTGTAAATAGTAGAATTTACTCTGGAACATTTATTCAAGTTTGATGTAAAAATTTAGCATTTTCTGGAGTTTGAGGATTATTGAAATCTAAAAGAAGAGTAGGCTGAGGTTAAGTGAAGCGTCAGTTACACATCTGATGCTTTTCCCATTGTGTAACTTAATTGGTTTACACTGATTTTGTACTGGAGTATTTAGGGACAACATGGGGGCTTTTCTGCAGCTCTGAACAGCTGCTTGATTTGTTAATGAACAAGGTTATCAGTAGCCAATTGCTCACAGCTGAAAAACTGCATGCTCCTGGTTAGTCCATTGGAGAGGGATTTTTTTAAATGTGGCTTTTGTGTTTGACACTGTTGCCTTTTGGGTGATTTGGGTACATCCACTTGTCCCCTTTGGCAACCCGATTTCATTACATGTGAATTAAAACTACTACATACAAATTTTTATTCTGTGTCATAGATGTAGGGATGCAAAAGAATTACTCCTCTTGAGAACACAGGAAAAAACCTGTCCCTTTATTGTGAACTTGTCAGTTATCACCACTATTTTGGGGGGTCAAAGACCCCTTTGAGAAGTTCATGAAAGGGAAGAATCTCTACCCAGAAGTGTGTGTTTAAGTACACACACACAGAGACACACACATTTTTGCCAACAATATGACATACGAACAACAAGTCTTATACATTAGGTTAAGAGCCCTTTCAAAAGAATTATTTTTGAAATAGACTTCTTTTAGTGCCAAAGAGAATGCTAACTCGGAAAAAGTTTCTAACGAATCATATAGGAAAGAAGCAATTATGAACCATGTTATAAAGATCAATGACATGTTTCCTGTCAAATAATGGGTCATGCTGCACAGACAACAAAAAGCATATATTGGCAAAAAGAATATACATATTCATTTGCACTGCCTCTTCTAGAACCAGGATCGTTTAAAGACTATTTTGTACTTGTTAAAAAGATGTCTTACTTCACTGAATGCAGTTTTCATATCTTTTCTAGATTTTCAGCATAATTTCAATGATCAGCTAAATAATGGATGCACAGTTGACCCTCGAATGTTGCAAGGGTTAGGGGCGCTGATACTGAGAAAATCATAAAGTAGTGAAAATACATTTACAACAGCACTATATTTATTGAAAAAAATGCACATAAGTGGACTCATGCAGTTCAAACTCATGTTGTTTGAGGGTCAACTGTACAGATATATAGTTCTAATAACAATTCTGAAAATGAGATTTGGAAGTAAATTCAATGCTTTTCCCTGTGTTATCCATTATTCTCTCCTATTCCAGTGGTTTCCTTAATTATCTGCTCCAGAAGCGATATTTCAAATGACTGGACAGTCACAGGCCTTGTTTTTAAACATCATTGCTTTACTGCCATGGTAGTTAATAATGTTCCCATTTAGAGAATATACACAAAATAATCAATTGCTGAAATATCAGTAGTGATATCTCATTGAAGTTCTAAAAAAGAGATGAAGAAATTTCAAAGATGCGTTTAAACTTTAAATATTCAGGGGCGCCTGGGTGGCTTATATATGTATATATATATATGAATACATACGTGTATATATATATACGTATATATATACGTATATATATATATAATTCATATATACGTATATATATGTATATATATACGTATATATATATATATGTATTCATATATATATATATGAATAAAGCCCATTCATATATATATATGAATGGATTTTACCTCAAAGGAATGGCCACATTCAGGGACTGTGCAGAGTCGAAGGTTAAAAGCTTAAGTATACAATATCTGATAAGTAGATGGAGGTGTACACCAGCCTCAGAAAATAAAAATTAGAGTATGAAACCTGCCAAGAGAATGGGGCCCCTAAATCTTCCCCATCCACTCAATTGGAGACTCTAGAGGTCCAGGGTGAACCTGGGATAGGTCAAGCCACACCACTGTTGCCACACAGCATCAAAGCTGCACTTTCCATTTATTTGGAGGATCAGCTTTCATTCCTTTTGTCTCCCAAAGAAAAGAGTGAATTCTCTTTAATCTCTGAAGGTAACATCTTCTGCAGCCCGCATAATTTTTATGTACAATATTTGACATTTAATCAAAAGTTACTTGGCATATGAAAGACAGATGCATATGCCTAAAAACCAAAGGGGGGGGGACAAAAAAATAACCACCACAACAAAAAAAAGTCCTCAGATCACCTAATTATTAGACTGAACAGGTTATAAAATAATTATGATAAATATATGAGAATGAGGGAAATAAAAATTTTAACACTAAACCTTTAAAGAGAATCAAATGGAAATTTCCTAACTGAAAAATAAAATACCTGAATTAGGGACATACGAAATGGTATCAATGGCATTTTAGACACAGCAGAAGACTGTAAGGGACATTTGTTTTAAAAAAAAAAAAATTAAACCTCCTAAAATTCTAATTTCAGAATATTGACAATGCTTTTACTAAAGAGAGCATAGAACAAATTTTTGAGCAGGTACCAATTTTAAGATTTAATGTTCTAAGAAACCAAAAGAAAGCAAACAAAATAATCATCTCTTGTGTTTGAAGTAATACACATATACAGTTTTACCATTTTTACACAGCGTTGCCAACAGGATAATTTTCTAGTTGATTTCCTTCTTTTCAGTCTTTCTTGAGTGTTTGACAATTTTTAGATAATGGTATTAGAATTTAAGGGAAAATAGAAGACAAAACATGAAATGCACAAGTCAGTGAGGGTGTGCATGTTTAGAGACAGAATTAAGATGTGTATTTGTATAAAAGAGTGGAACTCTAGCTTACTTATAAGGATTGTAGATATGCCACATTATAAGGGATGTGACAGAAAAGCTGGTTCAGTAGCAATAATAGTCGGTGACATATTAGCAATATAACTAAGTGCCAACCAAAGTCTTTCACAGTTACTATGCCAAGACTAAAATAGAAATCAGACACATGTTTCTATCAGATGGGGGTTCATTGGTAAGATGCAGCTGTTGCCTTCAGCACAGAAATTGAAGATAAATAGATTCATACTTTAAGAGGTTACAGCATCTTCTGGTAATCTAAATTCAAGTTATACTTTAAATGACATGAAGCACCAAGTAATAATAAGTTAGGTGATTTCCAACACCTTGTCAAGTAGTGATTCTTAAAGCACATATCAGAAATCTCTATGATTTCGATTCAATTCAATTAATTCTTACTAAGTACTGTGGAAAAAACTGATGGTTGCTTCTCAATAACCATCCTCTTCTTTGTTAACAATAGAATCCTAATTATTGATGGGTTGCCATGCACCCAGCTAAAAAACTACATTTCCCAGCTTTCTTGGCAGGTATATATATATGTGAGTAAGATTGAGTCAGTAAGATTAAAGTAATGCATTACATACTTAAAGAGGGAGTTATCTTTTATCCCCTCTTCCCTTCTCCTGCTTTCTAGAACATACATGTGATAATTGGATTTCCACTAACCATCCTGGATTCTATAGGCTCACCTAAGGAATGACAGCAAGATGATCTAAAAGGAACTTGTTACCTGAAGTAGCTTTGGGGGCTGCCAGATCAGCCCTTTTCTGCCTACCTTATTTTAAGCACTAGAGAAAAATTAACATTTTAGCCTACTGTTATTTAGGAGAAATGTAATATGCAGTCAAACCTAAATGTGATATAAGTGCATGCTAAATGTGGGAAGTGGTGTGCACTTGCTGTTCCAAGAAATGCAAAAAAGAAATAAAGCTCACCTTTGCACAGTGGAGGGAAACTTAGAATTTAACAGGAGTGGAAATATAGGCATCGTTCATGCTATTTCTTAAGTGAAAAATGATACTTTGGTCGGAAGTGCAATTTAATCATATCTTTCTCATCTAATTTAAAGAAGGTAATTTAGATCTATTATCTGCCATGATTAGAAAGTCAAATGAAGATTAAAACTAAAATAAGTCAAGATCTCATTGGGCTAAATACCTAGACCACTCTATGACTACACTAGACATTTGAAGAGTGAATTCAGATTATCGCTTTCATTTGTTAAATACATTCAGGGCTCTGTGTAACTGGGGATATTGGATCATTAGATCATAATCTAGTGATTAATATACGGAACCTAATAGGGTGTGGACAACACAAAATACCAAATCAGGCATTCCTCAATGCATGCGGTTATATACAGCTGTCCTTAAAACAAGCTCCCAATGAGAAAGGCTTAGAATTAAGATTCTTTTGACATCAACATCTGAACAATATTGGGTCCTCTACTTTCTGTACCATTGAGAAGCAAATAGAAAAGAGAAATCACATAACCTACAACTCCAAGAGAGAAGAAAAAATTCCCTGAAGTTCTGAGACCCATAGATAAATGTCTTCTTCTGACCATGAGAAAACAACCCTTCTGTATTTTTCCTTTTAAAAAAAAAAAATTGAGTATAGTTGACACATAATGTTACATTAGTTTCAGGTGCACAATGTAGTGATTCAACTTCTCTATATGTGACGCTATGCTCACCACAAGTGTTGCTACCATCCGTCACCAGAGAATGCTATTACAATATCATTTTTCAATGAAAAGTGTGTAACAATGTATGGCAGGAAACACCACAATTCAAATACCTTTAGGACATAAAACCCAGTATGAATGAAAAGTTATTTTGTAGCTAAAACACTTAAAACTTTGTTATACTGTTATAATGAAAGACATGAAGACATAATTGCCCCAACCAAATACATAAATATATAATTAAGTTACTATGCTACCACAGAAAAATCCCTGCTTAAGCCATATTCTGTAGGTGTTCACTCCCTCTAAATATCTTTAAACATACCCAAAACACTAGTAAGTAAACACAGGAGTAACACTTCAACATTTACTATGGGCACTCACATTTTGCCTTGAAAATTGCTCTAGACTTCCTCATTGTCTAACACGTAGAAATTTTCCTGGGTCCCTGGTTTTCAAGCCCGCTATTGATTCAATGCCTCTATTCCATGTCCAGATCCTCTTCAACTCCTCCCATAAGGAGATAGAGCCTATTTCCCCACCCGTTGAATTTGAGGCAGGCTTAGGACTTGCATAAATAAGTAAATTTGACTTAATTAAAGTTGTACACGTATTGGACTCTGGGCCTCAAGACGCTTTGCCCCCTCAGCCTTCAAACTCTGGCAATGTCGCCCTGAGACTGCTGGGTAAGGAGTCAATTTAGACACCTGGAGTGTAACAGTCCTTGAAGAACTGAGGTTCCCTAGCCAACACTGTGCAACACCTGCCATCTTGGATAATCCAGCCCAGCAGATTCTCTAGTAAAAGGTAATCGCATGAGAAACCAAGAGGCAAAATCAGCCAAGAAACTGCCCAAACTCATGATGGATAGTAAATTGTTATGATTTCAAGCCACAGAATTTGGGGCTGGCTTGCTGTGCAGCAATAGGTAATGGATGTAGTGCTTAATCTTCCTCTGTCCCAGTAGACCTTAGATTGATGGCCTGGCTTTGGACCACCTAACTTAGTTCCGAGTTTTTTCAAATATCAACCATTAAAATACAACTTGAGGAGCACTTTTCCATCATCATCTTGATCTGTGGCCATGGCAGAGACAACCAGTCTCTGAACCACTATTCTCTCTGTCCCACCCAGGCCCTGGAACTCTACCCAGTCAGTCCTTTTTTTTGTCTACCTCCTTATCTGGGATGCCACTGACCTGATTGGCTAGGTCTTTGCACCAGAATATAGTCTTTAGACACCAGACAGATTCACCCAGGAGAGTTTCTCTTTGAGTCTTTCCAAAAAAAAAATCTGTTAATTCTGTACGTTAAAATGGCCATGGGAAGATGAATAAACAGAAACAAAATTCACACCTTAAGCTATAGAGAACTTATGAAACAGGTAATTTGATAATAAACATATAGGGGCACCTGGGTGGCTCAGTTGGTTAAGCAACTGCCTTCGGCTCAGGTCATGATCCCAGGGTCCAGGGATCGAGCCCCATGTAAGGGTCCTTACTCAGCAGGGAGCCTTCTTCTTCCCCTGACTGCTACTCTGCCTGCTTGTGCTCTTTCTCTCTGTGTCAAATAAATAAATAAAATTAAAAAAAAAATAAACATATAATATATATTGGCTGACACCATAAAGTATAAAATCTTTTAAGGATAAATGTCCTGCCAATTGGGAACTAATGACCAAGTTTTCTTCAGTCAGGTACCGATGATGTCTTTAATCAGAAGTCCGCAAATACTTTCTCCTCATTCATTCTGCTTTGATTCATCTTCTTTTATTGCACGTGTTAATTTTATTCTCTAAACACATTTGAATCTCCAGTTCTCAAACTGATTTGCTGCTTGCAGAATAGGCTTGGCCTACCTGTCATTTCTCAATGCCATGTCTTGCTTCATAAATAGTATCAATGAAAATTCTATAGCATAAACTATTCCTGAGGCTGAGTACCTGGGAATACCTCCATGCAACTATAAGTTTTTCTATAATGCATTACAGTTACTGCAAAATGTTTCCTCAAAAATGGCATTCATGAAGTAACTGACACAATTGTGATACTAAAGGTCTTTCAGTTTCTGATTTTCCAGGGAGACAATGCTAATAGACAGACTGTGGCATTGGAGATTCTCTCCTCTACTGAGGTCCTTTCTTCCTTAATTATCACTTTTTATATATAATCAAGTGCCCTTGGATTCAGGTTTAAAGCATTCCACTGCTCTACTAAGATTTTGTCACATAACCACTTATGCCCACTTGCAGACTATTTACAGTCTCCCAGCTATCAGCTGCTTCCCTTAATTGCCCACCATTTCAAATTAAGCTATTTAACCACTGTTGAGTTTGGTGAAATTCCAGTGTCTAGCTAAGTGAAGTTAAAGACGTTTTTAATAGCCTTCTCCTCTCCTATTTAGTAAATCCTTAAATATTTTTGCCTTTCATGGATATAGAGGATATACTCTAATATATGTTTACAAGAGAATAACATTGTACTTATATTTATATATAATCCTTTCACCATAATGAAGCTCAGGTAATATACAAAGGTGAGAAATTCAATGATAATTTTTGTCAAAATAGTGCACATTTTGCAAGTTCAATAGTGGAAAGAAAATTAGAGCCTTCTGCAAACCTCAGTTCTGCACATCTGGGCCAACTTAACAATCAGTGATGCCCCACTTGCTAATTTAATTCCTATTTCTTATCAAGGAGAGGATAGAGTGTCTACTCTAACGTAATGGCATGGTAATTGTACATGGTCGGAGTTACTGGTTTTTCTATTTAATAGGGTTCTGGAACCCAATTTCCATGGTATGTGGGGGTGGGGATTAGGGATTTCCCACACCAACAAACAATTCTCAACAACAGCTGAGAGTCTTACAATTTAACTCAATTCAGACACTATCTACTCAGTGACAGCCTCCTATCTATAGGGTGAGGACTTAGTCCCACAAAACTGCTCTCCACAAACTTCTGAGGCTCCCCCCAACTCCGCCTCACCTCCGCCCATTTCAGAGGGCAGTCTCAAGCCCACATTGTTACCTGTGTTTCTGACCAACTGGCTATAAATCACAGGTTCCTGCAACCCCTTTCTTCAGTTTGATTAATTTGCTAGAGAGGCCCACAGAACCCAGGAAATCCGATTACTTACTTGATCATGGTCTGTTGTAAAAGGCTATAACTCAGGAACAGCCAGGTAGAAGAGAAGTATGGGGTGAAGTATAAGGAAAGCACAGGGAGCTTCTGTGCCCTCTCCAGGACGTCCGCCAACTTGGAAGCATTGAGAACCCTCTCTCCTTGTGGGTTGTTATGGAGACCTCATTACAGGAGCATGATTGGTTAAATCATTGTCCACTGGTGATGATTCAACCTTTCACCCTCTCCCTTTTCTGTAAATGAGGGGGTGGGACAGAAACTTCCACCCCTCTATTGGCGGTTAGTTCCACTGGCAACCAGCCCAGGTGCTTTCCAAAATTTACTCCATTAACACAAACCCTGTTGTGGTGGAAAGGGGCTTGTTATGAATGTCAGCCTACCCTTTTCACCCTTGTGGCTCTAAAGCATTTTCAGGAACTAAATACTATAACAAAAGATATTTCCATTGCCCTTATTATTCAGGAGATTCCAAGGGTTTGGGCAGCTATGAGCCAGGAGCTGTGGACAAAGACTAAACATATAATAAGTATCTTTTGATCACCTGAATAACCAAATATATATTTTTACAAACCATGTTAAAAAGAAGCCTGGTTGTGGGTATTAAGGAGGGCACGTATTGCATGGAGCACTGGGTGTTATATGTAAGCAGGGAATCGCAACACTACATCAAAAACTAATGATGTATTGTATGGTGACTAACATAACACATACACACACACACACACGACAACAGGCCCAAAATGGAGTCATTAATGCTAAGCCCCACATCACCGACCTGAGACTTATAGTTTCAGCTCTCCGAGAAATAGAATGCTAAACTAGTCAATCAGGAGTTACCTGATCATCATTAGTGAAGTTATCTTCCTGATAGACCCCTGCAGTCCCCTAAAGGTAAGTGGACTTACAACTAAGTGGACCACAACTGAGTTTACTACTACAACTTCCTTGTTCCCACTCCCTTCTACCTGTAAGTTTTTATTATGTACAGGCCCTCGGAGAGCCTTTATATCTGCTAGATTGGATGCTGCCCAAATCAGGAATTGTTGAATAGAGCCAATAAGAGCTTTACAATGTACTCAGGTGAATATGGGGTTTTCTTAATAACACAGTATCACAATATTGTAATCTGTAATCCAGATTTAATCATTGATCTCTGAACATTTTTCTGAGCCTATTATTTCACCTTATTCTCAAGTTCTAGAAATGATACCTCCCTGGAGTCCTATGTCCTCTGAGAACTAAGCTCTCTCTTGCTTCCCTTCAGTTTTTCCAAGGACAAGAGCAGGGGTCTTAAAGTTCCACAGAGACCATCAAGAAACATAATGAGTGAGACTGGTAAGATTCAAGATAACAGAGAGTGCTGGGGCTTGCTTGTCCCATATAAAAAAAGGACAGCTGCTTAGTTGTGACAGATTGTTGCCATATAGGAAAACTAAATCTGTTATTTTCTTATCTTCCAATTATTTCAAGAAAACCCAATATCCATATTTTTCTGAGAAATTTCCCAAAGCTTTAAATGTTGGCAAATAATGTAATAATAACAACTTTGTTTGGTCCAACACACACACACACACACACACACACACACACACACATCCTTCTGGGCAAATCTAGCTCACAGTCTCCATTTTGCAAATTTAGGATTAGAGCTTTGTCTCAAAAATCTCAGCTGATAAATGGAAAACTTTATATTAATAAAAATATTAAGAATATCAAAGCTTTATTTGCATAAATGTAGAGGTATTTTCAAGTTAGAAAAGAAACAGACTCTCTTACAAAGTAATCCAGAACATTCTGGAGTGTGGCCAAGAGCTGAGAGTGCCTGCTCTGGAACCACACCACTTAGGTCTAAATCCTGATTCTACTACTTATTAGTGGTGGATTTGGGGCAAGTTATTTAAATTTTCTGTGCCACAGTTTCTTTGTTTTTTGAGGTTGAGTTCATTATAAAAAATAGTGCCAACCTCGTAGCACCATGAGAGTTGTATTAGCTAATTTTTTGATTCTCATAGGCTAGGGACTAGCATATAACAAATTATACATTTTTTCTTCAAATAAATACATTTCACATAAATATATTGTCTTGGAAATATTTTTGTACAGAAAAGGGAGACTAAACCAGCTTACCCTTGGTTAAGCTGCCTGAGAAGTCCCACAGGGACTGGTAAGAAATGTTAAGTCTACCATCCCATATCACTGGGTAAAAATTTACAGTGTGAGGAGACCACCATTGTCACAAGGAACTTCTGCAAGAGGGGTAGAATTACTGTGCTTTTTTTCCCCTTGCTAAAATAGTGGTTAGGATTGTTCAGAAAAAATTGGACCACCAGCCAATAATTCGTTACTACCAATCCAAGAAAAGTTTCTACTGTGTGAAAGTAAATGGAATTATTTTGTTAAGGTGACCTTTAAGAGACAGAACTTTATTTAAATTAAGAAACGAAATACATTCATAAACAAACTTTTAACATATTATCTTAGAAATAGTCACTCTTTGGATATATTAAGTAGTTGTGTCAATGAGTTAGGAGGAATAGAAATTATCTTCTTCCAGATGTCTATTCGTATTGTCAATATAGTCACAGCGAAAAATAAGCTATGACAGAGATTAGAATCCATAAAAGACAGGGAGGCCACTCATCACTGGTAACATCACCATGAGAAGTTGTTACATGGAAATGACTAATTCTTGTTGTCAGTTCTCATTTCCCAGACTCATTCTTGATAGTATCAAGATGTGACATTTCCTAGATAGACTGGGGATAGAGATAATATCTGACTTTTATTGAATAAATATAGATTATTGAAAAGCATTTATTAAAAATTCATTTTATCATATGCAGTTGTTAGGATTTGGCTAGGATTCAGTGGTTCTCAACTGGGGGTGATTAGCTCCCGAGGGGACATTTTGGTTGTTAGAACTGAGTGGGGAGGTACTACTAGCATCTAGTGGGAAGAAACCAGGGACATGCCGTACATCCTACAATGCACAGGACAGCCTCTAAGACAAAGTACTATTTGACCCCAAAGTGTCAATAGCACAGAAAATGAAAAACCCTGAAGTAGAGTGGAGTGGTGTTTAATAATCTAGCTTGGCCTAAATTAAGAAACTAAAAATTGTATTTTTTTGTCTTAGTAAATATTCCAGATAAGTAATCTTAGTTTCCATTTGTCTTTTCCCTCAAATGTTAGTCTTATCTTTTTTTTTATATTCTTGATTTTGTTTATTAAACAGTTCTCAAACATAAATGCATCTCTTTAGAGGGGACTACTCTTTTCATGGAATTTATGTATCCATGGATGACTATTACCTCATGTTAGAATGAGACTGATTTTAGTGGAAATTAATAATAAAAAGAAAAGATATTAGGTCATCAGTATGAGGTTTAAAAAAATTATTGATAACTTTTTCTCAGTAACTACTTTATTTTTTCCCTTTATTTAAATTCAATTAATTAACATATAGTGTATTATTAGTTTCGGGGGTAGAGGTCAGTGATTCATCAGTTTTATATAACACCCAGTGCTCATTACATCAGGTGCCCTCCTTAATTCACATCACCTAGTTACTCCATCTCCCCACCCCCACTCCTCCAGCAACCTTCAGTTTGTTTCCTATGATTAAGAGTCTCTTATGAAAATAAATAAATAAATAAATGAATGAATAAATAAATAAATAAAAAATAAAAAATAAAGAGTCTCTTATGATTTGTCTCCCTCTCTGATTTCATCTTGTTTTATTTTTCAGTATTTTAATAGAGTTCCACTACATAGTACTGATAGTTTGGATTTTGCACTGTGGTGTGAAGCAAAGAACATGATTTTCCATTTCAGGCAAAAAAGATGTAAATCCTACCACCTCCACTCATTACATGCCCCTGTGCCTCAGTTTTCTCAACTGTAAAATGGAGATACTAGTAGTACCTACTTCACAGAGTGGTTGTGAGAAATAGTAAGTTCTTATACACAAACTGCCTAGAACATTTCCTGGCCCTTAGGAAATAATATATAAACGTTAGCTAAAAATAAATGATTGATGAATAAATAAAACAGATGTAAAATACCTATCTTCCTACAGGCAATCCCCCCTCTCTTAACCTTAGTAGTGAAATAGGAAATAAGACATTGATTTTCGTCTTAGCAAGGAGTATAATTGTTTTTCAGTATTGCATCTGTTCTTCAGTTCTTTTCATTGTATTTCGGTATGGCTCTTCTATCTATACCCATGTGTGTTGATCAAGTGCACACTATTTACATAGCACTAGGCAATGCAAAGATGTGTAGCATGATGCCTATGTCTTCTCCCAGATTCAGAAAGTCATAATTATTGAAACTTAAAGTCTCTTTTATATGGAACGTTTCAAGCATTTGTGTCTTCCAACTGCAGTTATAATTCAAGAAAGGGTGAGATTGGGGCGCCTGGATGGCTCAGTCAGTTGAGTGTCTGACTCTTGACTTCAGCTCAGGTCATGATCTCAGGGATGTGAGGTGAAGCCCCACATTGGGCCCATGCCTGAGGTTCTTTCCCTCTCCTTCTGTCCCTCCCTCACTAGCACGCATTCTCTCTCTCTCTCTCTCTCTGTCTCCTAAAAAAAAGGGTCAGACGACAAAATAACTGTACAATTTTCTGATGTATTTGTGAAACTGTTTTGTTTTTATTGGAAAGACTGAACTCTATAAGTATAGAAATATGTGTATATTTTCCAAATTGTTTTTTTTTAAATGCTGGTTGCATTTTTTTGGAATTTCTACCTTTCTCTGTCTTTCACTTCTTCCAGTGCTCTTCTCAACAAAGCTTTGTCAGATATCTCAGAATATTGTCCCTTTTCTGAAGACTAAAATAAGAATCAAAGAGTATAGTGAAACACACAGCCATCATGATATTTTGGTAGAGTCGTGTTCTCTCTAATTGGGGGCTTTACATTCATTGGGAATAAAAAATCTGTTTACTCTGCTGGAGAAATTAGGCTCTGAAGAGATTGTTTTAGTTCTCTTTGTTTATGATGATTTGTTAGCTCTCGACTGCAGAAATAATTTTGTTGTTTACATTAATCTATGGTGGCAGTATTAACTTCACATCATACATAAATATAATTATTGATCATTACCAGCTGTAATTCAGTGTTAGAATTACAGATTTACATAATTGTGCTATTAAGTATAAACTTGAACTTCATATCTGGGGTCACAAATAACTGGAGGCAGTAGAAACAGAAAATTCTGATTATATGTCATTCATATTTTAATATACGCTATTGCAATTTTGATCAGTGTTAATGTAAATATTTTTATGTACTTTACAGCAATGAGATGCTAATGGGTGGAAATTACAGCAATATTGATCTAGCTAATAAAATGTAATACATTAGCAAGAAGGGATATTTATTATATGCTTCAACTATTACTATACATTATCTGCCTAAGGAACATGAGCTCCATGACAGGCAAAGAATGATTTTTGAACCAAACACTCTAAGCTTCTTCCCAATTCACAATCATGGTTTTTCTGCTCTGCATCTTTTAAAATGATATGATCCAAAAAGGGCAAGTCTACTTCTATAACATTCAAACTCTCTCTCTTGATATATTTAGTACATGGAAAACACTCTATGATAATCAACAAAGTTGACTTGCCTAGAAATATTCCTTAAGATGCTACATATGTCTGCATTGTTTAAGTCTCAATAATGTGCTGTAAATAAACTATGCAGTAAGGCCTAAATTCTAATCTTAGAAATTCGATGAGCTAAAATGCTCCACAAAAACCAATACTTGCAACCAAAATTGCAAATGAAGCAATTTGGGCTACGATATCAAAAACTGAATAGACTTCTAACTTTTTAACACTAAATTGAGACATATTTTGAAACTGTCTTTTTTGGATTCATAAAATCAAAACTAGAAAGGATTTTAAATATTAACTAAGCCACTTTTGTTTTCCTTCGCTAATTTCCATATTTTATTGAATTGTATGAGATTGCCTTTTTTGTAGGTCAAAATTGATCAAGTAGCAATTTTATATGGTCCCTCCCAATTAAATATGCATCTATCTATCTATTTCTCTATTTGATGTCAGTCCATCTGTCTACTTACCCATCTATATCAATCTACATTTCTAAGTATTTTTACCAAAGTAGAGATAACATATACTCATGGACAAAATTCCAAAACACACCAAAGGTAAAAACAAAACACAAAATTAATTATTCCATTTTTCTCTCATTCTCAGTACTGCTGCCCTAATTCATTTTTTTAATGTAGGCTCCCCACCCAGCATAAGCCAAACCAGGGCTCAAACTCATGACTGTGAGATCAAGACTTGAGCTGAGATCAAGAGTCCGATGCTCAACGGGCTGAGCCACCCAGGTGTACCCTGCCCTAATTCAATTTTTAAATTATAGTTAATTTATTTGTATAAATGATGGATACAAATAGCTGTTATTCTGCTCTTTGCTTTTTTTTCACCTTTTAAATACTTTTTAAGTTGTTGTTTAATCACATAACATAAAATTTACCATGTTAACCATTTTTAACTGTAAAGTTCAGTAGCGTTGAGTACATTTCATATTTTTATGCCATCTCCACAACTCTTTTCATCCTGCAAAACTGAAACTCTCTAGTTATTAAACAATTTCCCATCCCTCCTTTCTCCATACCCTGGCAACCACCATTTTACTTTCTATCTGTATGAATTTGACTAGGTATCTCATATATGGGGAGCCACATAGCATTTTTCTTTCTGTGGCTGCCTCATTTCACTTAGCATAATGTCCTCAGGATTCATGTGTACTACAGCATATGTCAGAATTTCCTTCCTTCTTATGGCTGAATAATATTCTATTGTGTGTATATACCAGATTTTGTTTGTCCATTTATCCATCAATGGACACTTGGGCTCCTTCCACCTTTTGGCTATTTTGAATAATGCTACTATGAACAGTACAAATATCTCTTTCACATCCTGCTTTCAATTCCTTTGGGTATATACCTAGAAGAGGAATTGCTGGATCCTACAGTAAATTCTATTTTTAATTTTTTGAGGAACAGCCATATTGTTTTCCACAGTGGCTGTACCATTTTACATTCACATCAACAGTGCACAATCATTCCAAATTCTCCATATCCTCACCAAAACTTGTTACTTTCTATTTTGTTGTGTTTTTGATAGCAATCATCCTACTGTGTATGAGGTGGAATCTCATTGTGGTTTTGGTTTGCATTTCTGTAATGATGAGTAATATTGAGCATCTTTTCATGTGCTCTTTAGCTATTTGTATATCTTCTTTGGAGAAATATCTATTCAAGTCCTTTGCCCATTTTTTAATTGAGTCTTCTTGTTGTTGAGTTTTATTAATTCTCTATATATTGTGATATTAATTCCTTTTCATATATATGATTTGCAAATATTTTTCCCATCCCATAGGCTGCCTTTTGCTTTGTTGGTTATGTTTTTTGATAATTTTTTTAAAATTTTGATGTCCAATTTATCTATTTTTACTTTTGTAACTTGTGTTTTTGGTATAATGCCCAAGAAATCCAATATCATGAAGTTTTTCCCCAGACTTTATTCTGAGTTTTATAGTTTTATAGTTTTACTTCTTACATTTAAGTCTTTGATTCATTTTGAGTTAATTTTTGCATGCAGTGTAAGGTAAAAATCCAACTTCATTCTTTGGTATGTGGATATCCCGTTTTCCTGATGTTATTTGTTAGAAAGACTGTCCTCTTCCTATTGAATGTCTTGGCAACCTAGTAAAAAATCATTTGACCATAGATGCAAAAGTTTATTTCTGGGTTTGAAATTTTATTCCATTGGCCTATATGTCTGTCTTTATGCCAATACTATACTGCTTTTGATTATGATAGCTTAGTGGTAAGTTTCGTATTCAGGAAGTTTCAAGATTATTTTGGCTATTCAGGATCCCTTGAAATTCTGTATAAATATTAGAATGGATTATTCTATTTCTGCAAAAAATGCAGTTGGGATTTTTAAAGAGGTTGCATTAAATCTGTAGATCATTTTGGGTAATGTTGACATTTTAACAGTATTAAATCTTCTGAACCATGAATATGGAATATCTCCCCATTTATTTGTGTGTTTATTTATTTCAGCAGCATATTTATTTCAGCAGTATAGATTTTGTAGTTTTCAATATACAAGTGTTTAGTCCCCTTTGTTAAATTTATTCCTAAGTATTTTATTATTTTTGATGCTATTAAAGGTAAATTTTTTTCTTAATATCCTTTTCAAGTTATTTATTGTTAGTGTATAGAAATGCAACTGATTTTTATGTGTTGATTTGTATCCTGCTAATTAACTGAATTTGTTTCTTACTTCTAACAGTTTTGTGTGTGTGTGTGTGTGTGTGTGTGTGTGTAATCTTTAATGTTTTCTAATATTAGATCTGTGAACAAAGACAATTTTACTTCTTCTTTTCCAATTTGGATGACTTTTATTTCTTTTCTTGCCTAATTTCTCTGGATCAGATTTCTAGTATTATGTTAATAGAAGTGGTGAAAGTGAGCATGCTTGTCTTGTTCCTGATCTTAATGGGAAAGTTTGGTCTTTTACCATTGACTATTATGGTAGTTGTGGACTTTTCATATATGACTTTTACTAAATTGATGTCATTTCCCTCTATTTCTTTTTTGTTGAGTGTTTTATCATAAAAGGACATTGTATTTTGTCAAATGTTTTTTCTGCATCAATAGAGATTATCATATTATGTTTTTGTCTTCATTCTGTTAATGTGGTGTTTTATATTGGTTGATTTCTATATGTTAAACCACTTTGCATTGTAGGAATAAATTCTGCTTGGTCATAGTAAATAATACTTTTAATATACTGCTGAGTATCAGTCAATAAGATTTTGTTGAGGTTTTTGCATATTCATCAAAGATACTGGTCTTTAATTTTCTTTTCCAGAGTTTCTTTATCTGGCTTTGTATCAAAGTAACATTGACCTCATAGAATGACTTTGTCTTTCCTTCTCTTCAATTTTTTGGATGAGTTTGAGGAGGATTGATGTTAAGTCTTCTTTAAATGTTTGAGAGAATTCATCAGTGAAACCATCTAGTCCTGGGCTTTTTTTGTTGGAAATTTTATGATGCCTGATTCAGTCTTTTACTAGGTTTTAGGTGTCTTCAGAATTTCCATTTCTTCATAATACATTCTTGGTATGCACTTTGTTTTTCATTAACTTAATGATATACTTAATTCTTCAAAAATGTACACACAAATCCTTTGTTCTTTTTGATAGCTATTTAGAATGCCACATTATTTTTAACTGTAATTTACTGTTCTAAACCAACTCCTTAAGTCCCCTTTCATCTGCCTTTAAATTAATTTTTTAAGTCAGGTTGATTGACATACAATATACATGCGATAAAATTCACTCTTCTTAAGCATAAAGTTTAATGAGTTTTGACAGATATATACAATTGTGTCATCACATTCACAATCAAGATATAGAACATTTCCAACACCCCAAAATTTCCCTTGTGCCCTTTTTAGCTGTTTCCTTCCCTTAGAGAACCGCTGGTATGTTTTTTGTTCCTACAGCATTGCCTTTTCTGGAAAGCCACATAAATAGATCCCAGCAGTATATAGACTTTTATGTCTGGTTCTTTACATTTAGCAAAATTTTTTTACAAGATTCTGTTATGATGTTGCCTGCATTTCATTCCTTTTCATTGATGAGTTATTCCACAGCATGAAAGTGCCACAGTTTGTTTATCCTGATGGACATTTAGCTTGTTTTCAGTTTTGGTCAATTATAAATAAAAGTCCTAGGAACATTCACATATAGTTTGTGTGGACAAGAGTTTTAATTTTTCTCTGGATTGGGGTTTCAGGATAGTAATTCACTGAATGTTTAGTTCTAGCTCTCCAAGCTACTGGCATCCTCATTAGCAACATGGTAAGATATCCTGTTCCTCTACATCCTCACCACTTTTTGGCGTGTCTTTAAAAAAAATTTTTTTGAGCCATTCTAGAGGGCATGAGTGTTACATCATTGTGGTTTTAGTTTGAATTTCCCTATTTTCCATCAGTGTATCTTTTGTTATAAAAGTATCTGAATTTTTGACCATTTTTAAATACAGCTTTTCTTTTCTAATTATTGAGTTGTAAAGTTTTTCTTTATTAAACATGCTAATAACATGTGATCAGAAATGTATTGTGGAAACACATTCATCACGTCTGTGACTTGCCTTGTATTTTCTTAGTGGTGGCTTTCAAAAAGCAAATTTTTTGTTTTGATAAAGTCCAACTTATAATTTTTTTTTCTTTTATGGCTTGTGCTTTTTTGCCCTATATAAGAGATCTTTGCCTAATTCAAGTCACAACAATTTTATTCCATGTTTTCTTCTGTAAGTTTTATAGTTTTATCTCTTATATTTAAGTCTATGATTCATTTTTAATTTTATAGAGTATGAGGTAAGAATTAGGCAAGAAGCAATAAAAGGCATCCAAATTGGAAAGGAAGAAGCAAAACTGTTTGCAGATGACATGATCTTACATATTAAAAAAAAAAAACCTAAAAACTCCATGTGCACAAAAAAGTTATTAGAACTAATAACTGAATTCATTAAATTTGCAGGGTTCAAAATCGACTTACAAAAATCAGTTGCATTTCTATGAACTGACAACAAACTATCCAAAAAAGAAATTTGGAAAACAACTCAGATTCAAGGATCAATGAAAGTTTATTTTGGGATACAAAGTGCAATGAAATGAAAGAACTCCTTTTCTTCTATTCTTAGTCTTCTAGCTTTCTGAAAATGTATATTTGGGATGCAACATTTACCTCTTGAGCAAAGAGGATATGACATCAAAATAAATTATCTTTAGTAAAATGTAGCTTCAGACATGCACTAGTCATGCAAAAGGTTTTTCAGTCTTAACCTTATTTACTTGCTATGCGAATTACTGTGTCCTTTGCATTTAAAGTTTCCCCATTTGTGAAAGGGGATAATGATGCAGACCTCTTCACAAGATCACTGTGTCACTTAACTAATTAATACTGTAATTATAAAGTACTTAGAAAATATAATGCACTACACAAATGCCAAGTGTTGTTATTGGAATCATTTGAGTGCTCAGCTCATCTAGATTTACTACTTTAGCAAGGCAAATAATTCTAAACAGTAAGAAAGCCTCAACCATACATACTAATTAATCTAATTTAAACATTTATTACATACTGTAAATATGCCTTGTTAAAATATGCATTTTAGTGAAGGCCACCATTAAAATCATCCTTTAGAAATTGAGTTGCTTGAGGTCTGCATAAAATGAATTCGGCTTTGGCCTTTCTTGGTTATAGTTTAGATCACGTTTCTCTTACAAATAATTACGTTGTTGATTTATTTGTTTATTTGACTGAGTGCTGATTGTCAGGGATTCAGTTAATATTAATTTTTTAAGTGAGAATAAATGGAGGGAAATTAGCATACTCTCTTTGTCTCTGTAATGCAAGATTTGAAAAGACACTATGTTTTTGACTCTCATGCTATTATTTTGGTCTAATATCCATTAGGAGACCTGTTCTGAAAAGGAAATGCCCAAGAGTAGAAGATGGGAACATGCTGTGTGCTTTGAGGGAAAAGATTTTGGCAGTGAGAGCCACATTACCTCTATAGGTTTCATCTGTGGGTCCCAGAGTTGGTAAAACATTTGCAAAGCTGAATAAAATCTATGTGTGGATCTTTAGTGCCACAGTTCCTAAAAAGGCGAAAGACAATGACTAATCCTACATGCGGAATAAAGAGACTTAGTGAGGGCTGTTTTTTACTTAAACAAATCCACTATTAAAAAAATAATAATATCCTCTTCCAAGTAACGACATTTTACCCACTACAGTTACAAGTTGAATTCTCTTTTACTCTCTTCTGAAAAATACAAGCTAACGGGTCAGTTGGATCAATACCTAAACATTTTTCTCCACAGAACTCAAAGTAGAATTGCTATTGCTGAGTGTAAAATACACTCCCCCCTGTGGGATACTATCTTTCGATTCTTGTGAGGGTCCTCTTTCTGTCAGCAACCTAAAGATACATATTAACAGTTGTGAAATAATAATACAAATAAATTTAAAAAGATGTAACTTGAGGATTTCCCGACTTCCTTCATACTCACAATTACCACCAATGAAAATTTTATTAAACCTCTAATGACTCTACATTTCCTAGTGCATATTAAACAGCTGCCCACACAATTTTTTCCACTGAATACTCCAAACAGACCAAGGCGTGAAGCTATCTCTCCACCTACCGACTCTTTTCTAGCAAGTCCAGTCCTGTCACAAAACAATGTACCTTCACAAACGACCACCCACTGGAAATGGCCATCTCCCCATAGCCATAAAGTGGACTTACAACTAGGACCATCAATATACACATCAGGAAAGCAAACTTCCAAAAGTGAAACTTTGATCGTATTTACCTCTTTGTCTCTTTGTTGGCAGACCCATCAGGTAATTTCCACGTTCTGAGCTATCACAACAAAAGAAAAGCAAACTCTGTCACCATTTTGATTTACAAATAAAATGTATTTTTGTGATTAAAAGGCAATGTACTGGAAAATGTATTATGAAGAAAAATTACATTTTAGGGAAATTAATTATGGTTCCTAAGTAATAGAATAAACATATTGATGTAATTTCCTTTGAAATATTACATAGTCATGGTGAAAATAAAATATTCTGAAACAAATTTACATTTGTCTTTCTCTTTCCAGCTCCTCCCCATCACATTTATCTTCACATTTAAAAAACTGAGCATAGGGGTGCCTGGGTGGCTCAGTGGGTTAAAGCCTCTCTGCCTTCGGCTCAGGCCATGATCTCAGGGTCCTGGGATCAAGCCCCGCATCGGGCTCTCTGCTCAGCAGGGAGCCTGCTTCCCCCTCTATCTCTGCCTGCCTCTCTGCCTACTTGTGATCTCTCTGTCAAATAAATAAATAAAATCTTTAAAAAAATAAATAAATAAATAAAAAACTGAGCATATGTTAAAAGAGATTGCTCTCGAAACATTGAAATATGTATAAACTATGGTCACACACGCATTTTTAAATAAATTTTAAACCTTCATTCCAAGAGTAAGAACATTAATTATGAATGTAGTTAAGCCCTGAGATCACTGGATTTTATTTTTATATTTTATTCACTTTTTAAACACAAACTTACACACCAGCCTCCCAAACAGCTTCACCTTGCTCAAAGGGTCCCTTAGACAAATATTTAGTTTGATACAAAGATATATTAAACCACTTTAATATCTCAGCAACCTGACTGATCTCCCCTGATGTAACTTTAATAATAAGTAACATCTGAGTCATCTAAGGGAGCATTTATCATTAAATTCAACTTTTAATTTTTAAATAAAAGGCAGAAATTACCATACCATAATAAAAACAGCTTGACTTAAAAATTACCTACGAGCTGAAAAGAAGCATAAGAAATCCACACATACAATGAATCATGGAACACTACATCAAAAACTAATAATGTACTGTATGGTGACTAACATAACATAATAAAAAAAGAAAAAAAAAAGAAATTCACGGTGAAAAAAAAAAAAAGCCAGAAAAATATCAGGTAAAATATTGCTGTTTGCAATTTTAACTGACAAAACACACCTCTGAGCATAGATTGGTTGCGATAAACAGGTGGGTGCTAAGGAAGTCGTGAGGTCTCATGATTTGTCTCCTCTTGTCTCCAATGCACAGTATCCTTTACCTGAAACCTTTGTTCACCTAAGGATGACTTTTATTTTCTTCTACGTCTAATCCTATTTCCTAATTAAGCAAGGACAAATTGAATTATTTTTCAAGGACTGTATCAGTCGGGCTTTTTGTATGGTGACCAATATAACACAATAAAAAAATAGGGAAAAAAATTTTTTTTAAATGTCCTTTCTAGATGACTCAGTTGAGACCTATTTGGTACATGGCTTCTGAACACCACAGTGATTAGAGCTAAGATTTAACCTGCAATGACGGTCAGGGTACCATCAAGCAGAGGGCAGAGACGCTTCTGCTCGGTTGCTTAAGTTGCTTGATGGCGGTTCCAGAGGTATTTGGAAGGGAGCCTAAAGGCAAGTCTGCTAAAGCTTTTCAGTGTCTCTAACTAGAGAGGAGGAGTGATTTTCGTCTTTCACAGACTTCTCCCACTTACTCTCTTTCTCAAGCAATGTATACCAGTCCCTCCCAACCCCTCCCCCTCTCCCTATGCCAAGTGCCCTCCCAGTGCCTGCAGCCGAGACACCTGTGCCGACTCTGGCACTGACAACAAGGCATCCTTCCTCCTCTCTTCAGGAGCTCTGGTATCTTGGCAGGCACACTCATGTTTTGATTTCGGTAAGATTTCCTTCCCCCCAAATTTTATCATTATTGAGTTCTACTTATTAGCTTTCTACTTTCCTACTCACCCCCCATGACAAATAAAATATATTGTAAAACTTTGTAGGAGTAAGATTTTATTTTATATACTGAAATGGGGAGCAAATAATTAGAGAAGGCCAAACCTATGAGCAGATAGGTACTTAAAACATCTGAATGAAAAAGAACATCCTATAACGAGAGTTTGGACACCAGGATCTAGTCCTGATTTTGATTTCTGGCACATTGCGAGGGCAGCCAAAAAGCAGCTGATGCTGGATTTCTCTAGGCCATTTCTAGACCAGGTCCAAGTTACTCTTAATTACTTCTAGCTCTAAAAATTTCAGAAAGGAGCATGGCAGATGCTGTTACAAAAGTAAAGGCAACAAATGAAAGTGGGCTGGAAAGTGAGGAAGGCTAAAGATGAAATGGTCTCAACCTTCTGGAAATTCATTTACAGAAATTAAGGCAATACTATACCTTGCATAGTATCACCACTCTTCGAAAGAGAATGTTGTTAAACTATAAGGAAGGGGAATCAGTCTAATGGCTTCCCTCTATCTTTTACAGAGTCAACTACAGACATTAAGTACTGAACATAACTGATTTCTCAAGAGTACTGAGAAGCCTGTGAAAATCATGGGAGGACTGCCGAAATGTCCTTGGGCAAACTACCTATTGGACTACTAACACAGTCTAATACTACTTAAGATGCAACCAACTCTTCAATTTCAAGGATGTGCTTTTCCTCCAGGCACATATTTGGTAAAGGCAAGGTAGTGCTGCCCTTTGTACTGCTTTAGCTATGACTGTGCAGCCCTCCCTTTCTGGCTGAAAAGTTTTAATATTTAAAAATACCTTTTTTTCTTCCTCCTTGCATGTGTTCTTGTAAAACCTACCAAATCCTGTTTGTTACTCTTTCTCCACAAATCAGTAGAAATGAGTATAGCTACCCAATTACATACATCAAGAGTTATAGCTTTAGAAGATCAGTCAGTTCCATGGCAATAACAAGTGAAATAAATTGTTGTTAGATATTTTTTTTAAAAAGATTTTATCTCTTTATTTGACAGAGAGACAGTGAGAGAGGGAATACAAGCAGGGGGAGTGGGAGAGGGAGAAGCAGGCTTCCTGCTGAGCAGGCAGCCTGATGCGAGGCTCCACCCCAGGACCCTGTGAACATGACCAGAGCCGAAGGCAGACACTTAATGACTGAGCCACCCAGGAGCTCCGTTTTTAGAGATTTTCTACAACTTTCTACTGATTTGCCTTCTAGTCTATACAAAGCATCATGAGACTTTGTGTGAATGATTTATACTGTTCAAATCTGGTTCTTCCAGAGCCATAGAAAATATAAGAGTAATAATAAAAGTAATAATAAATGTCATTTTGCAGTTCTTTATCATATGCTAATTCAGTTAAGGTCTCGTTTCATCCCTGTCTTTTATTATTATTCTAATTTTGTTTCCAGCTTTATTGAGATAAAATTGCCATATAACATTATATAAATTTAAGGTATACAACATAATGATTTGATATGTGTTTTACGAAATGATTGCTGCAATAAGTTTGGTTAACACATCCAACACTTCACATAGTTACAGTTTTTTCTTGTGATGAGACCAACTTAAAATCTCTTCTAATCTTAGAAACTTTCAAATATACAATATAGTATTGTTAACTATAGTTACTTCACTGTACATTATATCTCCAGAATGTATTTATATCATGACTGGAAATTTGTAACTTTTGACCATCTTCACCTATTTCCCAATAGCCCCCCACACATCTGGAAACTAACAATCTGTTTTCTGTTCCTTTAAGTTTTTTTTTTTTTTTTAGATTTCATATATAAATGAGATCATATGATATTTTTCTCTGACTTATTCACTTAGCATAATGCCCTCATGTTTCATCCATTTTGTTGCAAATGGCATGATTTCCTCCTTTTATGGCTGAATAATATTCCATTGTACATAATAATGCCACATTTTCTCTCTCCATTCTGTCAGCGGGCACTTAGGTTATTTCCTTGGCTTGTCCATTATAAATAATGCTGCAATGAACATGAGGATACAGACATGTCTTTGAGAGAATGACTTAATATCCTTTGGATATATACCCAGAAGTGGGATTTCCGGATCATATAGAGTTCTAATTTCAATTTTTTGAAGAACTTCCATACTGTTCTTCATAGCGGCTGCATCAATTTACATTCCCGCCAACATTACAAGGTATTTATTTTCTCCACATTCTTGTCAACCGGGTTATCTCTTATCTTCTTGATAAGAGACATTAAAGGTGTGAGGTGATAGCTCGTTGTATTTTTGATTTCCATTTCCCTAATGATTAATGATGATGAACACATCTTTATGAACCTGTTAGCAAATAATATCTTCCTTGGAAAAATATCTATATCCTTTTATTTGGCCTGTTTTTGTTTTTCTTTCACTGCTGAGTTGTATACCTTCTTCATATAGTTTGGATATCAATCCTTTGTCAGATATATGGTTTGCATCTAGATTTTAGACAAGTCTAGTCATGTGTGAAATACTTGACTTGTTATAAGATTGTGAAATAGACTCATTATAAATTATTAGATGAAACAAAAGACACACCAGACAAACTTCTCTATACAGTCCTGCCTTTAGAACAATCCCAAAAGCTCACATCAATAGTGGAGAAATGCTCAAATGTTGGTGATGCAAGAAAGGAGAACTATGTCTAAAGAATTTTTTTTCATTTTAGGAAGTATAGCTAAGGGGCTTATGTGTGAAACATATTAGGGAATATGACGTAAAATCCTACTGAACTAAAGAAACAAAGTAAAAGTATACAGATTTCTCAGAAATAGAAACCTATAATCCTGGTAAAATAGACTGAGTAATATTAGGATGAACATCCTCGAATCCTGAAATGTTTAGCTGAACTGTAATTTACTAAGAATCTAGTCACTTTTTTTTTTTAAGTCATAAGCATGAACATTTTAAAAGACTGTCCTATAAATCCCCAGTTGTTAATGAGCTATGCTTCGGAAATGCTTTCTTTAATGTTAGAAAGTCCACATACAAGAATGGTGGAAGTATATAAGAAAGGGGTGGCTTATTAGAATAATTATTTAATAGGGGCAAAATAAGAATATAATCCCATTCTATTCCAATCCAAAAAAAAAAAAATCAAGTTTTCCAAAAAATTTCTAAACCAAGTACTTTTAAGTTGGATTAAATAGATCATAATAAAGATTTTTTTTTTGCACCTTTAATTCTAATGATCACTCTGTGTGATAGGTATAAAAAGGCTGCCGATTTTTCTTTTCCCAAATACTTAAGGTCTGAATGGAGAACATGACTAAATGGAACATTGATCTCTTCTGCCCAGATTTAGACCATGAGTGCTCATGTCTCACCCTCGAACAACAAGAGAAATTAAGTTTTGTCTACTTTAGCCATTCTCACCTCATATTTTGATGAAAATAAACAAATACTAGCCTTCTTCCTCTGGAGACCCACTGAAGAGACAGCTCTAAAGCTCTCCCTCCATCATCCCTTTGTCCTCCCCAGATTAAAGAGCTCTTTGTGCTAGTCTCAAAAGCAAAATGACTCAGAGACTATGAACATCATTCAAGATCAGTTCCTGCCACTGTGTTTCCTTGATGCTGCCTTAAGCTTGCCTCTTTGTGTAAGTCACACCAGAATCCTTTTTCCACTCCTCCATTTAAACTAACTAGTTGAGAAATGATCTGAGCCAAGAAAAAAACAAACAAACAAACAAAAACCCTGATTTTAAAACGTAAGTAAATACTTGAGAACATAATACTGTGTGCAGAGATAGAAATAAACAAAACTATAATAAGAGACAACCCACACTGGTATATTCCAGGTCCTCATGGTGGATTGTTTTGGAGTAACATGAAGTTATAGTCTCTACTCTCTTTATTCTCACTTTTGTTGCCTTGTCACACTTTGAGGGTAGCATTTACAAACTTTTTCTTTTTTAATTAAAGCAAAAGAAAGTGCCACACTTTTGTCCTCAATGGTAATTCTAACAGTAAGTCAGTATTTAGCACAGTCATTCATATTCCATAAAATAGTTTTCATTCTGATAGGAAAGTATATTTTAAACCTATGTTTGCCAGAGATTTAGATGCGTAACTCAGAACTCAAAAGATTAAAGATGTGAAAGCAAAAACAGTAGCTCATAGTGAAAGTTAAAGTCACAAAAAACTTAAATCTTAGAAAGGTAGCATTAGACTTTCTATTTAAATGTTTAGAAATGAAACATCTAGATATCTGCTTTAGGAGAAATATATTTAACAAAGCATTCCTTTCAAGTTTTCATTGTTGGCCACTTAAAAGAATTTGAGCTTACAAATTAAAAGAAAGAAACTGACAGATTCTAAGTAGATGCTTCATAAGTGAGCCTATGTTCATCCTTATAAAACATGAATATAATACTATTTACTCCTTCAGCAGTAATTTCCATATAGAATTATATATTGCTAAATTCAGTAATCAGAGGGTTTTGTTTTGTTTTGCATTAAATACAAAACATAGGATTATGTAGAATTGAAAACATCTGGATACACATCATTATTACTTATAGAAATTTAAATTAATATTTTATACTAATATAAACAAAATAATACTCAACATCTTTCATTATTAGTGCACCCAATATTTATAATTTTGTGGGCAAAACAAAATCCAATTATAAGATTCAGAAAGTCTATTTTCTATAATTATCCCAAAAGTACTGAAGCAGTAGATTTAGGACTTAAAATTTAGAATCAGAACTTATTGCATGGATCACTCATATCACACAACTACAGAACAGAAATTGTGTCTTCCATTTTTGCAGTCTTCATATTGCATATTATTTTACAAAAACTTAGCTCAAAAATATTTGTGAAATTAAACGGCTCTCTATCAATATCACATCTCATACTTGGTATGGTGGAGTTTCTTATCCAATAGCTAAAAGGTTTTTAAATTGGCCTCAGGTGTTTTAATTAGGTTGATTCTTTTCCACAAAGAGCATAGCTACCATTCAATTTTTTGAAAGAAAACAATTTTAAAAACAACAAACCACATGACACATACATTACAAAATGTTTTTATAAAACAATTTAAAGTATAAACATCTAATATAATTTTTCTACCTATTCCAGATAAAAATGGCTTTGAAGAATATCCATATAAACCATTTGTACAGGATAAGGTTATAATGAAGAAAACTGTTGAGGTTTTTTTAAATAGATTTCCATGCCAGGCACAAATAGTGAATACTTAATGAGACCAACAAATAAAATTTAATAAAAATTCTAGAGATTCACAATCTTGAAGCTGTTTTGTCTAACTTATTATCTTGGCTCCTTATAACCAATGTACACTCAAGGGGCACTGCTATATAGTGTATTTCTCAAATACGCCTTTTGCTCACTTTAACCAGGTGTCCACCCAAAACCTAACTTTCATTACCTAACACAGTAACATTTATTATCTCCCCCTTTGGACTCTGTTCTGCTCTCAGCAGCAGTAATACTCCTCCTCACAAACCATTTGCAATATGTCATTCCCTATGCAGGAAATATATCCCCTTTGGATATCCATAATATTATTAGGAAGGCCCTCAAAGTTCCAAAGGAAAGCACTTCAAGGTACATAAAGTTATAAATATTCTGGTGTCGATTTCATTCATTTGTTCATCCAATATTAATTGAGTGTCTATTATATGCCTGGCACAGTGAGAGCTGCTAGGAAAGCTACTAGCAACAAAGAAGTGATGGGGAAAACCCAGATGTTTTCCCTCCTGTAGCTTATACCTCCAAAGAAGGGACAGACAACGATCCTGATAATAGTTAACTCAGCCAAAGGCCACCAGGAATACCTGCAGTTGAACACGTTGTACCTATGACTTGTTGCAATGGGAAAGAACACACCCGTGGGAACTGTGGTATGTCTCAACAAGGGCAATAGAAAAAGCTTATCATAGCATTTGAGCTCATATGGACAAGGTTGGGGATAGCTGAGGGGTAGATTGGGTGTTGTCATAGAGAAGGGGCAATTCTATCATTGGAGATCTCAATAGATCTTATCTAGCGAGAAGACAGATTAAGGCAATGGTAAAGCTGTAACTGGCTTTATAAGGTAGTCATTCATTTAGGGAGGGGGGACTCTGTTATTTTGTGGATCACCCAGTGACCTCAATGATGCGAATGTTCTGTGTGAGACATTATGTCCCGCAGGAGAAAAACAGGGCTCAGCTGTACCAGCAGGATCAATTTGCAACAACATTGAGGCCTAGGTCTGAGTGAAGTATCAGTTCCCAGACATCAGAGCTTGCTTCTTTTTTTTTTCCCATAGATTACTCAGAAAATAAACTGGATACAATAATAAATATCACTAAGACTAATAAACATAATGGGGCCCCAAAAGAGCCCTCTTTGTGAATAAGACATTTAGCTAAGACCTAAGGCATGATGACATGAAGAGCTTAAAAAAAAAAAAAAGAAAAGAAAAAACTTACCAGGCAAAGACAGGTGCAAAGAACCGAGGATAGATGGGGAAGAGCGTCTTCAAAACCAGAAAGAGGAACAATGTGCCTGGAAAAAAGTAAGGGGCAGGGAGAACAGCATGAGATACGGGGCCATACAGATTGTAGTAAGAGGTTTACATGTTATCCAACGAGCGATGGGAAGCATTAACAGTGTGGGTGTGTGGAATGACTTATCAGGGACTTTATGCCAGGCCCACATCCAGGTATCTGAGTATTATAGGCTGAATCGTGTCCACCCAAAATTGTATGTTAAAGTGCCAGCCCCCAGCACTTAGGGATGTTACTGTGTAACCAATACACCATCCTTCAGTGTCCAAAGCTATGAAGTCAATGATAAATGTTCACTGAATCAGTGTTTATTCTGGCTTGAAAAAATAAAAGGTGTTATATAGTAGTGTCATCAAAAATGTTCATCTCTCTGGGGTTCAAATCTATAATGAGGAGTGAGGACAAGAAGGCAGCCATTTTGCTTCTCATTCTAAAGTTATAAGATTTATCATACAGGCCACTGCAATCATACTTCTGAAAATACAACTCTGTATTTATATCATATCTTTCTTCTAAGGAGTTCAAAACACTTCAAAGACATTTTCATATCAATTCTCAAAGCATCCTGTGAAGGCAGGTAGGTGGGAAATATTATCATCCCTATTTGACATTTCTATACACCTACTCACTTGATTATAAGATCATTTTAACTGAATATATAATTTTTTCTCAGAAAAAAATACATGCCCAGAGAAAAAATGATGTTCAAAAGAAAAATAGTATAATTTTTCATTAAGATCACACTCATGTGCTAAATGGCCTAAACATATGTAATATACACAATGACCCTTGAGATTTTAATTACATATAATTTCTTCTCCTTTCTCTAAAAAACAGGAGTATTAATAAATGACAGCCATAGTTTTCTAGGTCGCACCAGACTGAGGATAATTGGTCTATTTTATTTATATATTCATAATACAGTGTCTGTTACACTTTTAAGGAGAGCACTGAAATCTTCTGAGGTCCAAAAAGCTAAAAATTTGATTATTATTTTTTTCCTTTAAGTAAAATATCACTCTAGATGATGATTTGTAATGAGAAATAGATTGTTTATCAGAGAGGTTGACTTTAAACAAAAATGCAATTTAAAACTTTCTAATTTTGAAAAAAAGAATCACTATACCCCAACTCCTATCCCCCCCTTTGAGAGGATAAAAACAAATATCTCTAACTCATAGCCTTTCCTTCCTTCAACAACTTTATCTAATATCCCTTCACTTCAGATTCACTAAGTTTCATGCGTTCATTTTTTATTCATTCAATAAATATTGACTCGATATTATAAGATATGGAGGTAAAATCAGTGAGTCGGTATTTATTTTGGCTTGAAAAAATAAAAGGGGTTATGTAGTAGTGTCACCAAGAAAAAGACTGAGTAAGGTCCCCTCCTTCACCGAGTATACCTACATCAGGGAAATAAGTAAAAAGATAAAATAGTTCTACATGGTCATAAATGCTTTAGTGATAATCCAGTGACATGGATAGAGGAAACTGGACAAAGAGGATTTCTACAAAAGTGGTGGTAGGGCAAAGGCTCTATGAGAAAGTGAATTTTTGTGAAGATCTTAAGAAAATGGACCAGTTGTTTTAAGTGTTGAATAACAACTTTAAGCAGAAGTAACTATAAATCTCAAAGCTCTAATGCTGCAATGGCAGAAGTGGGTACTTGGGACTGGTGAAAGAATTAGGAGGTCCCAGACCAAAACGAAAATGCAAGACCCTTGTTTAAAAATTAGTAAGAATTTCAAGATAGTGACAGTAGATCATTAAACTAAGTGCTAGGCCTGTCTGAACAGGGACCCTGTGCAACTGTAGAGTTGTACACCCATGAAGCCAGGCCTGAAAAGGGGGTCCTCTGTGGATTGAAGGTCTCTACAAGATCAGAGTATGCAGGAATGGGGAGCACTAGACTGGGGCATGACTACAACACATTAGGTCTGCTTGTTCTGATAACAAATGACCTAGAAGACAGTCTTTCACAAGAATGTGTGATAAACAGGGATGGACAGTCCAAGAAGTGTTTCTTACTGGGAACAGGGATATAGGTTTTCAGCTTCAAGGTGATGCTCTCCCCTGACACTACAGCTGTGTCTATCCATGGCCCTGGGAGTTGCATAAAGGAGCCATTTTCATTCCTGGTTCTGGGCTTTGCGAGTCTAGAATAAACTCTGTCCTCCGCCTGGATTTCATCATCACTAGGAACTCCATCCAGGCAAGTGATGACCACAAGTGACTTATTTGCCCCAGCTCTTCTTAACCGATAGGAGATTTGCAATCATATACTGAATTCATCAATCAGTGACTGAGTAATAAATCCATCATGTGGCAAGTGACATTGTTGAAATTTTTGGAAGAAAAGATAGTCAACATTGGAAAATGTTATATTATGTCATTATGTTTGGGAAATAGCTTATCAAAAGAGGAAATTCCACCTTGCCACTTTTTTTTTTCATCTATTCCTTTATGAGTGTATGTAAAGAAATGTATTTGGCATCATAAGGGCAGATAGCACCAAATATCAGATTTGGTTCCTTATTCTCATTCTTAGTTCTTTTCCTCCAAGAATAGGGCAGTTAGTAATTAACACAAAATTATAAAAATATTCCATAAGTATAGTAAGAGCTATTAAAACATGATGACAGATCATCAACCTAATTTAACATTTTTCATGTAATCGGGTTAACCAGGGAAATGCAAGTCACCTAGAACATCTGCTAAAAATTACATAGTGAGTTCAAAGAATGCCCAAATTATTCTTCTTGTGATTTGTGCAAATAATTCAGATTATTCAGAATTTGTGACATAAGCTATGTTCTGACATAAACTATTAACACATAGTTACTACTTACCAGAAGGAATTTGCCCTCAATGTTGCCTTCGATATGAGAAAATTGCAGAGAAGTATATAGAGTTTATTCAACATGTGGCATTCTGACTGCTCATAGATATTACAAAAAGGGCACAGGTTTATGTAATAATCAACGTGTATGGGATGGGGGCCGGGGAATATATTTTTAAAAACTAATTTAAATTACAGTTTATGTTTGGACAATTTGGAGAAAAACTAAGTTAGACTTTTCAAAACCAACAAAGCTGAACACATGTTGAAACACGACTGATATGAATGTACATCTGTTCTCTAATCTGCATCTGATTTTTCAAATATTTTTTGAAACATTCATTAGAAAAAAACTCAAAAAAATTTCTGTTTCTTGGGGAGGATGACTTTGCCAATAAACAACAATTAGTTTGTGTTTAGTAATGTCTTATTTGTTTATACATGTTTTCCCTACCTTTGGTTGAGGGTTAACTGGGTTCAAATTTCTATGAATGTGTGTCTTTCCTGGGTGGATGTAGCAAAGATTTGAAATTCTCTTTCCATTCTGGACCATTAATTTTCTCCGGGAATGGAGGCCTGGGATGCTTATGAGCATACCTTCTAAGCCATATGAAAAAGCAACTTGCCATTTCTTAGAAAGAAGTGGCTAACTCCATGAATTTCTACACAAATATTTTTGAACTACCAAAAATGTATGGAAGAGCATTAGAAAAGTGAACCATACCTGTTTTTGTTCTCCCCTTTTTGCTCTCACTGTCTACTTCCCCTGTCACTGTGTTCAACAGGGATAGCACATATGTGTTCTGATTCACTCAATACAAAGTTGGCATGGATGTGGAGGCATAAATGACATTCATCTTCCTTGCATAAACACATTCCAACAATAATGTTTGTCTTCAAGGCCTTTTACCAATCAGTCCATATCACCAAGTGAAGAAAAATCTGGTTCCTCATGTGCCTTACATGTATATGTGAAAACTTCCAACAGAATCATATTCTAAAACATTCCCCCTGAAACTCCTCCCATCCTGGGCAACCATGTTGGGCAAGACTTGGACAAGCTACACAGTAAGAGTAATTAGTGTTCAATTTATAGATGTCCATGACCTATGGAAAAGGAGCCAGGGTGAACTCCCAAACTCTAAGCTTCCTTCCTATAATATCCTCTCTAGTTCCAGGTCAGGCACTAATCACAAGAACTTCATTAGATAGATTCAAGCCCTGTGTAATATTTTAGAGAAAATGCTGACTGAAATTAAGCGGTTTGTCATGCAACAGTTACTAGTGAATCTAATATTTATGACAGAGTTTCCAGCAACTATACACTCCTTTTTCTTTTTGTGTAAATCCGCGGCAGCGACTGAACCTCTGCGACAAATCAACGCGCGTGACCTTGAAATACTGACAATCTGATCTTGTTCCCCTCCCAGACTTTCCACTTTTGAAAACATACTGTTGGATTCTCCCTCATCTTCTTTCCCCTCCTCTATAGAATTTCCATTTCCTGCCAGTCTACTTCTTGGGAATATTAATGGCATAACATTATTATAGTCACTGCCTTTTTTTTTTTTTTTTGAGGGGGGAATGCAGATTGCCAGGTTTAGCAATTGCAGATTAGATTTGAAAGAGAAGAGATTCAAATGCAGTAATGCTGCCAGAAGACAGCTCCTTCACTGATTTAGAATCAGTGAAATGTGTGACAGGAAAGACTATGTGTTGGCAATAGGGCTTGATACATGTTTCAAGAGCGAAATTGAAACTATCCTCCCATGTTTTACAGCTATAGATCACCAGAAAGATCTCATACGCAAAAGGCTGCAGGCCCTGCCTTCTCCTTCATCCTCTCTCAGGGTGAAGACATAGATTTCAAAATTAGATGTGTCAAAGCTTTCACAATTCATTGCTGAAGCACATGCCTAAAACTGTCTCTTATTGAAAAAATATATTAATTATATTTCTGCCTTTTTATCATGTAAATTTAGAGCTCATGAAAGGAACCAGATGGACAGCTTTTGGAAATGAATTCTTCCTTTGATTAAAAGAAAAGAAAGTTTCTACATGCTCCGTCTCTGAAAAGCTTCCTCTTAAAACTTTCAGCAGCACTGAAATGGTCGGAAATTCTGAATGCTAAGTTTCCACTATGTATGTGTGAGTAATTAACAGTGCTAACAACAACCTAAGTTTTCTAGCAAATATTACATTTATTGGATTCTGGGACCTTTAAAGATGAAGTCACTTTAACTCATTCAGCACCATTCCGTACACTGTATGAATTCAAAACTTCAAAAAATTAAGAGAGTACAACTCGAACAAAATTGCTTCTTCCTCTTCTGAAACCTCGTAATCATCAGATTGAATTTAATTTTCAGTAATTTTGGTTACTTAGTAACACACCCAACTCCTCAAAATGTGTAGTTGTTGTTTCTTTATGAAATAAATATTTACTGAACAACCATTCTCTATCAGCCCCACTGTAAGAAAAAAAAATATGATGGTAAATAAAAAGACACTGTTCATACTCTGAGGACAGTGGCATCTGAGTAGAAAATGCCAAAACCAACACCAGGGAAAGTACAAAATGCTAAGATATCAAACTAAGGAAATAACTTACTCAGATTGGGGGTCAGCGAATATGAAAAGGGTAAATAGAATAATTTGGCATTTTGTAAGCAGCTGACTCATCTAATCTGATTCAGATAATGGCTGATGGTGAAATATGGAGGTAGTTTGGGTGAGTTGGTAGCATGTGTCTCAATTAAAACTTAGATGTTCATAGCTTAACTTTGTTCCTGAGATGCTACTGCTAGATATCTGGAAAGATAAATAAATGAATAAATAAGCCCATAAATAAATGCATTATAAATAAACTATGATAAGGAAGCCCATCAACGGCTAGGAGAAAAGACTCATCACCATGCAGGATATTTCTTAGTAATATATTAATACTTAAAATATTGCCCACATCTTGTAGTTCGTCCTGGAGCATGATTTCTATTTCAGTCTCCTTCCTTTTCTGGTCACATTGGCTTTGGGGCACATTCCAACCCAGGAGACAAGCGCAAAAACAAAACCAAAGACTAGGCTTAAATTAACATTCCGGCTTTTTTTTTTTTTTTTTTTAACATTTCGGCTTATTGATCTCATAATAAAATACAACAACTGGCATTACAAATCCTATCGGCTTATCTAATCTGGTGGAAATTCTGATGATTTTTCTGGCTAATTATTAAGATCAGTTGTATCTAGTATTTTATTCTCAAGTATTGATGAAATGCTAAATTATCTATTTGGTGATACCTATTGTGTGCTTCCTCCAGAGACTGGAAACTCAAAACGTTTACTTGCTTACTGCTATCCTGGGTTTGTATTAAGTTTCAAAACCCTAGTTCTCAAGTGTTAACTTTCAAAAGCCCAGACCTAAAATAAAATGAATTATATATTTCCTGTTACACAGTACTCTGAGTTTTATTCTTAAGAATTACTTTTTCTAGTTTGATGTAACCTCCATCAATGGTGATTTGAGATGTAACAGCACTAAAATAATAATTGATTTCATATGTTAAAGAATTACTCTGCCTTCTAACATGATGTGGTTTTAATTTTGAAGAGGATTTCATGAAATGTTTCTTCAGCTGAATTGATTTTCATGGTGTTAAGTATAGAAAATTATACTTCCTTTGGACTAATTTCATTAGCATCATCCCAGAACTCTGCATCTCCTAAAATGTTGCTTGTTTTCTGCAAAGTCCTCCCCTATCCCAAACCCTTTGGAAGTTCCATGAGAGCAGAAGTCCTTGCTATCATGTTCACCACTGTATTCCCAACATTTACAGAGGTGGGGTCATAATAAGGGCTCATTATGTATTTATTATTTGAAGGAACGCTGGGTGAATGAACATATGAAGTGTATGTAACCATAGAGCCTGGAGTTATTACTCTATTCTTTCATTATGAAATACCACAAAAATGAACAGGAAATGTTTTTGTAATGATGATAAAAACTCCTATTTTTCACTGTGCTTTGATATGTTAACAGTATGTCCAACATTTTCATTTGATCCTCATAGTCGTTCTGTGAAGAAAGCGGTCCATATTTCACCCTTTTATATAAAAGCTGAAACTTCCATCTGTGCAGGTGACAGTATGAGAGCGCAAGACTATGGAAGAAGCAGAGTTGGAAATCACTGGCGTTTTGAGAGAGCCAGTGTAGTGGTTAAGGGCTGGACTCCAGAACCGACTGCTTAGAGTGAACGTTGGCTCTGCTGTTTACAAGTGGGAGCCCTTCAGTGAGTTACCCAAGCTCTTGTGCTTCGGCGGTCTCATCATGGTGTCAGTGTGAGAATCAAAGCCATCGACCTCTGTAAATGGCTTAAAACGGTGCCTCGCACATACAAAACATTCAACAGTTCTCAGCGTTTATCATTTCAAGCTGAGGGTCCTTCCTGCTCTGTGCTAGAAAGTGCTTTCTTCAAAAATCTTTAAAATTTACCTTCAAGTACACTTACGTATTTTATGATCCATTTTAAATTATGGCAATATGTGCATACCCTAAATGCTATATTTAAGTGCTATGATTCTAATCTTTTATATTTATAGTTTTATTATATCTATCATAATTCATAGGGATTTCTAAGTTACATTTAATTTAAAATACCCTATCCAGGAAGAAGTAGCAAATGGAGAGAATTCACTCCAAGTCAATGATGACACAGAATTTTCTCGGAAGGATCAAACGAAAGATGAACATTACATCTCTCCTCTCAGAGAGCTCACTGTAAAATCTCAATCCGCACCTGAATAGACGATGTTCCTACTTCAGCTCTCAAACAGGAAACAGTCCTTGTCCTAAGTTTTACCTGCTTTTGGTGGTCTGTAAGAACTCAGGATTGCAAAACCGTCCCTTAGGAATGAGAACACCCTGCCAAAGATTTATGATAAATGTATGTGTTGTTTAAAATTATCTGAAATCCATCTCTGTTACACCTGAGTGGTATATGCTAACTTCAAACTAGTTCAGTGAAGGAAGAGGTTATGCAGTCTGTATTGCTTATACAACTAAGGAGTCATAAAAATGAAAAAGGAAGTTGCACATTTGCCACACTACTAATACCAAACTAAATCACAAGCGATTTAAATACTTAAAAATAAAATTAAAATCAAAGAAGTACTGAAAGAAGTTAGGCGAATATTTTTATAATTCCTTGGAGAGGGAAGGATTTCATAATCACAGCATCAAAAGAAAAAACAATAAAGAGAATTTGATAGATTTGACTACATAAAAATGTAAAGCTTTTATATGATATACCATTTTCAAGTCAAAGAAAAATTTTTAAAAATACTGCAAAATATGTAAAAGGCAAATGATAATGTAGTAAGTAAATAAATCTTAACTTACAAATTAAAAACAAACAACTCAGTTTAAAACACAAGAAATGTAAATAAGCAGGCAATTCTCAAAAAATTTTATGTAAAACGAACATATAATATGTGAAGAGATGTTAACCTCTCTATGCAGCTACTAGACATTACAGTAACACTATTAAGATTTTTTTTTTTAAATATTGGCTTGGGTTAATAAGGTTGATAATGTCCATTGCTGCTAAGGGTGAGAGTAAATGAGCAATCCCATTACCTAGAGATGAAAATATAAATTGGCGATATGTTACTAAGAATGATCTGTTAATAGAAAAATAGATACACATAGGAGGAGGAGGAGCAAGATGGCGGAGGAGGAGGAGGCTGAGATAATGTCAGATCCCAGAAGTTCAGCTAGATAGTTATCAAACCACTCTAAACACCTACAAACTCAACAGAAGATAGAAGAGAAGAAGAATAACAATTCTAGGAACAGAAAATCGACCACTTTCCGGAAGGTATGACATGTGGAAAAGTGAATCCAAAGCGACGGGAAGATAGACTGCGGGGGGAGGGGCCGGCTCCCGGCAAGCCGCAGAGCAGCGGAGCACAAAATCGGAACTTTTAGAAATCTGCTCCACTGAGGGACATCGCTCCAGAGAATAAGCGGGGGGTGGAGCCCT
>CM052895.1:59404699-59422199 GCA_028534135.1 Potos flavus
AACGACATGGATGGAACTAGAAGGTATTATGCTGAGCAAAATAAGTCAATCAGAGAAAGACAATTATCATATGATCTCTCTGATATGAAGAATTTGATAGGCAGGGCAGGGGGTCGTGGGGGGCGGGGGAGGGAAATGAAACAAGATGGGATCAGGAAGGAGAAAAACCATAAGAGATTCCTAAACTCATGAAACAAACAGGGTGGCTTGGGGGTGGGGGGGGTAGGGATCGGATGGCAGGGTTATGGACATTGGGGAGGGTATGTGCTATGGTAAGTGCTGTGAAATGTGTAAGCCTGATGATTCACAGACATGTACCCTGGGGCAAATAATACATTATATGTTAATAAAATTTAAAAAATAAATAAATAAAATATATAAAATTAAAAAAAGAAAAATAGATATACATAGATAAAAACACATACAGATACTTATATATTTGGATATATGCAGTTTTCCAAAAACACAAACCAATATGTAAAGGTTTATACACACAAATATATTAAAGTTAGAAAAATTAGAAAAACAATAAATCAATTACAATACAACTGTATAATAAAATACTATAGTTTACCAAAAATAGTGATGCCCCACCAGGCTGAAATAAAAAATATCTATCATATGGGCTCAATCAAAAAAAATATATATAAGCCAGCATAGCGATTACAACCCTTTTTAATATATGCATTAGAAAAAGTTGGGAAAGTTTTATGCCAACACGTTTGTTAACAGCTTTAGCATTTTTTGGGTGGTGGTTGTTATTTAATATCAAAGTTCTCCTATTTCAGGTAGACAATTTGGTAGTTTTATTAATTTTACCAAGTAGTGCAACCATAACTATAAATCCAATGAAACCCCTCATGCCATTTACTGTTAATTTCTTAAAAATGTGGCACTATTTTTTTATTGCTAAATAGTATTCCATTGTATAGATCTACCACATTTTGTCTCTCTATTCACCAGTTAGTTGACATTTAGTTCATTTCTACTTAGGGGCCATTATGTTTACGCCAACACTTTACTAGCAATTATCTCAGGTATTAGGATTATGTGTGCTTCTCACTTTCTTCCGTATACATGTCTGTATGTGCTTATACTTTGTTAATAATTGGGGTAGGGCTAAATAAGGGACTAGCACTGTTTTTAATGAGACTTAATGTAAAATGAGACAGATTTGTTTAGAAATTTAGATCCCAGTTGAATACATTTTGCATGGCAATTATTTTATGTATCCCTATCCCCTTCATGCTAATTTTATATAGAAGGTTAAAAAACTAAGAAATTTGGAAATTTCCTGAACTCCTCTTAAAAATAAGTACATAAAAGTCATTTTGTCTATGGAAGGGGGTTGACCCAGACACTATTTTTTTTAACCTGGCTATTGCTTTAATTTTTAATTATGATTACTTTATTAAAAATGGGAGTATTTTTATGAGAATAAGTTGAATGCATATACACATGTATAAACATTTCTATAATTTAGACGACATTCCACATAACACAATATACCATATAGAAATATGTAATAGAAATATGAATAAAGAATTTTCTTAACATCTGTGGCAATCTGAAGTGATAGTTATTCAGTTTTATTTGAATGGTTTTGATGTATTACAGTGTTTGTTTGTTTGCTTTAAATCAGTTACACTTCTTGTCTCCAAACAATCATCACATGCTTACTGCATGTCTCCTATGCTGGGAACTTACCGTGTGATTACAAATCACACAGTTCTTGCTCTTAGGGAACTTTAAAGCGCCCAACTTAGGAGCATTCAACTTTTGAAAACATGAATTAAGGTTAAGCAAAATAAAAAATAGCACCGTTTAATAAGATGCCACATGTTCTGTGCTGTGCTTTCAAATCAACTACAAAAACCTAATTCATACAAAATCTATAAGTGAATCAATAAATCCCTCGCCCAAAGTAAATAGATCCTTTGCGTGTCATCATCACCACCACCACGTGATCCTCATCCTTTTATAATTTTGAGAATCTGTATAGTCGAAGTTTGGGGTAAGGGTTTACTTTGTTTCCTTTGTGTTTTAAAACCTGACTTAATCATGCAGCACAGAACTGGGCTATCACTAAACTTCTGAAGCCTCCATTAATAAATCACTTTTTTTTTTATAAATTAGGGCAATTATACTGATCCCATAAGGCTCTTAACGCAAAAGCAGAAATTTCAACTAGAAGATGGCGGCACCCCTGCTGTGGGAGTGGAGGATGCCAATGGCGCTTCATTTTGGGAATGTGAACTGCAAACTGGACTCATGGGTTATGTTCATGGATAACAGGGAAGAACCTAAGGAGGACAGTTTTATGCTGAAACTAGAGAACCGTGAACCCTTGCGTGTTATTTCGAGCCTGAGATGATGTGGCTGTTTCAGAAGCGACCAGGGGAACTTAGGATCAAAGTCTACACTTCAGAAGATACATGTTAATGGTAAACATGTAAAATTTTCAAACTACATCCCAACAGGATTGGGTTCAGAAGGAGAGCCTGTGGCATAGTTAGGCCAGTCTCATAAAACTGCACTGATAAGAACTGACTTCATTGGGTGAGGATGGATAGTAAATGAGATAATTTATAAAGCTTTTAACCTGTTAATGTAACAGGTACTCAATAAATGTTCTCTATTTATCGTCACAGAGCACATAGAAGAGGCACCGGGGTACTTTGACGGGAATTATTCACCAATGACGTACAATTACGTACGTCATTATACACCAAAGCAGTGCAGAAGCAGCCAGCCAGGCAGCCTTTTGAGAAAGGGTCGAACGGAGCCTAGGCACTCTTCTACTTTCTTTAGGAGAGGTGGCGTCACATCTGAAGTGATCTCACACATCTAAACCAATAGATTCGTGCATGAGAAATGCTATTTTCTGTCACAACATAGCAAAACAACGAATACAAATTTTTATGCAATTATAATATCCTATTAATATCAAAATATAGGAAATCAATGTTTAAAATATTTAAGCCTAATTCCTTTTTCATGTATTTCTTTCTACTCCATACCTTTCATTTTTGTCTTACTGTGTGTTACATGACTATTTATTGAAAACAAAATCAATAAAAGGTGCCCCACTTTCAGCTAATTGGATTACTTTGGAAAAAAGCTTTTTCTGGGGCACCTGGGTGGCTCAGTGGGTTAAAGGTTATGCCTTTGGTTCAGGTCATGATCTCAGGGTCCTGGGATCGAGCCCCGCATCGGGCTCTCTGCTCAGCAGGGAGCCCGCTTCCCCCCCCTCCCCCCCTCCGCCTGCCTCTCTGCCTACTTGTGATCTCTCTCTGTGTCAAATAAATAAATACATTCTTAAAAAAAAAAAAAAAGCTTTTTCTTTTGAAATAATTTAAGCTCACACGAAGTTGCAAACAGAGAAGTCCTGGGTACCCATCACCCAGCTTTTCCCGGTGGTGACACCTTACATAACCACAGTGTCTTAACGAAAACCAAAACCTGATTGGCACAATTCAGGTAACTAGGTCATAGATCTTACTCAGATTTCGCCAATTTTTACATTTATTCCTTTTTGTACTTTTTTATAAACAATTCTATAACATGAATATAGATCTTAAAACCACCCCCACAATCAAGATACAGAATTGTTTCATCACCACAAAGAAACTCGTCATGCTGTCCCTTTATGATCATACACTCCCTGCTTCTCTAATCCCTGGCAACCCATTTTCTGTTCTACATTTCTTTGATTTTGACCATTCTTTTTAAAGGAAATAATTTCATTTTAAGACACAGCTAGGAAAGATTTAGTAACAATTCTTATCTATGTTTTTTTAAAATGCATGCAAAGCAGAGACATTACAGATGCCTCATCAGGGGTGTTTTGGAAATGGATACGAGAGTTCCTAACATTAAATTTCCGGTTCTGGCAAGAATTCACAGGAATCTAACTTGAGTTTATTAAATAGTGAGGTACTGATTGTCACTGACTGTCTGGTTTTCAGGGGTGTGAGTTCATTTTTACGGGCCGCCATTTCACACCTGTTACTATCTTAGATGTTGTTATTTTGGAATCGCATGGGAAAAGAAAACCGAAGGCAATATTTTCCATTTCCGAACGGGGATAAAGAGACCTACTGTTTGAAAAGCAAACGGAAAGCTTTCTGGACTTACATGAAATCTTTTATTTTTCTCAATTATAAATTTCAAGTGAGCCTATATGGTTAGAGTGTGAAAGTATGGGTAAAGCAATATTTAATATTTTAATAAGTATGTATCTGAAATGAGAGAATGGAATGTCTTCCTTAAAGTTAGCAAATAAAGCTTTGAACAATTTTTAATGGCTTAAATATTTAACATTCTCAAGGTTTTTCTTTCTCCTTCCCCAAAATGAAAAGTTACTTGTTGCTTTGTATTTAACATCTCTCTACCACCTAGCTTCAACTATCAAGTCCAAGTCATTTACAGTTTTGAACAGAAATGGCACAAAATTGGCTTATTTTTCACAGCAAGAGCTGTAGGTAAGTTTTAAGGAACTGAAGCATGAAAGCACAGGACCCAAAAGCTGAATTGTCTGGAAATCTCAAGCAGTTCATGCTAAACAGGACTAAATCCATATGTACAAAAGTACTTAGCTCTAGGGGTCAAGAACCTCAAAACCCCAAATCTTATCTTGTCATTAATATTTATCATGCTATGTGAGCTTTAGATTTTAGCATTCAAATATCAGAAAGTTTACTTGGAGCAGAAGGTCTTTCTTTCTTAGTGGGAACATCTTCATTGGAAAAATAGTGGGCAATTTTCTATCCAATAATATTCAGTCCCACCACATATATTCTTAAATTTTTATTTTTTCATAATCTCACCTCTGCCCATAGAGAATTTGAAGCAGATTTTAAGAAAAGACACATAATGAAAAGTAAAAGAGAAGTGGAACATCAGAACCAAGTAAAAGATTATAAAGATTCGTTGGTGATAAAGGTCTGCATGACTAACATGATTATGCTTGCTTATAATTTGGATCTGAAGTTTCCAGCAGTAAAAGCAAAATGGGAAACAGTTATGTGCCTGCATTAAAAAGGAGGAAAAATGTAAATTTCTCAGGTAGAAGCAAGGATCATTCTTGAAACTTATATGTAGAACACTATTTCCTCAAACAAATGTATGGCAAACACAAACATAAATCTTATTTTAAACTTTCTTAAATATCTTTTTTTTTTTTAAGATTGTATTCATTTATTTGACAGAGAGAGACACAGTGAGAGAGGGAACACAAGCAGGAGAAGTGGGAGAGGGAGAAGCAGGCCTCCCGCCCGATGCGGTGCTGGATCCCAGGACCCTGGGATCATGACCTGAGACGAAGGCAGACGCTTAACGACTGAGCTACCCAGGCGCCCCTTAAATATCTTTTAACAAACGTGGTGACATAATAAAATAGACTTTTGTGAATATGGTTCCAGGGAAGATATCAAACCCTCTTCAGAATAAGTTTATAGTCAGTTCTGGATACAGTGGGGGCGCAAATAGTAGTGTCTTCCTCAACATGAGAGAATGATAGAGCACCCCATATTTACTATCCCTTATCTGAACTAATTTCTCCTAATTATGTACTCTTCTGATGGTCTAAAGTAATCCAGGTTTTGAGTTAAAAGTATTTTAAGGAATGATTGCATGCTTTCCTGAACCTGACTTTGAAAAGAGCCCAGATCGCTATAATTTTGTATTGCTGCTTAGGTTCAAAGCATGCGTATCTCTAAGACAGGTGCCAAAACTTTCTGCTATTGAGCCATAATGATCTTAATGTTCTAACTAGATTAGAAGAAATTTGACTATCTTACAAAGAAGAGGCACCTATAAGCAAAGGTAACAGTTTCTTCCAGACTGGGCAACCAAAATGTCGCAATTTTTGTGTGTTGAAATTAACCAACTATTTCAGTTGTAACAATTCACCGTGGCAGAAAGGTAACGTTGGAAGGTCACACAACCCAACTAAAAAGTACCTTATCTGGAATCCAGTGACTTTTCTTTTTCCTTTTAATTCACAGTGTTTTTCGTTAGTTTCTGATGGACTTAAAGTTTATAAATTTATTGTTGGACTACTTTCTCTTTTCTGATTCCTCTGTTTCCAATGTTAATTGTATTGATAGTTCTGGATTTACATTCTTTTCATGTTGTAGATGTCTGGGACAGAAAAGCACTAATTAATTCATGTCTAGGAAGAAAAATGCATTTATTTATGTCTAAATGAAAAACAAAAGAGCAACTCTTTCTTTCACAAATAAATTCATCACTTAGTGACAATACAAGATGTTCTTGCTTGATTTAGATACCAGGTCTTGAAAGAAAATATTGAATAATAAGTGGCTCAGGTTATGGAGGAATATTGAAAACAAAACTTCCTTAAAGCTGCTATTGACAGGAATGTGACTTCTCTAAATTTCACTGGGAAGATTCCCTCTCGTTGAATGTCAATGAAGTTTCTGTTCCTGTGCCCTTGCAAACAAATAAAGGCAGCATGATCCTTTCTACACTCAGACCAGGTAAAGGACTCAGAGGACCTCCGAGAAAGAGCGATGTGTCTATGAAAGTGAAAAATGGATTTAACTATCACATCTTATCAATAACGTCAGTTAAACAAGTGCTAACACCAACACAACTTGCCTACACAGAAACAAGTGGTTCCTGACAAATGAGCACCCTAAGATTTTTTTTTAATAAATGAATAAAATGGCTATTATCAGCATAATTTCACCTGAAAAAATATCTAACCTTAAGAAAACACTGTGTCTCTCTCATTAAATCTATTTCTTTTTTTACTTTATTTTCACTTTCCTCCACACAGCTGAATTTTTCTCAGTACCCTATCTCTCTTGTTGGTTCACCTAAAAAAGTAAAAGAAGCAAAACGATCTGACGATTTTTGCTTAAAATCTTACAAATATGGATTCAAGCCACTGTTCTACCATAAACCTATCCTTACTTTGAACAAGTTATTTTTACCTTGTGGGCGTCAATTTCCTCATCTGTGAAGGAAGATTAACACCTACAGGGCATGACTGTGGGGAGAATCCAGTAACATGATCCAGCTGCCTAATGCCTAATAGGTACTGAATAAATAGTATTATCATTAGCTTTATTTTTCTATTAATGCACTCCCTACTTCTGGTGATTCACAAGTCAATAGCGCCTAAATGAAGTTGCCCTCCCAGTGACAAAAAATTTAACTTCTAAGGATAAATATCAGTCAGTCTCTCTTGTTCTCGTAAAATTCATGAGGGGATTCTAAAAGCATATTCAAGATCTTAGTTCTTATCACATATATTCCTTTCCAGAGACAAATTTATACCGTGAGATTGAAGGAGCAGCTAGATGTGTTTGAGGGCAGGGGGCAGGAACAATAGAGAGGCACAAGGAATGTGAAAGACAATTTACTAAGCTCCCTCCTAGCCTGCATTTCATCTTACCCTTTGCTGTCTATAGACTATTCATCAGCATTACCATGCACTGAAATCTCCTTTGAAATTTTAATCAATTTAACATTGGTGTATCTATAGATTAGATGAAATAACTTTTGCTGTCTCTTCAAGCACCTTTGTCATATGAATGGCTTATAGCTCTCATATTTCTCAATATGAATTTCTAGATATCCTTCTATTTCAATCTTGTTTTCAAAGGACAAGGTGGAAGATGACAATGGTAATGAAGATTAACTGAAAGACTAATTATTTAGTCACTGGTGGGGGGATGAGGCATACAGCTAAATCTTTCTGTCACGAATATTCATAACTAGTTCAGTTTAAATGCCAGATTTATGAGAGCAAGTGATCCATCTCTATCAGGGACCGGATGCTTTATTTAAGGTAGGTTCAGATGAATCTTAATTTTTCATGCAAAGCTATTCCCTGTATATCAGTCCTAAAACATTGCTCTCTTTCTATTTCCCTGTGTGTTATGTCCTACTTATATTTAACCACAGACGTTTAGATTGAGTCTTAAAGGATTACTATATATTAGGAATCACTGTATTTTTTCAACACTCACAAAACAGTTTTTTTTTCTTTTTAACCTGACAACAGCCCATATGATTGGTGACAAGTTTGTGTGCCATAAACCCAACAAGAAGAGACTGCTAATTAGTAGATTTAACTGCATAAAGAAGGCATTTTATTTTATACCTACTAACATTTTGATACTATGAATATTTCAACTGTAGCTTATATTTAGTATTAAATTAGCAGATGATTTAAAAGTCAAGTTGGCCAAACTAAGTTAATGTCACAACTAATGTAAAGAAGCCTTAATTGTAAACATGTCCTTTGTCAAGTGTGTATAATTATAAACTATGCCCAATTAAAATGATGAACACATCAATTGAGAAGAGTTTTTCTTCCTATTCTTAGATTATGATTTTTTTCCCATCTTGGTTAATAAAAACAATCAATGAAAATGATTCAAGGAAATACCTAGGTTATACGAAAATAAAAATGAAAACTTAAGAGTTTAATATTTAAGGGGGAATAGCTGTTACTTCAATATGCATTCCAGACCATCATGTTCCCTAAAGCTATGAACTTTCCAGCAATTACGGATGGAAGCATTGCTCTTGGTATATATACATAATGAGAACTCCAAGCAAAAATCAGTATTTTGACCTTTCCCTTCAGCTGATTTTGAAGCACTGCTCTAAAGACAAAACAGAGTATCTGACAAATAATTCTAACAAGTATTTTTTTCCCAGTAATTTGTTCTTAAATAAAGGAGAAAGATATCTAATCTGATATTTAATTATTATCTCTAATCTGATATTTAATTAGGGCTCATCAAACACAATTCAAAGTTTATAATCAGGTCGTGATTAAGTTTGGGATACTTGTCTAGCTACTAAAAGTTGCTGATGGTATTTTTATTAACTGTAATGACAAGCAAAAGAATTCATGGTTTTGCATAGTGTGTAAATCTCCCTAGGCCAAAGAAACTATTTCTGTGTATGGATTTCAGTCTCCTAAAAACTAGGAGTCTCTGAAAAACTGTTACTCCAGTTCATTGTGACATGCTCGTTCTTGAGCAAGGTCATTAGCCCAGGAAATAGTAATCCCAGTTGATGCCCAAGAAAAATATTTGCAATAATGCAAGATTTTTATTTTTGGCTACCTCTTCCTTCACCCTTTACCTAATACCTTCAAGTTTCTTTTTTTTTTTTTTTTAAGATTTTATTTATTTGACAGAGAGGAGAGAGATCACAAGTAGGCAGAGAGGCAGGCAGAGAGAGAGGGGGAAGCAGGCTCCCCGCCGAGCAGAGAGCCCGATGCGGGGCTCGATCCCAGGACCCTGAGATCGTGACCTGAGCCGAAGGCAGAGGCTTTAACCCACTGAGCCACCCAGGCGCCCCTCAAGTTTCTTTATAATCTCTGACCGTTCCCAATAAATCAATCCCAATAACTCTAGAGAGCCTTCCCAGGTCTTCCCCACTTCTGGACATAGCATTGCTTCCTCCTCCTTGGCTTGTGGCAAGTATTTACATGGATAATTGACCACAGTGCTTTTTCCTAGTGAGCCTCCGCATGGCTTTAAGAATTTTTCTCAAACTTGCATTTCGAATGATGTCACTATTAAAAAAGAATCAGCATTGGAAGATGAAATGTGTATCCATCCTTTGCCCTACACCAAACTGTCGCGGGTTTGTTAGACAGGTGGAAGGAGTTCAGAGCATACAGTCATCAGCACTTTTAATATCTCTCAAAGAGGTTTGGTGGTTGCTTACAAATAAAGTTCACCTGAATACATGTTGCTTAAACATTCCAAATCTTTTAGGGAGTTTGGAGGGAGAGGGACAGGGAGGGAAGAAGGAAGACGTTTTTGGAAAGATTTTGCTTTGGGGTTTAGGTGAGTTTCCTGTTGCTGCTGTAGCAAATTAACAGTTTGTGACTGAAAACAATGCAAAATATTTTCTTACGGTTCTGGAGGTCAGAAGTCTGAAATGGCTTTCATGGGATTGTGCTCTTTATGGAGGCTCTAGGGGATAATCTGTTTCCGCGCCTTTTTTAGCTTCTAGAGACTGCTTGTACTCCTTGGCTCATCATTCTTTTCCTCCATCTTCAAAGCCAGCAAGGGTTGGTTGAGTTTTCACATATAATCACTCTGAGTCTCCTGCCTCCCTCTTTCACTTATAAGGACTCTTATGATTACATTGGACTCATGGGGATAATCCAGGATAATCTGCCCAAGATCCTGAACTTAATCACATCTACAAAGTCTCTGTTTACCACATAAGGTAATGTAATCACAAGTTCTGGTAATTAGGCTAAGGACATCTTTGAGGAGCCCTTGTCCTTCCTGTCACAGTCTACATCTACACAGCAACAATAAAAGTCATAAATCAAGGCACAGAGATTTAAATACCTGGGGTGGAGGAACGGTACTTCCTTAACTACTCTGCCTCTGGTCATTTTTCTAGGAATGTAGTATATTCTTATAGTGGAGAGTAGAAAGGAGGGTAAACCATGCCTGGGTTGAAACAAATCCTGTCTACTAATGTACTAATCATGTGTCCCTAAGGGGCAATCACTGAAGCTCTGTGAGTCTCAGTATTTACACCTGGAAAGGGAATGATTAAAAAAAAATAATAAGCTTGTCTCAAGGGATTCTTTTGACGCTTCTATGCTATAGTCCATGCAAGGCGCTTAGTATAACCCTTGAAATACAGTAATTATTGTTTCATTTTTCTTAGACCTGTCCCTTAACGTATTGCTTATCCTTCAACCTGCTGCTAAATCAACGTTGTATGAATGATCTTGCCAATGATGTCACTATTGGATTTAAATAATGATGCAGTTTCCTTTCACTCTTCACTGTTTCTATTTCCTCTTCACTGTAGAGCATAGGAAATAGCCAAGAATGCTTCAGCTTTACCACTTTGGCCGTCACTGCAAACTCCAGGCAGTTATCAGAACTGCGTATATAAGTCTAGTCTAGTCACTGTCCATCTGGTAAACTAAACAGGAGGTCACAGATACTTCTAGATCAGCCTGACCATCTTAATGGAGTCAAACTTTATGTTTTTAAGATGTAATAAAACATTGGTAACTGAGATGCAGTCTTCATATTATTACTTGAGACCTTATTAAAGCTTTTTTCATTATAGGTAGCATTAGCCAGTCAATATTCATTTAGCGAGCTAAAGCTTTTAGAGTTCAAGCTTCAGTTTCTTTCAAGATGACATTTTTTATATGACATCCTGTTCCAGGAAGAAATTTTTGTTTTGACATGTACAATTAATATTTAAAAACTGGATGGAATAAAATTAGCACCTCGATGGCACCAAGGCAAAGCAAATCAAGAGAGGGGAAAAAGAACATTTTGCTTGTCCCTAGACAGGCTAGAGATTAGCTCTAGTCTGGTGACTTTTCAAATTGAAAAAATTTTCTAACTTCCTTAATCTAAGCTTTAATATATGCAATTGCATTAGAGCATTTTAGAACAGATAACCAGATCTAATTTTACTTCATGTTTTACTCACAAGCCTTAAATGCCAGCCTAAGGAACCAAAAAGGGCATGGTTTTTGGAGGGCAATAAGGGCAGTATATCAAACAATTATACAGAACTACCCTATGGGATAAAAATAATGGAGTTTCTAGAGCAGACCCGGAGCCAATCCCAATATATCAATGTCTATACATCCTGTTTTACTTCACTGTGTTTTATCTCCATCTTTTGGTAAATCAAAACTACATTGTGTTCAGATATTACATGTTTATTTCCCTAGAATATTAACTCTTGGGATTATTTTAGAGTTCTCAGTGTTTTAAAATGCTACCAGTAATTCGAACTAATTTCTTTTCACTCCAAAAAAAGTTATCAAAAAATAGTAAGAAACGTCTCAGAGATCAGAAGCTATGTTATGTTTTATCAAGGCTTTCACAGAGAGAAAAAAATACTCCATTTTTCATTCTGCAATTAAAACAGAAAATTCCCTCAATAAATTCCAACTTGGAAATTAAATTTAGAAGCTCATTGTCCAAATGATTTTATTGATAGTGTACCAATATAAAAAATCCAAACGCAATGTTTGAAATATTTCTTTTTAACATTCATCTAATATAATACCTTGTTATTTTGGGTTGATATGCTATCCTGTAGCATTTCACAAGGATTTAAGTGGTGATGTTCTTGATAACTCTAGAGTCCCAGGTGCTGAAAGTTCTTACTATCAAAAATAAAGATGTTACATTCCAACCACTTAATATGAATCTGAATTCCCAGAAAGCAAATCTATCCAAATAACTTTCCAATTGATTGTATTTGACCCTAGTGAATATGATTTTGTAGGACTAATGGAAATATGATTAAAATAGAAAATCTAACATCTATAAGCAAGGAGAATACAAGTTAAATATAAGTAGGTTGAACTAAGATTACTCATATTAGTAGAAAGATCACTAGTTAATGGAAATTTAAAAAAAAATTTTTGTTTTTTCACTAGAAAAGACTAAAATTAGGTTGAAATTATGTAAATAATTATATATTACTAATAGATCAATTACACACACATATTTTTGAGAATTTGACTAAATTAGAAAGTATATAGCTAGGAGCAGTTTAGGGAAACCATGTTGTCACCTATTGAAAAATAATTAACTGATGTCAGTGCACCAATGGCCAGAGATGGCACACACAAGGCAAGGATACTACAAGTGTTCTTCCTACTAAGTAGAAAAAAAAAATCTCATTGGTCATGGAACTTTTTTCTACTCTTTTCTGTTTTCCAGGCAACTTCTGCTAATCTATTATATGTGAGATGAAATTATTTCGGATCTCTGAAATCAATTATCACAAAAACAATCACCATCAAACCAACTGTTTTTCTATTAATATCTGGGCATTCACTTTGGATTGCTGCCAGTAAACAGAAATGTGATAGAGACAGAAAGCTAAGAGTTCTGCCTGAATGAAACTACATGACAATTTGGAGAGAAAGACAATTAACCAATTAATCAATAAACAAAATACAGATTTTGTTAGATTGTGATATATATAGATGTATGTATCTATATGTATGAGAGAAAAAGCAGAGAAGGGACTTCTGACTTCATCTCTAAATGAAATAAGATTAAGAGTTTAGGGGCGCCTGGGTGGCTCAGTGGGTTAAAGCCTCTGCCTTCAGCTCAGGTCATGATCTCAGGGTCCTGGGATTGAGCCTCGCATCGGGCTCTCTGCTCAGCAGGGAGCCTGCTTCCCCCCTTCTCTCTGCCTGCCTCTCTGCCTACTTTTGATTTCTCTCTCTCTCTGTCAAATAAATAAATAAATAAAATCTTAAAAAAAAAAAGATTAAGAGTTTAGAAGTTGTCACTCCATCTTCACAGCAAGAAGAAGCTGGACAAACTGAATATTAATGACTTTTCTGACCCACTAGAGAACTGAGAGCATAAGGCAAACTGTCACCTTGAAATCAGTTTGGAAAGGTGCTTCCAGAGAAAGAGCAGAAGAGAGTGCTAATGTAAAGCAGAAGTCAACGAAAATTTAAGCTAGAAAAAAACACTTAAATAATAACTGTGGGGGCACCTGGGTGGCTCAGTTCCTTAAGCATCTGCCTTAGGCTGGGGTCATGATCAGCAGGGAATCTGCTTCTCCTTCTCCCTCTGTCCCTCCCCCTTCTTGTGTGCCCCCACATGCATGCTCTCTCTCTCAAATAAATAATAAATAAATAAAATCTTTAAAATGATAATAATAATTTTGACAATTGGATGGATCCTGAGGGTTAAACTAAGATTCCTTGGTAGTGCAGGCATGGGAAGAACAGTAACCCTCATGAAATACATCCGGAGTCTTCTCCATAACAAAGGCCTGCTATCCAGAAAAAGGATGCTTCCAGATCTCAACTGCAAAGACTTATTCGCAGCAGGGGGAAGAGAATTCACTCCCACTCCATCCTCTCTAGCCTTTATATCTAACCTCAGGAGGGGAAAACATTCCTCACAGAAGGCAGGGCTGGAAGGAAATAGATAGTGGGCACTGCAGCCAAGGGAGAGAAGAGAGGACAGGAGAGGGATGGTTATGCCACTGCAGAAACATCTGGAAAGGATGCATCCCCCAAATAGAGGCCCCTGAAAAGACTGAGATTTAATCTAAAAAATATAGAAGACTCTCCTTTCCCACACTTTAGGACCACACCAACGGGGCTCAAGTAAAATCACAATCAATTACCGCTAAAAGAGCAACAGGTTACAGACTACGCTGAGGAGCAGAACAAAGGGAAACCCCACAGCAGAGGAGAGACAAATGCAAGGATTCTATAGGAATTTGAAGCCTTCCGCACTTAGAGCTGCAGCACATATTAAACGGAAGAACTCCTAGACAGATTATCATAAGTCCTCACACTAAAGGCTTACTTCCCTCAATTCCAACATTCTAGTGCTCAAGAAAAATAGCAAGGCATGATAAAAAGCAGGAAAAAACAAAAACGAAAACACCACAGTTTAAAGAGAGAAAATAATCATCACAACCAGACTCAGATGTGACATAGATGTCAGAATTAGCAGACAAGGAATTTAAAATAGCTATCTATGTTTAGGGGCACTTGGGTGGCTCAGTTGATTAAACATCTGTCTTCGGCTCGGGTCATGATCCCAGAGTCCTAGGATCAACCCATGTTGGGTGCCCAGTGCTCTGCTCAGCAGGGACTCTGCTTCTCCTTTTTCCTCTGCCCCTCCCCTTGCTCCTGTTCTCTGTCTCAGATAAATAAATAAAATATTTAATAATAATAATAATAATAATAATAAACTATGTTTAATATGTTAAAGGCTCTAACAGAAAAAAGGAAACAGAATGCAAAAAGACATAGGTAATATAACTAAAGAGAAGGACACTCCAAGGAAGAAACAAAAAGAAATGCTAGAAAAGACCCACAAGAACCAAAATGAAAAATGTTTTTATCAGGCACAAGACGGCTTAGGAAAAAAATCAATGAACTTGAAGGTAAGTCAATAGAGACTACCCAAACTGAAATGCAAGAGAATTTATAAAAAAAGAACATCTAAGAATTATGGTACAATTTCAAAAGTTTAACATAATTATAATTGGAATACCAGAAATAATGAAAAGAGAAAATAGAGAAGAAATATTTGAAGTAATAATGGCTGAAAACTTCCCAAAATTCATGGAGGTACAAAACCACAGATCCACAAATCTCAGAGAACCCCAAGCAGAATAAAAAGTCTATGCCTCAAAAATGCAAACTTAAGTATATTATAGTCAGTCTTCAGAAAACCCCAAACAAAGAATATCTTGAAGGAAGCTTGAGGTGGAGGTAGAATTCCTTGTCTGTAGAAAAACGAAGATAAGAATTAAGTGACTTCTCATCAGAAACTACACCAAGAACAAGAAAAGAAAGTCAAATATTTAAAATATTGGAAAAAACCCAACTAACCAATCTATAATTTTATATCCAGCAAAATCATCCTTCAAAATAGAGAAATAATGATTTTCACAGATAGACAAAACTGACGGAATATCTCACCAGAAGACCAAACTTATAAGATTAGAAGTTCTTCATACTGAAGGAAAATTATATAGGTTTAAACTTGAATCCACATTAAAAAAAGAAGAAGAAAAGTAATGGAGAAATAATAAATGAAGGTAAAATAAAATCTTATTTTTCTTATTCTTAATTGATAAAAATTTTTTTTAAAAAAACCCTGTTTATTTAAAGTAATTATAGTAACAATGTGTGATCATAGTCTATAGTCTATGGGTGATCATAGTCTATGTATAAGTAAAAAGCATGACCACAATATAAGAAGCAGAGGTTTTAAAGTCCTTGCCAGGTAATTCTGACATCTCTGTCATTTTTTCATTTGTATTTCTTGATTTCATTTTCCCATAGGACTTGAAATTTCTATGGTTCTTCCTATGCCAAGTGATTTTTGTTGTATTGTATTCATTTTGAATATTATCTTATGAAACTTTGGGGCCTATTTATATCCTATGAGAATGATCATTTTCTTTTAGCCCCCTATAGGCTATATTTCCAATGTCAGTTCCATTTGTAAAAGTTTTGCATTACCTTTTCTATGCTGCATTTGCATGGCCCAGGGGTCAGTCTGGGACCTGACAAGAAATCTACTCCTTAGCACAGTTCTCAAAGTATATGGTATATGCATTAGGATCAGATTCACATTTACACAGGTCAGGGGCTCTCCCAAGATTTAATAAACAGAATTATTGCTCTCCCTAGATATTTTCTCTCTGGTACTTTTCAGTGGTATGGGATTTCACTTTCTGGTCTTTCAGTAAGAAACTGTCCTCTTCTGTGATTGCACTGCCTCCAAGGCCATGAGGCAGAAGGACAGAAGGAGAGGGAAAAACATCAACAGTTTGGCACTTCACCAAAGGGAAAAGAAGTTTTCCCTGCCTCAGTTTTGGCTGCAGGATTAACTGGGTATGAAAGGCAATAGAAGAGAGAAAGAGGAGAGAAAAAAAAAAAAAATCAAGAGATTTTTCCCTCACTCTCCCTTAGCTTTACGAGTTTCCTTTTCTGTTCCTCAAACGAGAACTAAAATGGTTTCTCCTTGATCTCTGTGCTCTGAACCATAGCGCTCACTTCGGAGTTTGGTTTGCATTGTGTTTGTGCTGGTAGATACTGGAAGAAAAAAATGGCAAACTCTGTTTACTGATTCTTCAAATTCTAGTGTTCTCCCCTTCTATGCCTGCTGATGTTTATTTTTCAAATGCTACTCATGCAGTCTGTGGAGGTTTGATAGCTGCATTCAGTGAAAGGAAAAGGTTGTCGTGTGTTTACTCCATTTTCACCGGAACTGGAAGACCATCTTTTCTTTAGTTAACACATTTCAGGACAATTTTAGGTCATCATTAAAATTCAGGGTTTTTTTCATACATTTTATGAAGTTTTTTTTTGGGGAGGGGGCGTTTAGATTGACTTCGTTTGGGAAGGAGTAATTTAGAAGGATGAGGTTTAACCTGACAGCATCCTTGAAGCACCACACCAATCTGATTAAGCAAAGTGGAATATTTTCTATGATAGATTCTGTCTCCTCAGTTTCCTCCACCCTGAAGACTGCCCTCTTTCATACAAGTTTATTTCCACGTATACTGTGGAGCCTTCACAAATAAGTGCTGGAAAGAGGAAATGTCACAAGTTCTAATCTCAAAACAACTCTACCTTCCTTTTTTAAAAAGAATGAAAAGAAAACCACTTTACTCCTTTTTCCTCTCAAGTTTTACCCTGACTTATTTTCAATTATTCTCCTTTGTGTCAGATTTGAAGTAAACTGTAGAGATGTTTCTCTGCATAAAAGAAAGTGCAGGTAGGCATTAACCAAAAATAAAGAACTCATTAGGGCCAGTACCTGATGATAGGATTTTTACTCCTATCAGAAAACAAATATATTATTAGACTGAGAAATGCATTAGAAACTGTAATTCCAAAGATTTAATCCATTGTCACCCTTTTTTTACATATCTTGAATTCATATATCACAGTTTTTATTTTTGTGTGTGAATTTTTTTGATTACAGGAAACTAG